>CM019712.1:22197270-22327270 GCA_009760885.1 Achatina immaculata
AAATATCACAGTGTCTGCCAGTCACAAAGAAACAGTGTCTGCTAGCCACAAATAACACAGTGTCTGCCAGTCACAAAGAAACAGTGTCTGCTAGCCACAAATAACACAGTGTCTGCTAGCCACAAATAACACAGTGTCTGCCAGTAACAAAGAAACAGTGTCTGCTAGCCACAAATAACACAATGTCTGCTAGCCACAAATAACACAGTGTCTGCTAGCCACAAATAACACAGTGTCTGCCAGTCACAAAGAAACAGTGTCTGCTTGCCACAAATAACACAGTGTCTGCTAGCCACAAATAACACAATGTCTGCTAGCCACAAATAACACAATGTCTGCTAGCCACAAATAACACAGTGTCTGCTAGCCACAAAGAACACAGTGCCTGCGGTTGCTTGGTCAAGATCAAGAAAAATGCCTTCCAAAAGCCCTTTTTTCCTCGAATTTTATTATCTAGTTACAGAAAGTTACTGTAACAAAAACTGAATTCTAGAATGTTAACGAAAGTGAAATGTTACTCCCTGTCATATATGGGTTTTATCAAAATTTAACACGGCGTTGTCATGGTTCACTAGCTTCTAAAATTTACGAAGCGCTTATGTTGACATGTGTTCTTTGTTGAGTTCTCACTTACCAGTGATGCATGGCCAGGATGTAAGGGAAGGAATTGTAAAGTTACATGGTGTTGTCAGGTAGCACTTCTGAAGGAACATTTATGTCTTCTTCTTCAAAAAAAAATTGCGAGCTTATAATTTTTATACCTTAAGAGATTCTCTCTCTCTCTCTCTCTCTCTCTCTCTCTCTCTCTCTCTCTCTTTCTCTCTCTCTCTTTCTCTCTCTCTCTCTCTCTCTCTCTCTCTCTCTCTCTCTCCTCTCTCTCTCTCTTTCTCTCTCTCTCTCTCTCTCTCTCACTCATTCTCTAATAATTATAGACGTCTGTGTCGTTGAATGTGACACACTTGATGTGCTGGAAAAGTTTAGTCCGCTTGCATGGTAAGAAAATCTGTCACATTTTGTTCAGTTATAACACACGGGTTTTAATTTCAGAAACTATCACATTTTCTTAGAACATGATGTCTACTTTACTACTAGAAATTGTAACATTTTCTTAGAACATGATGTCTACTTTACTACTAGAAATTGTCAAATTTTCTTAGAATATGATGTCTACTTTGCTACTAGAAATTGTAACATTTTCTTAGAATATGATGCTACTTTGCTACTAGAAATTAACACAGTTTCTTAGAATATGATGCTACTTTGCTACTAGAAATTAACACAGTTTCTTAGAATATGATGTGTACTTTGCTACTTGAAATTAACACAGTTTCTTAGAATGTGATGTCTACTTTGCTACTAGAAATTGTCACTATTTTCTTACAGTCTACTGTAGTGGTTTTATAGTTTGTCTTTAAATACCCCGGTGAAAAATAACTTTTTAGTTCATTCTGCTACGTTCTTTTAGTCTCTTCTTAAATATGTTTTCTTTGTATTTTAAATTATGGTTCTAGAGCACGGGAGAAGTGCAGTAAATAGATTACTCACTCATCTTTGTAACTGGGGATAGGTCGTCACAGCATCAACTTAACGCTCTGTTGGTGTTCAGAACAGAAGACGTGGGGGGGGGGGGTGGATGGTATGGTTAGTAAGGGGGGGGGGAGATAGAAAGAAAGTTCATAAAGAAAGAGAAAGGAGAAAGATCTCTGTTCTCTCTCTCTCTCTCTCTCTCTCTTTCTCTCTCTTTCTCCCTCATTCTCTAATAATTATAGACGTCTGTGTCGTTGAATGTGACACACTTGATGTGCTGGAAAAGTTTAGTCCGCTTGCATGGTAAGAAAATCTGTCACATTTTGTTCAGTTATAACACACGGGTTTTAATTTCAGAAACTATCACATTTTCTTAGAACATGATGTCTACTTTACTACTAGAAATTGTCAAATTTTCTTAGAATATGATGTGTACTTTGTTACTAGAAATTGTCAAATTTTCTTAGAATATGATGTGTACTTTGTTACTAGAAATTGTCAAATTTTCTTAGAATATGATGTGTACTTTGTTACTAGAAATTGTCAAATTTTCTTAGAATATGATGTCTACTTTGCTACTAGAAATTAACACAGTTTCTTAGAATATGATGTCTACTTTGCTACTTGAAATTAACACAGTTTCTTAGAATATGATGTCTACTTTGCTACTAGAAATTAACACAGTTTCTTAGAATATGATGTGTACTTTGCTACTAGAAATTGTAACATTTTCTTAGAATATGATGTGTACTTTGCTACTAGAAATTAACACAGTTTCTTAGAATATGATGTCTACTTTGCTACTTGAAATTAACACAGTTTCTTAGAATATGATGTGTACTTTGTTACTTGAAATTAACACAGTTTCTTAGAATATGATGTCTACTTTGCTACTTGAAATTAACACAGTTTCTTAGAATATGATGTCTACTTTGCTACTTGAAATTAACACAGTTTCTTAGAATATGATGTCTACTTTGCTACTAGAAATTAACACAGTTTCTTAGAATATGATGTGTACTTTGCTACTAGAAATTGTAACATTTTCTTAGAATATGATGTGTACTTTGCTACTAGAAATTAACACAGTTTCTTAGAATATGATGTCTACTTTGCTACTTGAAATTAACACAGTTTCTTAGAATATGATGTGTACTTTGTTACTTGAAATTAACACAGTTTCTTAGAATATGATGTCTACTTTGCTACTTGAAATTAACACAGTTTCTTAGAATATGATGTCTACTTTGCTACTTGAAATTAACACAGTTTCTTAGAATATGATGTGTACTTTGCTACTAGAAATTAACACAGTTTCTTAGAATATGATGTCTACTTTGCTACTTGAAATTAACACAGTTTCTTAGAATATGATGTCTACTTTGCTACTTGAAATTAACACAGTTTCTTAGAATATGATGTGTACTTTGTTACTAGAAATTGTCACATTTTCTTAGAATGTGATGTCTACTTTGCTACTAGAAATTGTCACTATTTTCTTACAGTCTACTGTAGTGGTTTTATAGCTTGTCTTTAAATACCCCGGTGAAAAATAACTTTTTAGTTCATTCTGTCACGTTCTTTTAGTCTCTTCTTAAATATGTTTTCTTTGTATTTTAAATTATGGTTCTAGAGCACGGGAGAAGTGCAGTAAATAGAGGACTCACTCATCTTTGTAACTGGGGATAGGTCGTCACAGCATCAACTTAACGCTCTGTTGGTGTTCAGAACAGAAGACGGGGGGGGGGGGGGGGTGGATGGTATGGTTAGTAAGGGGGGGGCAGATAGAGAGAAAGAAAGTTCACAAAGAAAGAGAAAGGAGAAAGATCTCTTCTCTCTCTCTCTCTCTCTCTCTCTCTCTCTCTCTCTCTCTCTCTTTCTCCCTCCCTAACAAACGTTGTTATCATATAGTATCTTCGGAATCAGTGAACAATATCATCAGAAGAAGTGAACAATGTCATCCGAAGACGTGAACAGTATCCTCAGAAGAAGTGAACAGTGTCATCAGAAGAAGTGAAAGTGCATCAGAAGAAGTGAAGAATGTCATCAGAAGAAGTGAGCAGTGCTATACGAAAAGGTGAACAGTGTCATAAGAGGAAGTGAACAATGGCATCATAGGAAGTGAACAGTGTCATCAGAGGAAGTGAACAGTGTCATCAGAAGAAGTGAATAATATTATCAGAAGACTTGAAGAATGTCATCAGAAGAAGTGAACAGTGTCATCATAAAAAAGTGAAAAATGTCATCAGAAGAAGTTAACAATGTCATTAGAAGAAGTGAACAGTGTTATCAGAAAAAAAGTGAACAGTGTCATCAGAGGAAGTGAACAATGTCATCAGAAGAAGTAAACAGTGTCATCAGAAGAAGTAAACAACATTATCAGAAGAAGTGAACAATGTCGTCAGAAGCAGTGAACAGTGTCATCAGAAGAAATGAACAGTGTCATCAGAAGAAGTGTACAATATAATCAGAGGAAGTGACAATGTCGCCATAGGAAATGAACAATGTCAGGACAAGAAGTGAACAATATCATCAGAGGAAGTGAAGAATGTCATCAGAGGAAGTGGACAGTGTCAGCAGAAGAAGTGAACAATGTCATCAGAAGAACTGAACACTATCATCAGAAGAAGTGAATGGCATCGTGTGTTAGGAAGATCTTGTGGAGATCTTTCTTCAACTGCTAACTCATTCTCTTCTTATAAATCCCAAAGATCTTGTGGAGATCTTTCTTCAACTGCTAACTCATTCTCCTCTTATAAATCCCAAAGATCTTGTGGAGATCTGTCTTCAACTGCTAACTCATTCTCCTCTTATAAATCCGAAAGATCTTGTGGAGATCTGTCTTCAACTGCTAACTAATTCTCCTCTTATAAATCCCAAAGATCTTGCGGGAAGAAAAAAAAAGACGAGGATTGGGTGGCCGGTGGCGGTAATTTTCCTGACTTCCTAAACCTGACCTAAGTTATGATCTTCTTAGCTGGCTCTACCGCTATAAAAAATACGAAGATCTGCGCCTCGTTGCCCATGTTGAAATAATGCATCACCCCAGAAAAGGTGTCCATCAACAGGTAGCCAGCCATCTTTGACGAAACAACATCGCTCTCACACAAATATCTTCTCTTATCGCGGTCATGACGTCTGCCTATAGCAGGGCATTTTACATGTCTTCAAGTGTCTCTGTATCTTACCTGTTTTTATTAGGCGTATTTTTATCTGTTTATGACCTTATTTCCTTATCTGTCTCTAATGAACTAAGATTAGTTCCCTCGTCTAACCTCGTTTGTTGTGGACCTTCGTTCTGCCATTTTCTTTATCTCTTTCAGCCTCTCTCTCTCTCTCTCTCTCTCTCTCTCTCTCACTCTTTCAGCCTGTTTCTGACTATCTGTCTCTCTCAGTCTCTTTCAGCCTGTTTCTCTCTGACTGCCTGCCTCTCTCTCTCTCTCTCTCAGCCTGTTTCTCTCTGACTGTCTGCCTCTCTCTGTGTGTCTCTTTCAGCCTGTTTCTCTCTATCTGCCTCTCTGTGTCTCTTTCAGCCTGTTTCTCTCTATCTGCCTCTCTGTGTCTCTTTCAGCCTGTTTCTCTCTAACTATCTGCCTCTCTGTGTGTCTCTTTCAGCCTGTTTCTCTTTGATTGTCTCCCTCTCTCTCTGTGTCTCTTTCAGCATGTTTCTCTCTGACCATCTGCCTCTCTCTCTTTTTTCAGCCTATTTCTCTCTGATTATCTGCCTCTCTCAGTCTCTTTTAGTTTCTATCTGCCTCTCTCAGCCTTTGCATGTTTCTCGATCTATCCTCATCTCATATAATCTTTTTAAAGTTCTCTATAAACAATATCTTTGAGACTCTCTATGTAAATTATATGCCTGAGATGATTCTCTATATAAATTTTATCATTGAGACTCTCTATATAAATTGTATCCTTGAGACTCTATATAAATTGTATCATTGAGAGTCTCTAAATAAATTGTATCCTTGAGACTTTCTAAATAAATTGTATCACTGAGACTGTCTGCATAAAGCATATCTGTAATATTCTCCATAAATTGTATCTTTGAGATTGTTTACATGAAATATATCTGTCATACTTTCTATAAATTGTACCTGTGATACGCTTTATATATTGTATATTTGAGATTTTCTACGTAAAATATATCTATGATACTCTCTATAAATTGTATCTGTGATACTCTCTATATATAATGTCTGTGATACTTTCTATAAATTGTTTTTCTGATACTATCTATAAATTGTATCTGTGGTACTGTCTATAAATTATATCTGTAATACTTCCTATAAATTGTATCTATGAGATCTTCTGTACACGCTGTATGGCCGAGACTACTGCGTCTTTGAAACTCAATGCAAATTATATCTTCCAATTTTCTGTATAAATTGTACCTGTCAGACTGCGGGCTTCATCAGCAACATTAATTCTGTATATGTCACTCACTCAGTAAAGCTATATGTAAGCGCTGAAAGACAATAGCGTTACATACATACCTTCTAATATACACATATACATTCCATTCGTCCACGTTAGCCTAATGTAAACAGGAGGCAAACCAGATAACGTCCACGTGGAGTTTTGTACCAGCCATTAAAGTCATGGGCCGTTAGAGAATGGGTTATGGTCCTTCTGGGACTGGGTAATATGGGACAGTGAAAGGAAGAGAGAGAGAGAGAGAGAGAGAGAGGGAGTTGAAGGGGGATATTATTTTAGTAGAGGGTGTTGAAAAAAGGGGGTTGAAGCGAGAGGTAAAGACTGGACAAAAACGTGTCACAAAACAGTCACAGTAAAAAGTCTAGTTTGTGATAGAAGTGCTTCTAATGTGACAGCTTTTTCCGTCAAGTTTATATAACAATAATCTTTATCTGCGCATAAACGGATTTTCTGTGTATAGATTATCAAATATAAAATTGCGTTGTAGTTGATGAAGAAGTTGATATAAGGAAAACTTTTAGCCACTTAGCCATGGTTTACGCCTTGTTCGTCTAACGACGAAAATACGTGGTTAAATTTGTCGTATTTGGTCTAAATCTGACGTCCTTGGATTCTAATTTAGGAAAAACTTGACACGATTAAGTACCTTCAAATATTACCGCCCTTTGTGTCCGTGTGTTAAATTTTCAAGTTATACTGTTCTCGTAGAAGTGTTTTCACAAACCTGTTGCGCTGTTTTTATACACGTATAAATATTTACAAACTTGGTTTTTATTTATGTTTAAATCTGATTTATTTGGTGCTTCTCATATCACTGCGATTTTATGATGTGTCCATGATGTGTCCACGATGTGTCCATGGTGTGTCCATGATGTGTCCATGGTATGTCAATTTAAGAGAAATGACGAATGTCCAGAACAATGTACAGGTATTAGGATAACTCTGTGGTCAAAATGAACTTCTCAAAGAAATAACACTCAAGAAAACAGAACACTCTGGCCATATTTAAAAAAAACACAGCAATATGTTGAAGACCATACTAGAAGGAAAGGTGGAAGGTAAAAAGAGTGAGAGGAAGACAGAGATGTAGACGGGAAGAAACATATGAGAAGAGACAGGACAGATGCCTGGCTGAGTGCATCATCAAGAGCGAGGGAGCGATGGAACTGCAGATTCATTACCGCCAAACTTCATACGGCACACGATGATGATAATGTGTAGTTATCTGAGAAGCGAGCGTTGGAGTAGTTAGTGATTTAGTGAATTTGTATATCGCAGTGAAGGTCCGTGGCTTGAATAGTTACAGGAATATTATAGGAAGTTCCCCAAATCACCCATCTGTAGAAATGGGTACCTGACTTCTTCTGGAGTTGTGGAAGGAAAGACGGGCAGGTCAGAGACCGAAAACATCACTCTCTAATGTGTGAACTGGTTCAAGGGAAATAACATCACATCCTCGTGTCTTTCTATTGCGTTGTGGGGGTAGCTTGACTCTTCATTCGAGAAATCAAATACGTGAAAAGAGGTGCCGGTTCAAATACCAGACGAGACAAGCTATTGATGGTCAGGGCGAGACCTCACCTCCTAGAAGTATTTCATGGCAGTAGGAAATGCCAGACTAGTCCAACTTAACAGGTAGAAGGAGATCGGTGAGGCCCACGGCATGGGGACGCTTGTTTTGGAAGCCTGAGTTTCACCGCCGTGGCCTAGCTCCGCTGCTGGCCCTGGGGGGCCGCCTCATCACACTCGGGGCCCGCCCATACGTGGTGGGCCTTTGACATCAGGATTTCCTTCAGTGTTTTTAGGGAGATGACTCCAAAGTTGTGTTGATTGTGTGTTGTCCGTGATCTGGTATGGGAGTACATCGTTCATTGTTCATCGCCTAGCGAAGTTAAGGAAGTAATGACAACCCATGCAGCAGATGATGATGATGATGATGACGATGATGACGATGATAATGATGATGACGACGACGATAAAAACAGCCACATCGAAAATTTGGGTGATAACCGGAGCACCAGGCACGTAGATGTGAATATAAAGTTAATTATCACTTTTAAATTTGATCATCAAAATTCCTCAAATCTTGATGTTTCCGCAGTGATAGTAAAGTTTACTGTATAAAGTGAGCTTCAATATTTGGCTGCAAATATCTCAGACATAACGTAGCTTTCACCGAGGACTGCTGGAAAGTTACAATTTTTTTTAACGCAAAAAAGGGTTAATAATTCTAAGAGTCAGTTAAACAATGCTACTCATCGCAAAGCCTCAGAACCCCCGAGTCTTGGCCGCCGTGGACGTCTTGCAGAGGCCGTCTTCTCCAGTCACTCCGACGAACTCCGTCTATATGTGGCTGTTGAGTATACAGTTTCTCCTTTATGTTGAGTGTGGATCGATGTTTGTTGAGTATAAACTGTTTTTATGTTGACCATGGATCATCCCATGTTGAGTATACAGTTTGTCTTTTATGCTGAGTGTGGATCAATGTATGTTGAGTATCAGCTGTTTTCATGTTGAGTATAGATCAATATATTTTGAGTATCAAACTATATTATGACATTGCATTTTGTGACCATCAAAACTGTTTTTATGTTGACTGTGGATCAGTATATGTTGAGTATCAAACTGTGTTTATGTTGAGTGTGGATCATTCCATGTTGAGACTAAACTGTTTTTATGTCGAGTGGATCACACCATGTTGAGTTTAATTTGTTTCTATGTTGAGTGTGGATCATCCCATAATGCATTTAAACTGCTTTTTTCTTGAGTGTGGATCATACCATGTTGAGATTAAACTGTTTTTATGTCGAGTGTGAATCATCCCACAATAAATTTAAATTTATTTTTATGTTGAATGTGAATCATACCATGTTGAGTTTAAACTGTTTTTATGTTGAGTGCGGAATCAATATCTGTTGTCTAGACTGTTTTTGAGTTGAGTGTGGATCAGTATATACTGAGTATGAACTGTTTTTACGTTGAGTGCAGATCATAACATGTTGAGTATAAACTTTGTTTTCTATGCTGAGTGTGAATGATCGCATGTACTATCATCAAAATCTCGTTCGATTCTTTTTGTAAAGTTATCTTTAGTTTTATCTTTGACACAGGTTTCATTGTGCACAAATTTGAAAATCACTGTGGACATGCAAGAACAATTCCAAAAAATAGATATCATAGCAAATAGGAACAACTATACAGTAGATTTGATAACCTTTCAAGTTTATTAGGTTAAGCTACCCTATTCTTCATCTCTCCCTCTTCCTCTATCTCTATCTCATTCTCTCACATTCTCTTTCTCTTTCTCCCTCTCTCTCTCTCTCTCTCTCTCTATCTATCTATCTGAACCTTAAGTGCCCAAATCACATGGGACTTTCTTTATCCCTGTTTAGAACTATACTATTATTCTGTCCACTGATATTTTTTTTTCCTTTGTCAATGTCCCAAATTCTCGTAACAAATTGACAAGCAACCTGGTCCATATTTGTCTTACCTTGCAGGTATATATTCTGTACTTTCTGAAACTGATATTCCTCTAAGCTAACAAATAAACTAAAAATAAAGGCATGCCTCAAACAGCTACTGAAAAAAAAAAAAAAATGTCAAGCAATTGACTGGATTCGATCTCTCTGTATTATATTTTCTTGTTTATCTCCCTTGATTTATTTGTTTTATGTTGGTCACCTCCCTTCTAAGTTACATCACTTGTTAACATTGTTTTCCATGATTTGCAATTTCTAATTTCTTGTTACTCTCGGTACGTAGTTTCTAGATCAGTGGCTCTTAACATAGAGTGC
The DNA here is from genome assembly GCA_009760885.1 of Achatina immaculata. Lineage (NCBI taxonomy): Eukaryota > Metazoa > Mollusca > Gastropoda > Stylommatophora > Achatinidae > Lissachatina > Lissachatina immaculata. The sequence continues at coordinate 22,207,032 of CM019712.1, forward strand.
AGTGGCCTCCAGTGGGTCCACGGAATTATTATTGGGGGTCCACGTACAAGCAAGTGGATTAGCTCAACCTAAAAATAAAATCTTAGTATTCTCTTGGTCCTATTTATTGCTTTACTCTTAATGACGGACCCACAGCTGTTCTCAGCCTGGAAAGAGACCCAGGACTATTTGCAGGCGGGAAAGAGGCCCACGGCTGTTGTCAAAATGGAAAAGGACCTACAGCTGTTGTTAGAATTTAAAGGGGCCTACACTTGTTAGGTTGGAAAGGGGCCTACAGCTGCTGTTAGGGTCGAAAGGGGCCTATAGCCGTTGTTAGGTTGGAAAGGGGCCTATAGCCGTTGTTAGGTTGGAAAGGGGCCTACAGTTCTTGTTAGGTTGGAAAGGGGCCTACACTTGTTGTTAGGTTGGAAAGGGGCCTACAGTTCTTGTTAGGTTGGAAAGGGGCCTACACTTGTTGTTAGGTTGGAAAGGGGCCTACACTTGTTAGGTTGGAAAGGGGTCTACAGCTGCTGTTAGGGTCGAAAGGGGCCTATAGCCGTTGTTAGGTTGGAAAGGGGCCTATAGCCGTTGTTAGGTTGGAAAGGGGCCTATAGCCGTTGTTAGGTTGGAAAGGGGCCTATAGCCGTTGTTAGGTTGGAAAGGGGCCTATAGCCGTTGTTAGGTTGGAAAGGGGCCTACACTTGTTAGGTTGGAAAGGGGCCTACAGCTGTTGTTAGGCAGGAAAGACCCTATAGCTGTTAGGCAGGAAAGGGCCTACAGCTTTTCTCAGACCAGTAAGGGGCCCACAGCAGGTGGAAATTGGGTCCACTGCCAAAAAACAATGCCAAAGATCTACCGGCTGTAAGTTCATTATCTTCTCGTGTCAGTGGTTTATGTTTGTTCTTTGTATCTGCAGGATGGAACTGGTGTGGCACGGGGAGTTTGATCGTCTATTCACCCAGTACTACCCTCACGCCTGGTACCTGGTTCCAACCTTCTACCCTCCCAGCGACAGGTGGAGGGTCTTCAAGGACAGCGCCAAGGTCAGGTTCTCCTGCCAGGTAGGGCTAATGTCGTTTTAGTCATCACCATTATCATTATTATTAATATTATCATTATGGTCATCATTATCAGATTGTCATTGCTAGTATCATCTTAGCTGTCATCATAATATCGACTTTATCACCATCAGCTTCATCCCAGGCCAGTCGCTATCGTAGTCATCATTATCTTCATCAGCGTCTTCAGCTCTATCTTCTTCTTTCATTCACATGTCTTCTCTTTAACTCCTTCATGCTCTAATGGAAAAGGCGTTTATCTGGCTGCTACATGAAGATCCACCACCCACATCTATTTTCATTTTGTCCCGTACAAGTCACAACCGGTCCCGTAGCAAAATTATTCTTGTGTTGTCTCCATTCCATTATGATCGTCAACTTCTTCCATGTGACCATGTTTAAAAAAATACATGTCTTTTTCCTTTCAAACATGAGAACTGAGTTGAATTTATATCAGCGTGTTTAAATTCTCAGAGATGAGCCTTGAAGTAGATATATCTACCAGCTTGAAGAATGTACCTTTACAGGCAGTCCCCGATTTGCGAAAGTCCGACTAACGTACAACCTGTAGTTAAGAATGACTCCTTGAAAGCCTGTTGCAAACTATGATATGTAAAGCTATTGTCCTAGTTTCTAACCAAAGCAAGGCCCTATCATATCACAGAGGCATTTTATAGATATTATGACACTATATTACGACACTATATTATACATTATATTCTGACACTATTATGAGACTATAATATGAGAATATTATGAGAAAATATTATGACACTATATTATGATACTGTATTATGGCACTATAGGTGAGACTATATTATGACACTATGTTATGACACTGTATATATATTATATGAAGTCAACTGTGTCTTCTGGCAGTACTGAAAGCAAGCCACAAGATGTTCATGATATTAACTATTAAAAGAATATTTTGTTTTTATTTATCCAAGTCTTGATCTTCGACAAAAGTGGAAATCTCTTACTGCCAGTATTCCTATGTTTCCTGTGTGTCTTTATCACTTATGAGAAGATAGATAGATAGATAGATAGATAGATAGATAGATAGATAGATAGATAGATAGATAGATAGATAGATAGATAGATAGATAGATAGATAGATAGATAGAGAGAGAGAGAGAAAGAAAGAAAGAAAGAAAAAAGAGACCTTAAGGTAACTAAAAATGATGACGAGGAAGTATTTCTACAGCCTTGGTGACTGGAGCGCCTCAAGCCGGACTTTAACTAGTGATCTCTCGTGAGTGACAAGTCCACTAACAATTATGCTACACAGGTGCCCTTATCTGGAAGCAACAGAACGCATATTTTTTTTTTATTAGTGCCCCTTTACTTGAGCTAAAGACAACCTAATGGAATGTTCTACACAGAGCTCTATGAACTGCTCAGTCAGTCATTTGCATGTCCCTTGCGGAACTTTGCCTCCCAAACAGCTCTCATGTAGGACTCTCGGTTATAAGCAAGATGCCCTGCTGCTGATGCACCCATTCGTACATTATTAACGATGTCTTGCAACCATCTTCGCCTTGGTCTTCCTCTCTTTCTTTTTCCCATTATGAACCCTTCCAAGGAGGTCTTCTCTAAATTCTCATGACGTTTAATATGTCTAAAATATTTAAGTTTTCTCTCTTTATCTTCCTTACTAGCCAGCCTTCTTCAATATTAAGTTCTTATAGTATGGATATATTTGTTCTTTTTTGTGTCCATGATATTTGAAGAACTACATGTCTTTTTCCTTTCAAACATGAGAACTGAGTTGAATTTATATCGACGTGTTTAAATTCTCAGAGATGAGCCTTGAAGTAGATATATCTACCAGCTTGAAGAATGTACCTTTACAGGCAGTCCCCGATTTGCGAAAGTCCGACTAACGTACAACCTGTAGTTAAGAATGACTCCTTGAAAGCCTGTTGCAAACTATGATATGTAAAGCTATTGTCCTAGTTTCTAACCAAAGCAAGGCCCTATCATATCACAGAGGCATTTTATAAATATTATGACACTATATTACGACACTATATTAGACATTATATTCTGACACTATTATGAGACTATAATATGAGAATATTGTGAGAAAATATTATGACACTATATTATGATACTGTATTATGGCACTATAGGTGAGACTATATTATGACACTATGTTATGACACTGTATATATATTATATGAAGTCAACTGTGTCTTCTGGCAGTACTGAAAGCAAGCCACAAGATGTTCATGATATTAACTATTAAAAGAATATTTTGTTTTTATTTGTGCAAGTCTTGATCTTCGACAAAAGTGGAAATCTCTTACTGCCAGTATTCCTATGTTTCCTGTGTGTCTTTATCACTTATGAGAAGATAGAGAGAGAGAAAGAAAGAAAGAAAGAAAGAAAGAAAGAAAAAAGAGACCTTAAGGTAACTAAAAATGATGACGAGGAAGTATTTCTACAGCCTTGGTGACTGGAGCGCCTCAAGCCGGACTTTAACTAGTGATCTCTCGTGAGTGACAAGTCCACTAACAATTACGCTACACAGGTGCCCTTATCTGGAAGCAACAGAACGCATATTTTTTTTTTATTAGTGCCCCTTTACTTGAGCTAAAGACAACCTAATGGAATGTTCTACACAGAGCTCTATGAACTGCTCAGTCAGTCATTTGCATGTCCCCTGTGGAACTTTGCCTCTCAAACAGCTCTCATGTAGGACTCTCGGTTATAAGCAAGATGCCCTGCTGCTGATGCACCCATTCGTACATTATTAACGATGTCTTGCAGCCATCTTCGCCTTGGTCTTCCTCTCTTTCTTGTTCCCATTATGAACCCTTCCAAGGAGGTCTTCTCTAAATTCTCATGACGTTTAATATGTCTAAAATATTTAAGTTTTCTCTGTTTATCTTCTTTACTAGCCAGCCTTCTTCAAAATTAAGTTCTTATAGCATGGATATATTTGTTCATTTTTGTGTCCATGATATTTGAAGAACTCTTCTGTAGCATTTACATTTAAAGGCATTTATGTGTTTCTCGGCTGTTTTGTTAAGTGTCCAGGTCTCACAGGCATATGTTGCGATGGGAAAGATGCATGCCCTTAAAAATCTTATTTTTGTAGTTCTGTTTGTTCCTCTCCACAGATTCTTTAGTTTAGTTGTAATTTCTGAAGACCGATAGATGTCCTCCTTTTAATATCCCTCATATTATATCCATCTCCATTATATCCTTTAATATCCACCTCCATTATTAGTTAGTAATGATCCAAGATATTCAAAACTCTTCCAGTTTTTCCTCATTGATAACTATGAACTGTTGTAGTCTACATTAGTTTAAAGAAATTGTTTAAATCTTATGGCATTTTTAATCCTGATTTTGCCACAAAATGTTAGACTATAATGAATGTGAGAATGTAATAAATAAATCTCATGTAGTTAAATAAATCAGAATGTGGAGTGTGACAAGAGATGATGTTTATTATTATGTCCAGAAAGAAATGCTGAATGACTGTGACTGAGTGAAAGCTGTATGATGAGGGGCAGAATCTTAGACGAGCCTGCTTGCCCAATTTTTCACTTTTTGGAAATAAAAGTTCTTTTGTTTGTTCTACTAATGTACTAGAATAGAACATTTATCTCATTCCACTTTCAGTTTACAGGCAGCCAGCTTTTAATCAATGAGCAAACACCAGAAAAACAAAACAAAACAAAACAAAAACTTTCTGAAACTTGACATAGAGTAAATATCTGAAAACAGGCAATAATGTGTGTAATCTGCCCGCGTTACTTTATCTACAAGCAGTGACTAAATACACACAAGCAGGGTTTTTTTTTTCTCTTTCTTCAAATACTTTTCCTAAATCTCTGGATAGGCAGTCAGTTATGAAACGCAGCAGCCACGCGTGTTCTTAGATAACAAAATCTGATTACATGGCCCATGCGGTACATCATACCTTTTAGGTTTGGCTTTTCTAGCAAGATCTAGTAAGATCTCGTTAAACGGCTCATGCGGTGCATCATACTTTTTAGATTTTTTTTCCTTGAAAGATCTCAGAGCCATTGACCTCAGAGATACAAAGTGACTTGCCAAATACATAACATACAGACATTGATGATCTGCAAATGGATGCATCAGCAGCAGGGCATCTTGCTTACAACCGAGAGGCCTACAGGAGTGCTGTTAGGGAGACAAAGTTCCGCAAGGGACATGCAAATGAATGAAATGAATGACAGACATACCTCCGTTTCATTGTTTCAAGTTATTTCTATTTATTGTTTTCGCACCGTGCCTTCTTTGTGTGGATCTTGATCTAACAACGGATCGAGCAAGTCCATGTGCACTATTTTGATTAACGCGTTTGCATGCCTTGCGTTTCCGTGTCACATTCTGACAATTCTGTCAGTAATGTCAAACTGTTTCATCCTTATTCTTCTTCTTCTTCTTATTGAAATGGGCCTGCCAATAATCATACAACGCCCCCTAATGTGTATATGAAAAGAAGAACGGCAAGTATTTTACTTAAGTTAAAAGCTAGAAATAATTAACTTCAATGAAAAAGGCCAGAACGAACCTGGAGACAGAATGAAAGAGAGACTGACTATTGACAGTACGCCTGGTCGTCCAGTGTCACCAACCATCAACCTTGGGACAAGACCTTTCGCTATCAAAGAAGATTACATTTCGTTGAAGACTAAGATGATGGTGATTACGAATTTTTTTAAAGCAAATGAAATATGTTTTTCTTAAATTTGACAGAACATATTTTGCTAAAACAAAAGCCTGGCATAGATCATATTTTAAGTTTAATATAAACCTGCTTTTAGGAGTTTATATGTACTGAGAAGTATAAAGAAAAGAATAAATTGCTATCATTGACCTTTATTTCGATATTCGCTTTATTGTGGTGGTCTGGAAGATTAACGGTAATACCCTTACATAAACGCTACAGATATAATGTAGCAAATTATGTATGCCTTCAGTTTTCGACAAATTATGAAAAGTGATGTCTGGAAAATAAATGTCATTGTGGCATTTGGTCGGACTAGGTCAGGTTTTCTACAAACCTATCATCGCCCTACTCCTCCTCCTTCTTCGCCTTCTTCTTAGCATTTCTCTGCTTATCTTGAATACATGTTGACAACTCCTGTTCATTATTTCGATCGTGACCATGACATTGACATATTTTTGTTCCTTCCTCCCCCCAAGGAATGTGGTCACGGCTGGACGTCCATGAAAGGACGAGTGATCTTCTGGTTCCACTTGAACTACACCACCAACTCTGGCTACGTCATGTTCAAGCTCTACGGTCAGCAGTGCCAGAAATGTAAGAACGGAAGTTACGAGCACGCCATGTGGTACCCTGAAGAGGTTGTCAAGGTGAGGGTCATTGTTTCTTCATCCAGGTCAAAGGTTGTGCCCTCTTTGTGGTGCAGGTAGTTGCATGCTCACTAATTAAGAAGCTGAACCGCAATATGTTCTTGTGGTAGTGGATTCTACTGAGAATTCATATCCTTGAAAATACACTTTAGCTCTTCTAAAAAGCTACCAAAATCCATTCCCAATTCAACAGTTTGACCAGCCTTCAGTATCATGGCTCGGCTGCATTTACGAAGAGTTTTGACGAAGAAGAAAGCACATTTGATCGCTAATAACTTCCTTTGTTATACACCATGATACTTTGAATAAATTTTAATCTCTCTCTCTCTCTCTCTCTCTCTCTCTCTCTCTAAACCTTTAGTGGCCAAGGCACATGGGGCTTCCTCAAGGGTTTTCCATAAACACCGGTCCTTTGCCTTTTTTCCGCTCTTGCCCAGGTGAGCCATCTGTTGCTCAACATCCTCTCTGTTGTTCTTCTCCGTGTCTCTTTTGGTCTGCCCTTACTTCTGTTCCCCTGTGGTGTCCATCTTAGTGCTATTTTTGGTAGTGAGTTGTCAGTCATTCGGAGCACATGTCCCAACCATCGCCAGCGTCTTTCCTCAATAATTGTTGTCAGTGGCTTCATCTGCATTTCTGCCAACAAGATGTTATTTCTTATGGTGTTTGGCCAAAATATTCTTATAATTCGTCATAAATATTTAGTCTGTGAAGAATTCAACTTATTTTCTATGGTTTTTGTGATTTTCCAGCATTAATACACTTAGAACATTACTCTTAAATACCCTGATTTTCATCTTCATGCTTAGTTGTTTAGATTTCCATAGAGCCTGCTGCATAATCTTTATTACAGTATCCTTAATCATCATCATTCTGTGCCGACTTCCCAAAGAAAGATGGATGAAACGGCCCTCCAGTTTGTTCTGTTCTTTGTTTTGAAAGTGCAGCCTGCAGAATTGAATTCATCCCCTATATTTACTCGTATTTTGTCCACCTGTCTAATCGTCCCCTATATTTACTTGTATTTTGTCCACCTGTCTAATCCCCTATATTTACTCGTATTTTGTCCACCTGTCTAATCCCCTATATTTACTCGCATTTTGTCCACCTGTCTAATCCCCTATATTTACTCGCATTTTGTCCACCTGTCTAATCCCCTATATTTACTCGTATTTTGTTCACCTGTCTACATCTTGCGCTTTTTTTCTGTCTATTTTCCCCTTTAGGTTTGTTGATTTCATTACTGGTCAGTATTGGCTAAAATTTCTAAATGTTCGGTTTTAGCATTGTTTTATCATTTCTCTTGTCACTTTCGATTGGTTTAGTTCTTCTTCTTGTTCTTTTTTCTGTTCTTTCTGTCCTTTGAATTTGTCCTTACTTTCTATACACCCAACTTTCAGGGATGTCAGTTTTATTTCTTTCTTTCTTTCTTTTGTAATTTTATAATTGAAAACTTTAATGTCTTCTTTATGGTTATTTTAATATGATATTTTGAGGATGGTATATATTTAATATATAAATGCAGGAAACTCTCTACTATAGAGAGCAACTCCTTCAGATCATCAGAGGAAGTACCCCACCCCCCCCCACCCTCAGACAAGTGTTTCGGCCCTAATTCTAAGGGTGGTGGGCCCCTCTGGGTCATGACTCCCAAAGGTCTTGTGAGTTGTTCCTTTTTTTTTTTTCATCCTGGGATTGAGCTCATGATCTTCCAGTTGGCACTGCACTTTGAAGTGCGTCTTTAGCGATCCAGCCACGGAGGACTGGTATTGGCTGTGACAAACTAAATTATTTATGTTCTGAATGATTGTTTCGCATACTCCACAGTCAGCATGAGCTCTTTTCTGCTGTTTCTGAAAGGCTTCTCAATGCCCTTGCTCGTGCTTGTCCCTTTATGCCCAGTTGCTTACACAGGTCGTATGCTGATGTTGCTATGAATCCTCTCGCTCCCACTTCTACAGCTATCACTTTTGCCCTGATTCCTGCCCCCTGTCTCGGCTGAGTATTTAACGCTGTATTTTGAATGTGATTTTTTTAATAAGGTACAGTAAACATGATATCTTGAATATGATATCTTGAATATAACATAGTAACCATGATATGTTTAATATGATATCTTGAATATGATGTGGTAGATATGATATCTTTAATATACAGTCCGGCATAAAGCATAGCTGGATTTTTATAATGGAAAATAAATAAAAACTTTACATGTTTTTGGTAAAAAAAAAGTGAAATGAAACTCAGAAAAGTGGGTATTTTTATTATTACTGACAATCATATTTAGGTTTTGAAAATTACGCCGGTTAGATGACCGCCATTACATTTGATACATTCAGCCAGGCGTCTGGAAAATTCCTGCATAACACCATTTAACATGTTCAAAGAGATATTTTGAATGCAGTGTCGGATTCGATCTTTTAGGTCTTCAACTGACTGTGGTCGACTAGCATACATCGTGTTCTTGAGGTACCCCCACAAAAATAAGTCTGCGGCCGATAAATCCGATGACCTTGCCGGCCAATGAATATCCCCAAATCTTAAAATAAGACGACTGGGAAATGCTTGTCGCAGCATGGCCATGGACTGACGGGCTGTGTGGGCAGTTGTCCATCTTGTTGAAACCACATTAGTCTCTTATTTCTGTTGTCTGAAATGAAGTATTCAGTTAGCATCTGCACATAAAGATCACTATTAACAGTAATAGGATGCCAGGTGCCAAAGCATTCCTAACAGCTGATCGCCGAGGGCTACTCAGCAATGCGTTGCGGACTTCTTGAATTAGTTCAGGTGTCTGTTGAGTTCTTGGACAACCAGTAGACTTGTTAGTGCAGTTAGTGATTTCCTTAAATTTTTGACCCACCTCAAAATCGTTTTATCCTCCGATCGGGAAAATTATCATGGGGATGCATCTCAAAATGACGACGAAACTTTCTTTGTACAGTAATAGACGATTCTCCACTTTTAAAATAAGTTTCAACGGTGAATGCGCGATGTTGTGTTTGCCAGGAAGCCATTGTTAAAAATGACCGTTTGTCTGCTTCATCTCTGACGTTTTTGTTCACACGTATTCAGTTTCTGTGCACTACGTCATTTAAATCCAGCCATGCTTTATGCCGGACACTGTCATCATCATCATCATGTGCCGTGCCGACTGGCGTTGGCTATTATGCTTCTCCAGAGTATCCGATCCTTCATGCAGACCATCAGCTCAGTTGGTGATCTCCTCTCACACCATCCCGTCAGACTGTCTAGTATAATTTCTCTTGGTCTTCCTCTTGATTTTCTTCCTTTTATTTTTCCTGTTGTTATAATATTTTCAATGCCCCCTCTTCTCATTGCATGTCCTATGAAAGTACATTGTCTCTCTCTTATCTTTTTGACAAGGTTTTTTTGTCTCTCCAGCTCTTCTCATACATTCTTCATTTGTTATTTTTGCTGTCCAGGGGATTCGCAACAATCTTCTAATAAACCACATTTCTGCTGGTTCCAATGATTTTTGTGCAGACTTGCCTATTGTCCATGATTCACTTCCATATAACAAGATAGGTTCAATATAGCATTTTAGGACTCGTTTTCTAACATTCATTGATAAGGATGTGTTGGTTAATATGTTTCTCGTTCTCTGAAATGCAGTCTTTGCTTGGCCTATTCTGTTCCTAATTTCTGTTCTGCATTTCCCATCTGAAGTTATTACTGCTACAAGGTACTTGAATTTCTGCACCTGCTTTAGAATAGTTCCGTTTAATTTTATACTGCATGCTGGTGGATTCTGTTTCTTAGATATAACCATAGTCTCTGTTTTTTGATGTTCAAAGTAAGGCCTTTCTGTTCACTTTCTGTGGCGACTTTGCCGGACACTGTACTATCTTGAAAATGGTATTGTAGATATGATATCGTTAATAAATCTTGAATATGGTATTGCAGATATGATATCGTTAATAAATCTTGAATATGGTAAAGCAGATACGATATCTTGAATATGGTGTAGTAAATATTATATGTTAAATATGGTATAGTAAATATCGTATTTTGAAAATGATGTAGTAAATATGATATTTTGAATATGGTATAGTAAATATGATATCTTTAATATATCTTTGTAGGTCATTGGAAATGTGTACAATCGCGTGGGTCAGATTTTCTACGGTTTTGTTCGGCCACCTCTGAGGATTGATCGCCGCCAAGGAAAGCCCCGAAATCAGCACAATGCCGAGCTTTGTCAGGCCTGCAAAGAGGGCTTGTGTAAGGAAGAGTGGTCTTTCTCATGACAGCACTGCTTCCTGGATGAGGAGGAGGAGATGGAGGAGGAGGAGGAGGTGGTGGCGAGGGCTGGATGGTGGGAGAGAGAGAATGGATTAGGCGATTTCCGTGAAGGAGATGTTCTGTTTCTTCTACTTTTATATTCCTTTCTTTGGTTTCATTATGGAGGAAAACGAGCGCTGTGAAGTTCAATATGGCACTGTTTACTTATGTCATGAAGGGTCACTTCCGCTTCCTTGCCGAGTACCGGAAGGAAGTAATTGCAAGAACGGTTATGACCTTGACCAGCTGAGGTTTTGTTTATATTTTGCAAAGATTGTCCCGTGTATAGGGGACGAACGTGATTAAGACAGCAATAATATGGTAGACGGTGATAAATTTCAAAAACCAATTATAAAATACTGGTACTTTGTACATGTCATTTTTTTTAAACTGCCATGTTGTACTTCTTTTGGCTAATTCTAAAAAAAACATTTTCTTTTCTTCTTGAAATTAGTACTGAGCGTGATGTATGTTGTCAGGAACAGTTCCTGCCTTGTGTCACAGATAATACAGTATTATTCTGGTGCAGAAGAGAAGAGAGAAGAATGTGTGTGTGTGTGTGTGTGGGAGAAAGAGAGAGATAGAGAGGGAGGGAGGGAAGAATGTTGTAATCTAATAAGTTACCATTGCCAGTAGTGACGCACTTACAAAAAAAAAATACTGCTTGGCTTTAGGTTTCATGTAGGTCCTGGTCAGTGATGAGCTATATTTCCATGTTGTGAGGCCGGACTGAACTTTGTATTTCTATATGAAGTTGCTAAAGCTTAGCTTGTGATGCCAGTTAATATTTCCCTACGTTCAAAATCCTGTTATAATCTGTTTCAGTATGAAACCTGGCTTGGCTTGCTTAATTTCTTTTCATTTTATGATTTCACAAATTTTCTTTTGCTTTTTCCCTCTTTTCTTCTTTTTCCATTATTTTTCCAGTGAATGTTCACTTGTTATAGCTTCACAGTTCTGAACATGTGTTAGTTTATGAACCAGTGTTCAGATTGGACTTTGCAAAATATTGCTAACTTATTTTAGCTTATGTATAATATACATCGTTCAAAAGTTCATTTGCAACTTTGTTGTAAAAACGTGAACGTGTACTGATGTTCATGGTAGTATAGATGTTCATTTTGTGAACTTTTAAAGCCATCTGTGGATGTTAAGATTTCATTTTGTTGTTATTTTAATGCAATGTTATAAAACTGCATGGCATGCGATAATGTCAAATGTAAAAAAAAAAAGTGATTGTAATGTATTTCAATTAATTGCTTGTAAAAATATATGTTGGACTATATTATTGCACACTGTCGGTTTCTTTCTGAAATTGTATGGTGCGAGGTAGTGTCAAATGTTCGCTTTTCTGCTTTGAATGTATTAACATTATTGTGCTGATTTATGGTAAACCAGTCTGTGCTTTTACACTTTTTTTGTGTGTGTTTTTGGCAATAGCTCAATGAAATTTGTACACATTTTTCTCAAATGTTTCACCATGGTAGAGGGGTTTAAATATTTTCTCGAAGGTGGAAGAGAATCGGAGTTCAAATTCCAGTGGAAACAATTCCATTTATTTTTGCAATTTTTTACCCCCCCCCCCCCCCAAAAAAAAAATTGTTTATGTTTTTCAGGATCCTTCGTTTGTTAACTGCCAAAGTTTAGCAAATCTTTTATTTATTTTGGTTGGAGATTCCTGCGTTTACCTGTCTACGGCATTCCAGGCTCTGCGCATGCCTGTAGTTTAAATGTCGACGTCAATTTATGGTGGTGGGTTGAAAGTGGTTGTGAATGTTTACTTTTTTTCTGAAATGTTAAAAAAAAATGAAAACAAGGAAGAAAAGGAAACTTATTCTTGGTGACGGTTGCATGAGGTATTTCGTTTCCGACTTTTCAGTTAAAAAACATTTTTAACATGAAATTTAGCTCCCGTTTTATGTTAAAAAAGGAAAAAAAAACAACTTTCTTGTTCATTGTCAAACTTTTTTGTCACAAACGAAACATGAACTGCATCTTTGTGTCACAGATTTCTTAGCTCTCAGTGATTCATATAATATTTTAAATCATATTTCAAAACATTTCAATTGGGAGAGGGGGATACCATATTCATTATAATTGTTAGTGCATATCAAATATTTTTAATCAAAAGCATTACATCTATACATAGAAATCAGAATGTGTCAGTGAAGAAACAAAACGGGGCGGAAAGGAACGAAATAACTAACTCTTATTCTTAAAAGAAAAAAAACAGCTATAGCTGGGCTGGTATTTCTTGCACGGCTACGCAGATCTGCACTCAAAGTATAAATAAAATGAACAGATGCACATTTCTAGGAGATGAGTCAAAGAAATAAGAGAGAGAGAGAGAGAGAGAGAGAATGTACTTTCGTAGGACATGCAATGAGAAGAGGGGGCATTGAAAATATTATAACAACAGGAAAAATAGAGGGAAGAAGAGCCAGGGGAAGACTGAGAAAAGTGATGCTGGACAGTCTGACGGGATGATGTGAGAGAAGATCACCAACTGAGCTGATGGCCTGCATGAAGGAATGGGGTTCCTCGGAGAAGCATAATAGCCAACGCCAGTTGGTGATGAGCACGTTACTAACCCAAGCCTCACTTTATTTTTTATTTATACAGCAACTTCCTTGTAGTTTCTGTCTACCAACATTTCTCACCAGAATTTATTTGTGGACGTTGCGGAAAATACTTCAGGCGTGAAAGAGTTAATCTGACGGATTGAGTCGAGGTTTGAACCCGCATCCTTCTCCTACGACTTAGACTAAACGATGTACAAGATCTATCAAACAATCATTTCATTTTGTTATTATGGCAACCCGTTCGTGCTAGGATTTAAAAATACAGTTATTTTTCTTCTATGTCTATGGGATCTTGAGAGAATCAGCCTTGAAGGATGCTGTTCAGGGAAGTAATTTGGAGGAAAATCTTCGAACAGCCAACTGTAAACTTCTTAAAGAACAGCCTCCTAGAACTAACACAGCAATTATACATCATAAATAAAGTTTCCACAGTTTGTTATAATGTATTGTTACAGCAGTTACGTGCTATGCAAAATATTATTTATAAACATTATCTATAAATATTATTATAGCAATATATTTATTTATATACAAACAAATTACAATAAATGTGCCTTGGAAACTCTACAGTTTCATTCATTAATTTTTCATGACCAAAATGATATACATTAGTATAAATTATTTTTTCCCCATGAGAATCGAGATGACAGAAATAGATTGACCTAGTGACCTTTCCGTTATGCCCCGGAAGTTCTAGGGTGGAGAAGTAACATGTTTGACCAAAAAGAGTTTTCTTTGACGATGGACTACCATCAGCTCCGTGAAGTGAGGGAGGCCGTTCTTTCTCCATCTAACCGTGCACAAGCCAGCCTTCTAAAGCGTGTCTTAACCAAAGTCCGCGCGGGAAACCAAAAGATGAAATAAGTTTGAGAAAATATAACAATAACAAGATTTTTTTTCCTTAATTGGTTGATAATGAAAACTTTTTAAAAATGTTCTGTAAAAATTAGCTTTCAGTGAAAGTTAATTTTCTTTTTTTTTTGGGTAGGGAAGGGGGGGAGTGGGAGGGGCCATTAACGATACCCAGGTCGTCGGAGTCAGTTATCATGGGGGAGAGGGCCCTATATCCAAACACAGAAAAATGTCTAGGTAATATGTTGTAGCGTTTTCCTGAATTGTCTCTGATATGAAAAGGGTGGACCCCCTACCCCTCAACAGCCTAGCCCCAGGGCACAACCCCAGTTCTTTCCCTCCCGCCCCCTCTCTACTGTGTGCTGTAGCTGTGCCTTCACACTCCCCGCTGTAAGCGCTATCACAGGGCTGCGCCTGTTTCTGTGAACTTGTGTACGTCGATGCGTCCAGAAAGTCGAGTTTAGTTTTTGGGATTTCACGAAACAAATCTTAGAAATAAAAATCTGCTCTAATATCTGGACAGGAACAGTTAAAGAAGTACAATATGCGCATAAAGTGTATTTGTATCACAAGCAGATCATTTCTTCTTTTAAAAAAATTAATTCAATAAATGTGTGTGTGTGGATATCAAGTAGGCAGGCGAGTGGCATAGAGGTTAGCGCACTAGCCTCTCATGGCGAAGGTCGGTGGTTCGAATCCAGCCGTAGAAACGTGTACTTTTCTTCTTCTGGAGCCGTGAAAGGAAAGACGGCCAGGCGTGGTGCTGACCATATCACCTGTAGTGTTTAAACAGGTAGCACCACATCTCCCAGCTGCTTCCGTGACCTATTAAGTCCACCTGTAGTCTGCCGTACCCTTTTAAGTAGGTCGGGCTTGGGTCAGGCTGTTTTAGTTCAGCAAAGCTAGCTATACTATTATAAAACGATACCTCATAAAGGTCAGTATTACGCTCCTCTGAGGTCTGCTCTATTACTGACTGGCTAGATGGCTTAATATTGACATAAGCCTTACCAGAACGTTAAGTGTAAGCGTCCTTATAACCCTATGGTTACTAAATCCCAGACTGTAAGATGGAAAACCACAGCTAATTTTTTTCTTCTCTTAAGTTTGTATGTACAGTTTAATGAATTATTTTTCTACATTTTTTTCTCTGTCTTTTCTTGTTTTCTAAATACTGTAACCAAATGCTCATCAACATTTGCCGTGATATTGTCATATGTAATGGCGTTTTTACATAATAAAATAGCCTGTAAAGTGTTGTATATGGATAATGAGTGTTGCTTTAGTTTAGTTTTTGTTGTATAAAATGTACGTTTACGAGCAGGGGTGTAGTGCAGCTGTATTCGAGGCGGTGCTTGAGGGCGGAGGGATAGATGTGTGATTTGCAGCGTTCCCATACCCAGGGTGAGCTGTTTCTTGTCCATCTTTTGATGTTGTCTAGACACGTGTACAGTCGGTGGTTCTTTTGGTGTCTCCCCTCTTGTCTTTCTACGCCCCTCTGGTTTTTCTGTCTGCACGTAAGAAATATCTGTTTTCTGTTCTTACTTTCAAGTTTTGTTCTTTGTTCTTCTGTTTTAGTTCTTTCGGGTAATTTTTGTTTGTGTTTTTTTTTTTCTTCATTCAATGAAAGGGTCTTGAACAGGAATCATTTTTATTTTCTGGCCATCTACCCTAATCCCCATTTTGCCCCCGTGGCCCACAGACCCTCCCTAACTGTTATTCTGGAGCTCTCTGACCCTCTCTGTTATTCTGGGCCCTTCTCATCATCCCTAACTGTTATTCTGGAGCTCTCTAAACCTCTCTGTTATTCTGGGCCCTTTTCATCATCCCTAACTGTTATTCTGGAGCTCTCTAACCCTCTCTGTTATTCTGGGCCCTTCTCATCATCTCTAACTGTTATTCTGGAGCTCTCTAACCCTCTCTGTTATTCTGGACCTTTTCACCTTCCTGCTTCTTGGTCCTTCGGAACACCTTTACCCTCCCGGTGCTCATTTGGTTATCCAGGCACTCTTACTCTCTGGGCCCTCGTACCTTCTGGCTCCCTTGTTTCTTCGGGCCCTCTTACCCTCTGACTCCCTTGTTTCTTCGGGGCCCCCTATGTGCCATCTGTATCGCCATCTCTTTGATCCTCTCATTAGTTAGAGAGTCCCCCCTTCTCTCTCTTTCTCTCTCTCTCTCTCTCTCTCTCTCTCTGTATCTCGGCACACTGAAATAAAAATAAATCTTCGGGTATCCTATTTCACACATTATGAGAAACCTTCCTACCCCACTGTTGTAAGTAGAATTCCCGCCCCGCCCCCGCCCCCGTTTGTGTGTTATATTACACCTTACGCATGTATTACCTGCACTTTGACAGTTTTTATAAACACTTCCCTTCCTGCCTAGCATCATTATGTACTGATGTACACAGTTCACCATTATATACTAATGTACACATTTCACCATTATATACTAATGTACACAGTTCACCATTATGTACCGATGTACACAGTTCACTTAAATCTTTTGAAGTAAATATATCACATACTTTTTGTGATACTTTTCCTGTACTGATTTTTTTTTTCCTTGGCGTCTTGTGTTTAATGTGTACAGTACACTTGTGTGTGTAAGATTCAACTTTCATTTCATTCCTACAGTCTTTCCGTCTTGAGATTCGCGCAGGTGATTTGTCACTTTGAAAGGAATTCGACTGCAAATAAGGAAAGTGATAAGCAAAGTTTCAGCTCAGTGAGACCAGTTATACTCTTGGCAATATTTGAAGTTTCTTCCGAAGAAGCTAGTGTTGAATAATAATAATAATAATAATATAATAATAATAATTTTGAAAATTAAAAACCTTTAGTCTAGCAACATTTCTGATTATGTATACGAAAATTACCTCGCTTCATCTTCATTTTCATCTACATCTTTGTCAACGTGTCTTCACGTTGTATTTTGCACTTTATAATTTTGCAACCAAAGAAGAGGTTTTCCAAAGAACTATTTTAGTTTCACTTAGTAATTTCATCTTTCTAGTAATCTATTTTTCTCGTATCTTGAATCCCGGAGCGTTGAAGTTTTTATGACAACTCGAACGAAATGCCAACTTTCGAACGGTTAAAACATCCTACCTTTGTATTATTTAGCAATGTCCGCCAATATTAGAATCATTACTGTACGATTTTATTTGTGGGTTAGGTTAGTGAAATGAATTTCTAATTTCAAGAAAATAAAAGTGTTTTGAAAAAAAAAAAAACGCATTTTCACAAGGATTTAAGTGAAAGAGATGTTGTGACACGTGACAACAGCAACGCGCATTAATTTATGAGCGTGTTCCAGTGTGCCTTTTTATTACTCCGCAGGGAAAATATAGTTCTTTCCCTGAATTAACAGTTTGCCTTCTTCGTATGTTATAATTAAAATGTATTTATTTCGTCCTTTTTTTTCCCATAAGTTTTATATTTGCTTGTATAATCCATGAACTATATTTGCATCATTGTTGTTATCATGTTGTATAAAAATGTTATATCTTGCTTATAACTGCATTGTTGAGGCTAAGGCCAGGTAAAACTGTGGTCAAACTGCTGAGATGTATATATTGTTTTTGAAAGATATAAACATTTCTCAAATAATACACTTTGTATGCTATTTTGATTCTCAGTACTAGCTTTTCCCCTTCTCATTCTATTTATAATTTTGACCGAAAATATGGTCTGGGAGTGTCCATGTAGTGACGTAAAGGAGTGACATAACGAAGGTGTGACAAATTGGAGGTGAGCTTCAGAGGAGTGACACGAATATTGTCGTAATAAAAGGGTGGCTTGTCTTTGTGTTTTAATGTGCATATTGGATGAACATAGATGTAAGCTGTTTAATCTGTTTTACCACATAAAACTATATGCAAGGTCAGTTGGTTTAGGGGTTAGATTATCATGATTAAGGAGTTCAGATTTAGGGTTCAGAGTTGGAGTATCATAATGAAGAAGTTCAGAGTTCGGTTTAAGAGTTAAGGTATTGTGATGAGAGTTACGGTTCAGAATTAGAATTCAGACTTAAGGTTCAGAGTTGGGGTTCGGAGTTAGGGTTCAAAGTTAGAGTTCAGAGGTAAGGTTGAGTGTTGAGATATCATGATGAAGGAGTTCAAGGTTACGGTTCAGACTTAATGTATCATGATGATGGAGCATCATAATAAAGGAGTTCAGAGTTAGGGTTTAAAGGTAAGGTTCAGTGTTGGGATATCACGATGAAGAAGTTCAAGGTTACGGCTCAGAGTTATGGTTCAGGGTTAATGTATCATGATGATGGAGTTAAAGTTAGGGTTCAGAGGTAAGGTTCAGTGTTGGGATATCATGATGAAGAAGATCAAGGTTACGGTTCAGAGTTAATGTATCATGATGATGGAGTTAAAGTTAGGGCTCAGAGTTTAGGCATCATGATAAAGGATTTCAGAGTTTGGGTTCAGAGTTAAGGTTCATAGTTAAGGTTCATAGTTCGGGTTTGGAGTAGGGTTCAGAGTTATGGTTTGGACCAGTGTTCAGAGATAGGGTTCAGAGTTAGGGTTTGGAGTAGGGTTCAGAGTTAGGATTTGGACAGAGTTAAGAGTTAGGGTTCAGAGTTAAGGTTTAGAGTTAGAGTTTGGAGTAGGGTTCAGAGTTAGGGTTCGGAGCTAGTGTTCACAATTAGGGTATCATGATGAAACAGTTAGGGTTCGGGTGAGGAAGAGACCACTGCTCAAAGCAAGAAATAGAACAACTTATTTCTTTTCCCTTCTACTCTGAAATATTTGTTTAATAAAAGGTCACTCCTTCGTTATATCATTCCATGTTTACGACACTCCTTCGATACATACTCTCTGGTTTTCTTTTGCTTTTTTTTTCTCGTGACATAAATAAGCTGCACATATTTTACGTATACTTTCACGCCATTATAACAGCAAACAGTATTTCCCTCGCTACACGCTTGTAAATGATATCTTAGTTTTAACTCTTTAGCTGTCCTTTCCAAAACAATGAGTTTCTTGTGAGATTGACGAGCGGATACCGAGGGCCAAGTTTTTAACCCTGGGTCTTCGTTCTAGTTTAAGTTTGCAAAATATTCAACCACTTTTTTTTTTATTTGACAAAAGATGGATCTTCTGTTTAGAGTTACTTTAACGAACAGGTATTGAATAAATTGGTTGAGCAGTCTTTGACTTGTCGTGGTGGTGTGGTGGCTAGTGAATTCGCCTGCTGAGAAGAAGGTCCCTAGTTCGATTTCACACAGAGGCCGACTTTCCTGGCCTGATGAAATGGGTACCTGGGAGGGGGGTGGGGTTAACTATGACAAAATTAAAGCAGCGAAGACAGGTGCCGTCATCCCTACCTCAAATTCCGTAGTGGCCTAGAAATGTGAAGGCATTAACACTTCATACCACCACAGCACGCAAACGTAAAGTGTCGTAATTTTTAAACTTAACTGGACCCGTTTATAGCATTCCTTGCAAGTTTCTGAATCAATTAATATGTGTTGAAAGGTTTGATAATATTTTAAATCTACTGCTTTTTGTCTGTCTGTTTGTGTGTTTGTTTGATTTAGCACATTTTTCGAATTCCATTTGTGACCTGTCAACA
The DNA here is from genome assembly GCA_009760885.1 of Achatina immaculata. NCBI lineage: Eukaryota > Metazoa > Mollusca > Gastropoda > Stylommatophora > Achatinidae > Lissachatina > Lissachatina immaculata. Next base: position 22,226,754 of record CM019712.1, read on the forward strand.
GCCAGTGCTTACAGATCTGTAGGGGAGACAATCAGTTTTGTTTTCATTTCCCCCACAAGCTTACTCAATAAATTTGTCACTTGTTACTTCCCCTTCAACACCCCGTTCTGTGTTTATAGTAACTGAGGTTAAATTTATACAAGTTTGGGTTGGGAAGAAACTTAAAACTATCGTTGCCTCAGTCTATGGCATAGCTGCTTCTCTTTATCATAGACTGATAAAGATCTGGATATAAATTAGATGTCTTAGGTCTAGACCACGGACAGATAAAGAACTTTTCATAAATTGGATGCCTAAGTCTGAGATCGGAAGATCTTTTCATAAATTAGGTGCCTAAGTCTGAACCAGGGACAGATAAAGATCTTTACATAAATTAGATGTCTAAATCTGGACCAGGGACAGATAGAAATCTTGATAGTAATTAGATGTCTGTCTGAGCTACGGGCAGATAAAGATATTTTCATAAATTAGATACCTATTCTAAAAACAGACTGATAAATGGGTTTGCACATATTAGATAATAAGTCTGAATGACAGATTGAAAGCCATCTTTACATAAATTAGGTATCTAATTCTGAGATACGAAATTATACTGTTCTATACATCATATATATATATATATATATATATATATATATATATATATATATATAATTCTGAATGTTAGATGAATACTGATCATTGCATCAACTAGACACCTAAGTCTCAACGATGAATTGATGAAGATAGCAAAGTCTGACGTGCAGGCTCTGTGGTACACATGATCACGCTAAAGCTGAACATGATCACTTTCTGTTTGGGACAGTGGTCGGCCTGATCTTTTCTCGTCGTTCCACATCTCATGCTTGTGAAATCACTTTTGTGGGCTCCCAAATGTTCTATCACCGTAAGCTAGGTGCACCTAAAGAGTTTCTTCAGCAACGTTTTCAAAGTTTCTACTCCACGGACACGGTCCAACGGTTGTTAACCGTCCCGTATGAACAGGATGTACATACCTGAAAGTCAAGAACCTGGTAGGACTTGTGGGTCTGGTACATCCATTTCTTGAGATCATTTGAAATGTTTCTTCTTCTTCTTCTTCTTCTTCTTGGAAGAACTTAAATGTCCTGGAATAGGGCAGTTATCGCTCCAGATTGCCGATTTGGTCACACGGCTTGTCCCAAATTGATACTTGCAATGAACCATGCGTGCTTTCCTTGCTCCTCCATAAACAAGGCCATCTCGTAGCTAATGCCGGGCTGTCACTTTCCTACAGACACATACGCACTTATCACTTATCACTTCAGTGTATTGTATATGTGGTTTCTCATAAATCATGTATGTGGTGTTTCATAAATCATCTCCAATGAACACCCTTCAGGTTTCACAGTTTCAAAGGACTTACATCGTCCTCGGAATGAACATCCTAAAGCTATTTCTGTTTATTGATAGAAACACTTTACTTGTTTAGTTTTCCAGTCGATCGCAACCAAGTATTTAAAACTAGCGGCTCGTAACTTTTGGTCGTCATCCTGTGTAACCATTAACTGGCACACACACACACACACACACTCTCTCTCTCTCTCTCTCTCTCTCTCTCTCTCTCTCTTTCTCTGAACCTTAAGTGCCCAAGTCACATGGGGCTTCCGCAAGGGTTTTCTATATACGCGTGTCCTTTGCTTTTTTTTCCCGCTATTCCCAGGTGAGCTCTCTATTGCTCAACATCCTCTCTGTTGTTCTTTTCCATGTCTCTTTTGGTCTACCCTTACTCCTGTCCCCCTGTGGTGTCCATCTTAGTGATATTTTTGGTAGTGAATCGTCACTCATCCGGAGCACATGTCCCAGCCATCGTCCCATTTACTGGTTGGACAGAACTTATTCTTATGTCGGGCTAAGCCCATTCTTATGTTGGAGTGAACCCATTTACCATTTTTGGTTGGGATAATACTTAGGTGACATTCTATTGCTCCTTCACGCTCCGACGCCCACGCTGAAAGTGTAAAATACTGCACCTCGCTCTGCAGGTAGATAAACCCCTTTTTCGGACCCAGTTTTCCGGAATACTACTGAATGGAGTACCCGATTTTATATATTGCTTGATTAATCTTTTTGGTTCTTGGCAAGGCGCTTCGCTATTACCTATACTACCCTTTCGCTTGATTCCTGCAATAAGCTTCCCGTACGACTGCTAACATAACTTCCTATATAAACACATATAATAACATATTTTATAGCAATAAACGCAGCTGTGACAATACACCCACACTACCTGATTCAAAAGAAGGTTAAAAAAAGAAACTGTTATCGCTGTCTCGATAATATGTGATAAATTAAATTCTGTAAAATAACAATAATAATAATTATTATAACAATTGTACTAATGATATTACCTCGGCATAATATTAATTACAATATAACAGTAATGTGTTTTCTAATTTATGGAATAATGTAACAGGCTTCATTTATCGCGTTGCTACTCTTTGTTAAATTATGTAACATTTCAGTGAATGGGGTTTGCCCAAATGATTTATGAAACAGCTATAAATTTTTGGACATAAATGTCAAATGTATTCATTACTTCGTTTTTTTTACTGATGTCGGGTGTTCGGCAAGGGCTGGCATTTTGTATGTCATTTGACCAGGTAATCTCGCTGCCAGGGATCCGGGACAGTTTGTTAAGTATAACGGTCTGGTTAATTTTCTGCTTGTGTCTGATTTTCTCAAACATTCCCCATCAGGAAAGCCGGAAGATTAAAATAGAACAAATAAACAATCATTTAAATATTAAAAAGATAAAGAAATCCAAATATAACATTTGTTATCTCCTATTCACATTGTATTACTTTTGGAGCTGAGATATACACAAAAAGAGTTTCAAAGATGGGTGAAAAAAGACGAAGAATTATTCCATGAAGTTGCTCATGGAAGTCAATTTTGAGGAATATCGAGAGTGAATGGTTCTAAAAATCGGTACCGTCTGTCCTCTACGGGGAGATAATTCCCATTTTCATAGTTTCTAAAGAGAATTCCTCCTAACTTTTTTTCTGTTATACTTTGAAATAATATTCTTTATGAGTTTTTTATAAGTGTTATAATGTTATCGTTATTGCATGTAAGACAACATGGTACGTAAATTCTCTGAGCTTCTCCGATAATGGGGGTACGTTCTCCGTGCCACTGAAGAGAAACCTGACGTATAGAAGCCACGGCTGCCCCGGGGCAGAACCCCTTTTTAAGACGCTGCCATTTAGCCATTCTTTTCCTATTTCTTTTATAATATGAAATTGGCGGGCAAAATGAGTATTATTCCCAATTTTTCGTTATTAAAATATGATAACACAGTAATACCAACCTTGAAATAAGCATATGTGTAATCCGTGAATTGTGTCCACGAGGAAAGGCAACACGGAATTTAAAACACTTACATTTCTGATTGCTTACATTACCCAATGGGCTTTTGTGTTCATATGAAGCTTTGTTTAAAGTAATGCTGATTTTCGTTACTTAATTTTTCATTAATAAAATGAATGCTACTGCAAATTTAGTTTAATTGTATGTGTATGTGTACATATTATATTGAAGGTCTTCTTACGAAAACTTGTTGAGCTTGCATTTATGATTCCTTTATTTTTTTTTATATAAATTTCATTCAAGTTGTAAATGTACAAGTTCTATCCTGCGATTGTTGTGAATCTAGGTGTTCTATCTTTCTATCCTTTGTTGGTTCTTTCTTTTCTAATTTCTATATCTTACTTTCTTTCTTTCTTGCTTTCTTTCTGTCTTTCTTGCTTGCTTTCTTTCTTTCTTTAGAGTGTGTGTGTATGTGTTTTCCTTTTTGCCTTCATTTTTTTCTTTCTCTTTGGCAGTTTCTTTCCTTCTTTGTTTCGTTGTTTCCTTCCTTCTTTGTTTCTTTCATTTTTTTCTAGTGTGTGTGTGTGTGTGTGTGTGTGCGTGCTTTACTTTTTGCCTTCATTTGTTTCTTTTTTTTCGCAGTTTCTTTCTTTCTTTCTTTCTTTGTTTTCTTTCTTTCTTTCTTTCTTTCTAGTGTGTGTATGTATGCTTTACTTTTTGCCTTCACTTGTTTCTTTCTTTTTCGCAGTTTCTTTCTTTCTTTTTTTCCGTCCTTCTTTCCTTCTTTCTAGTGTGTGTATGTGTTTTCCTTTTTGCCTTCAATTTTGTTCTTTCTCTTTCACAGTTTCTTTCTTTCCTTCCTTCCTTCCTTTTTTTCTTTCTCTTTTCTCACTTTATTTTCTTCTTTCATTCTTTCTTTCTTGTTATATTGTATTTAATGCTCTTTTTTGTACATTTTGCTTCATGTCCTGCCTTATGTAGAAACTGACTGTAAAATTCTTAGCTTCTTTCTCCTCGCTGTTTTTTTTTTTTTTTTGGATGACATGTACAGATATCCCTTCTCTTACTTGAGAATTTGATAAATGGTACATGAGTTTTTAATGTGCTTGCATTTTTTTTTTAAGAATGGATGGGGCAACTTTTTTTTTCCCTTCATCTTTTAAGAGTGTGCAAAACACAGGAAGCAGGTTTTGTGCTGATATGGGGGAGAGAGGAACTCAGACAGGAGGTCGCGTCTATCAAAAACTTAACAGCACCAGACCTGATTAAATAACAGTGCGGAGATATATGTAATGCCCACTGATATGTAATGTCATATGCGTTGTGTTATATTCTCGACGTATGTATTATACAGTTTTTGACATGGAAAAAATATGGGGCAAAAGAGGCAGAACCAGCTGAACGAAAAACGTCCCCTTTTTATTGAATCGCTCTGAGACCAGGGACATTCTGATAACCATCGTTATAAAACTAGGGACAAAAGTGATGTTACTATTTATCTACAGTTAAATGTAGTACTTTCACTTTAGTTAATATACTACAGTATATTCCATAAAGTTCACTTTAAAACCCAGATACATGAAAAGTGGCTAAACATAGACAGGACTTCCAAATGGCGATATAAAGAAAAGAAAATGGCATATATATATATATATATATATATATATATATATATATATACATACATAAAACTGTGGTCCGCGGGCAACATGTGGCTTTCTTTGAGTGTTGTCACAATTGCGTTGTGGAGTATTTATTAAACGCCATCTTTTAAAATAAAATCAGAGACGGACTTAGGGCACTGCGATAATACATTTAAAATGGTGATAGTTTGTAAAGTGGTCCTTGAGGGCGAACAAGTTGGGAACCTCTGATCTGTATAATTTCAGTTATACAGCTTGCTTTTAGTTACCTGGAGAAAAATGTTAATTCTTTTACCTGGCATCCTTTATTTGGTTAGAGACTGTGTGATTGTTTCACATTTTGAAACACGGACTAGTGATTTCATAACTCGATAATGAATGTGAAGTTTGAAACCTGAAATAGGATTTTGCGATGAAATGGAAATATATCTGCTCCGTAGCCTAGTCTATATAAATACGTTCGTGAAATGGTTGCCCAACTAAACATTCCTTGGCCTTCTGGTGTTTGAAAATCTGGCTCGTATTAATTAATGAAGCTACCATTTTGCACAGTCTGTATTTTTTTTCCTTTTATTTTTTTAATGCTGTTAAAATGCATTACTTTTATTAAATTTATTCTCCATCGCTGGCTTGTCTCTGTTTAATAAATCTGTGAGACTGTGACGTAAGAGTGGTGGATGTGATAATGCCTGCGCTTTGAAAGTGTTTGGAAGTAATAAAAGTTAAGGAATGTCTAGTGGAAATACTCAGTGATACTTTGGGCGTGTTTTGCTTTTATTTCTGGCTCGTATCTGGCCAGATTGTGACGGAACCGGAAACACGTGCGGATCAGCTCCGAAAGAAGAGCGAGGTCCACTGAAATCTAACAGAGTTACAGGGGATGCTAAAAGATGACTGGGAAAGAATGATGCCACAAACTATTTCTCTGGTTTATCCATCCAGATTTTTTTTCTCTGTTAGAGTTCACATCTTCTCCTGTGAAACTTTCGTGACACCCGCGAGTAAGCGGGCATGCCATCTGCAGGTAGTATTTTATGGATGTGACACAAGAAGGTAAACGCTGAACTAATCTGTCAGCATCATCCTGTGATAACTGACACGGAAAAGTGTCATTTAGCTTTTTGTTTTTTCTAAATTACATCTCATCTTTTGAAATCACGATGTGTCCTTTCTAAAACACTCAGTGTCTTTTCTAAACTACACTCTTTCTTTTCACCTCCACCCCACCCCAGTCATTTCTTTTATAAATCACGCATCTCTAAATCACTCAGTGTCTTTTCTAAAATTGCAGTTTTTTTTTCTAACCCACGTGTTTTCTTTTATAAATCACGCTGTCTTTTCCAAATCACACTTTTTTCTTTTCTTAATCACACTTTTTATTATCTAAACCACATTGTTCTTTTCCAAACTATACATTTTTTTCTAAATCATAGATTTTCTTTTCTAAACCACAGTGTCCTTTTCTAGGTCGCATAGTGTCTTTTCTAACCATCGTTTTGTTTTCCTAAAGCACTCTTTTGTTTTCTGAATCACACTTGTTCTTTTCTAAACCAGTGTCTTTTTTTTTCTAAATCACACCATGTTTATGCCTAAATCACACCATGATTACAGCAACATAATTAGAAGTGTTGCGAAATAGAGAATGCAGATTTTCCTTTACCTAAAAGAAAACTGCAACACACTTTGTTGACAACAGAAAAGGAAAATGGAGATCGCGAACGCTGTGGGAAAGACTGGAAGAACATATCATTCCCGCGCCATTAAGCTTGACATTTCAGTTTCCATTTTTCATAATTTTTAATTTTCGAGAATCGAACCCGGTGCAACAGGAAACCTTCTTTGAAGCCACTACTGGGTGCCCCGTAGATTTAATCCTGCAAGAAAACCGGACACCGTTTTCCATCGTTGCCATGGCTACAACAGTGTGAATGGAGGAATTCAATCAGCTGACGCCAGAACATCATTAACTGCGTCATGGATCTTTGGTAAATGAACACCATCAAGGGAGATAATTGGAAGGCACATGTAACTATAGAACGGTTGCTAAGGCTATATTCTAAAGTCACAGTTGTCTCCATTTCAACAGTGATGACTTATTCTAGTAAGATGGACTATGATAGTTGTAGGAGTTTGTTCCCAAGGAAACTTCGAACATTAAATCTTATTTATAATTCAGAAAGATCAAATTCTGACACCGTAATAAAATAAGAGAATATAACTTGGTTACTTAATGAAATGTAAAGTTTTTACAAAATAAGGAATGTAAGGTTTTTACAAAATAAGCAGTGTAATTCAAATGTAAGGTTTTAGTGAAATAAATGTAGGCCAGGAAATTTGTATTAGAGGTGTGATGTTATTATCGAAGTAAATGGACTTGACCTGGTCAAAGTCAAGACCCTGTCCATCTTCTTTTGTGTTGTGAAAGGTAGAAATCTCCGTTTCCGTGAAATTGGGATACTGTGTTAAGCTCGTACTTCAAAGACCGTCGATACATGAAGGCGTGATGTGGTCAGTATCACGGTTGGTGATGTGGTCAGTATCACGCCTGGTGATGTGGTCAGTATCACGCCTGGTGATGTGGTCAGTATCACGCCTGGTGATGTGGTCAGTATCACGCCTGGTGATGTGGTCAGTATCACGCCTGGTGATGTGTTCAATATCACGGCTGGTGATGTGTTCAATATCACGGCTGGTGATGTGGTCAGTATCACGCATGGTGATGTGTTCAGTATCACGGCTGGTGATGTGTTCAATATCACGGCTGGTGATGTGTCAGTATCATGCTGGTGATGTGCTCAATATCACGGCTGGTGATGTGGTCAGTATCACGCATGGTGATGTGTTCAATATCACGGCTGGTGATGTGTTCAATATCACGGCTGGTGATGTGGTCAGTATCATGCCTGGTGATGTGTTCAATATCACGGCTGGTGATGTGGTCAGTATCACGCATGGTGATGTGTTCAGTATCACGGCTGGTGATGTGTTCAATATCACGGCTGGTGATGTGGTCAGTATCATGCCTGGTGATGTGGTCAGTATCACTGCTGGTGATGTGTTCAGTATCACGGCTGGCGATGTGTTCAATATCACGGCTGGTGATGTGGTCAGTATCACGCTTGATGATGTGGTCAGTATCACGCCTGGTGATGTGTTCAATATTACGTCTGGTGATGTTGTCAGTATCACGCCTGGTGATGTGGTCAGTATCACTGCTGGTGATGTGTTCAGTATCACGGCTGGCGATGTGTTCAATATCACGGCTGGTGATGTGGTCAGTATCACGCTTGATGATGTGGTCAGTATCACGCCTGGTGATGTGTTCAATATTACGTCTGGTGATGTTGTCAGTATCACGCCTGGTGATGTGGTCAGTATCATGCCTGGTGATGTTTACATTCCTAAGTTTTTCTGGTACCCATTTTTAGAGGCTGGCTGGACTCTGGGATCTTTTTGATGTGGTGATACCAGAAAAAAAAAATTCTACTCCTGAAACTCGAACCCGGCACCAATAGATTAGTAGACTGAGTGCCTAACTACTCAGCCAACTCTTTGTGGTGCTTTGGGAAATGTTTCTATTTTCTGACTATTATAGGAGGGATGAAAGTGTTCCGTGCGGTTGTGGAGCCAAAAAAGAAGCCTTCTTTTTGAATCTACTTCAGGAATTCAAGCAAGCAACTGTAAGCCAAAGCAGATTCAAAGTCTGTGATTTTGAGAACCGTTGGACAGAAATACCAAGAAAGGACGTAGGTATAAAAACACAAATATTTAAGTAAGGGGAATCTATGAGCTGAGTTCAAGAAAAACTTTGTTTTGTGAAGAATAGATTTTTAAAATCTGTATCTTTTAAAACGATAATGTAAGAAATATTTATATATCCTATGATACATCTTCACTTATGATAACAGACGTATACCTTGTGATTTATTTTGACTGATGATAACACATGTATACCCTGTGATATATTTCACTGGTGATAAAGGTTCTAAGGACTGTTATTGCCGGAGGTGGGGTGGAGAATATGCTCTCCACTCCAATGGCGTGCGTCTCAAACAGCCTCTGACAGTCAAGTCCAACTCCTGGCCTTCTCGTGGCAGAACTGTTTAAACTGACAGGAGAAGGGGCGAAGGCGAATATCTGGCGCCTGAAAACCAGACGCTTCGGGTAGATGAGAGTCACGTTTGGTAGCTCATCTACTGCTGCTGGCGAGATTATTCAGCTGCCGTGCGTGAAGTGGGGCTCCTCCCAGGCAGGTGAAGAAAGGTGCGATAATGGGTTGCCGTGCGACACTGTGGAAAAGGTGAAAGAAAGGAATAATTGAAGTAATCAGTAGTCTCGAGGTCAGGACTGCTCAAATCACGGTACTTCTGCTCTGGAGGTTGGCCACGTCTCATGTACACTAATCCCGGGCGAATTGCCTGAACCGGTTTAACCCAGGGGTTAAGACGCTGCTGGCGAGACTCTTCGGATGCCGCATGTGGAGAGAAACTCCTCCCGGCCAATGAAGAAAATGAGGAAAAGCAATCAGGGTTGCCGTGCGGCGCCGATATGAAAAGGTGATGGAAAGGATAAAGTGTAGCACAATCGGTATGTCCAGTACTCTCGCGGCGAGAGCTACCCATACCACGGCACCTCTGCTCTAGAGGCCGGCCATGTCCATTCTACACCCATACTGGTGAAATATGCCTAAACTGGCTTAAACCAGGGGTGAAACTTGATGGCTACTCAATTCACGGTACCTTCGCTCTAGAGGTCTGTCACGTCCTAAACACACCCATACTGGGATAATATGCCTAAACCGCCTCAACCCAGGGGTGAAACTCACTAGTGGCGAGGATTCGTCCTCCTGGACAAAAACTCCATCCTGGTCACAACTAGGAAGGGTAGCGGCCACGACCACAAAATGCTGAAGTCGGAGACACTGGACCAGTGCAGTCTAGAAAGGCTACCACCTCTCACCCGAAGGGGGCGTATGCGTATCCTAATTAAGCGGAGGTTTTCCAGTGAGGAAGTCCAAAGCTGGACTGGATGGATAACCACCTCTCACGCGACGGGGATACACGGGTGTCCCAAAACACGTCGAGGTCTGCCGGTGAGAAGTCCAACTCTATGCTAGATGGGCAACCACCTCTCGCCCAGCGGGGATATACTGATATCTAAAACACGTCGAGGTTTTCCGGTGAGAAAGTTCAACTCTAGATTAAACTGGTGCAACGAAAACCACGGTGTCACGCAATCTCGCTTCTGAGACCCACCAAGAATACTGGCTCAAACACTGCGATAATTTCAACCTTTTGTGATCCTCTCGTGGATCTCATGTGGTCCTTTCGGGGACCACACGGGGAACACGGAACCTAATGAGGACCACGGGAGTAAATTCAGTAGGATCACAGGTGGTAGAAGCGAACGAAGAAGAAGAAGAAGATGACTGGTGATAATAAATGTATATCCTGTGATATATTTGACCAATAATAACAAATGTATATCCTGTGATATATTTGACCAATAATAACAAATGTACACCATGTGATATATTTCACTGATGATAACAAATGTATACCCTGTGATATATTTGACTGATAATAACGCAATTTATAGTAGAAAAATATCAGTTCATCGAGAATGCAGAAACTGATTGAAGTCGTTCTCTTTGCCGTTATCGCGTACGGGCTTGGAGTTCTCTTTGCCGTTATCGCGTACGGGCTTGGAGATCCCTGTGGACTTATCGTTTGGTCAGAAAATCAGGAAGATGCTCTCGGAAACAAGACCTTCTCCAGTCCGGTCAACTGTTCCGGAGTCGTTTATCCAGCGAGTGACGCCAAGGCTCGGGACAAACATAATACAAGCAGATCAGCAGAGAAGGAGAGCTGGTCGAGTGGAAAAAATATTAGTAACGGGAACGTGTGGAACAGGTGCAACGTTCATGAGCCCGAACAGTTCGTGGGTCTTGACCGATCGCAGTGGAAGAACGCCCTAGAAGATGTGCATAACGTCCAGCGTGACAATGCGGAGAACTTGGGAAGAAATGACAGTAATATAAATAACAGGTAAATATCTACTTTCATGAAAGTGTGTATTCTATTACCAATTAGTTCAGTGTTAAATAGTAGAAAAAGGTCAAAGATGAAGGTAGCCCCCTTATGCCATGGAAGCACCCACGGGACAGGAGTCAGGTACCCATTTCTACAGCTGGGAGAGCGGGATTCCTCCAGGTAATTCGACTCACTGACCTTCGAGATGAGAGGCTAGTGCATTGTTTATCTATCTATCTATCTATCTATCTATCTATCTATCTATCTATCTATCTATCTATCTATCTATCTATCTATCTATCTATCTATCTATCTGCTTGTCTATCTGTATGTCTGTCTGTCTATCTGTCTGTCTGCCTGTCTAAGTTTTCACAATTGTTTATCATGACAGGACCGCAGCTGAAAGTACTGCTCCGGAAACTCCCAAACAAAGAAGCCTCCACGACGTGAGTACACATGAACTACGAGAACAGTGGCTTTTATCTGACTGTATCTTTCCACCTAGAGTTGAACCTTGTTAGATAGTAAGATATGAACAACAATATAGTTCGGTGAACGACACAAGACTGAAATAAGTTCGGTATGCTGAGAGTATGCACATGATGAAGTTGATAATAATATTTAAAAAATTATTCAGTGAACAAAAACTATATCATGTAGTTATAGAACTCATGTAAGTAACTAATAAATAAACTAAACATTCAACCATTCAACCAATTAATAAATAAACCATCTATTAAACCATTAGGTCAACTAATAAATAAACCTAATATTCAATCATCTGTTAAATAAAACAAATATTCAACCAGCTTATAAATAAACCAAATATTCAACAATTCAGTCAACTAATAAATAAGCTATTTTTCAACTATTCAGTCAACTAATAAATAAACAAAATATTCAATCAACTATTAAATAAAACCAAATATTCAGTCAACTAATAAATAAAACCAAATATTCAATCAATTAATAAATAAAATCAAGTATTCAATCTGCTAATAAATAAACCAAATATTCAACCATTCAATCAACTAATAAATAAATCAAATAGTCCTCCACTCAACCCAAGCATCTGCCATCTCATCTCCCACAAACCAAACAACTTTTCCACATAACCATCCAAACGTCGCGTCACAAAATAACCATCCAATGAACTAACCAACCAACCAACAAACCAACCATTTGCCCAATCGGAAAGCTGAATATATCGACAGACCTGCCAATAAGAACTGAGAAACTTCCAAATACTTCAAAAGAGTGGAAATTCTAATTGAAGGGCGGTATTAAACCAATACAATGCAGAGATAAGACAAATAACTGAACAACAACCAGTCTCATGGGTGAACAGTAAAAGGAGATGGACATATGTTGCTCACTTGATGAGAAGAAATGATCAGAGGATCCCAAAACAAGCTATCAAGTGGAACACAACAGGCCAAAGAAAAAGAGGCAGACCACGTGCAACTCTGAAGAGGACATTGTTAAGAGAAGCCAAATTAACAGGCATAAAATCCCTTGATGAGGTTGAAAGAATCGCCGAAGACAGGAAAAATTTGCGAACTACTTTGCGAGCCCTATGTGACGTTTAACGGCACGGGAAGGATATAAGATAAGATTAAACCAATCAGTTAAAGTACGAAGGCTTCAGTTACTGACATAATCCGCATGTAGTTCATTTTTAATCTGTGGGTAGTTCATTTTTAATCTGTAGGTAGTTCATTTTTCAGACTCTTGATACTCTGGGGCCACATTCTGAACACAAGCCACAGACCGCAACAGATGAAAGCCACCTGACAATGTCAAATAATTCTGAAGGGGTCCAGTGTGCGCTGCAGTATCATCATGTTATTGATGGTAAGTTCCTTCCTGGGGGGAGGACTGGACTCCTGATAGTGATGAGATAATAATTTAAACAATTCACTGACAGACAGACAGACAGACAGACAGACAGACAGACAGATAGATAGATAGATAGATAGATAGATAGATAGATAGATAGATAGATAGATAGATAGATAGATAGATAGATAGATAGATAGATAGATAGATAGATAGATAGATGTGGTCAGTTACTTAATTAATCAATCCATTATTTATTTGGTGAGTTTTTTTATGTAGCTGACATATTTCCTAGTTAATTAACTACTTGGTTAAAACTAGTAAGTTGATCAGTTAATTCACTAGCTAGTTAATTAGTAACCTGATACAGTTACGTTTGGTTGGTTGGTTGGTCGGTCGGTCGGTCGTTCGTTCGGTCGGTCGGTTGGTTGGTTGGTTGGTTGGTTGGTTGGTTGGTTGGTTTAGTTAGCCATACAAAAAATAATCAAGTTTTATATATCAAATACACTGAAGAAATATTATCTTCCTATCTACATCTATGCCTTCCTCTTGCTCTTTTTCCTTCTACTTTTCTAGTATTGCCTTCAGTGTATTTGTTATGTGTTTTGATACGCTCAAAATAATATCATAAAATATGATACTTCTAAAAGTATCATATGATACATTTAACTCTTGCCAGAGGTTATAGTGATAAGCCCCTACTTTAACTCTGAACGTCCAGAAAATTTTTGTTTGCTACAAAACATTGTTTCCCATTCTCAACTCTGAGAACGTAGTGCTGAATTCTTTATGTGAATGTTCAATGCCCTTTTCATGCAGCAGCAGATCTTTTCTGAGTGTACAGGGTGTGCCTCGCCTTACAGGCAGTGTTATTCGTTTTTATGAGTCATTTTTTTCCTAAGATAAGCTGGTAGTTTCCATGTTTTCTTTCGCAGTTTGACTGACTAGAGTATAAAGACAAGAGGGTCTCAAAGTCACTGCCTTGGCATTAGAAGACAGTCCATTACAGATTGCTCTACTCCTTCGCTAAATGTGAATTTACACATCAACTATTTTAATAATCAAAGTGCTCTTACTGAAAATATCCACCAATTTCTCCTTGGTCTTTTCCCCACCCCCCCCCCCCAACCCCCGCCTCCTTGTCTCGTGCAGGTGTGTGCTGGAAAATATCTCTCATGGCACAAATAACGGTGACCTTCACCTTTGAACCGACGTCATTGAGGAAGGGCAACTTTCAGACAGAAGCCAATAGGCATATAGAACTTCTGAAGAACATTTTCCAGAGTTCTTTGTCCGACACGATTCTCTGCTTCAATACATCCATAGACGTAAGTTCTTTTTGATGAATGATGTTAAAGAACAGAATTTTTTTTTGATGAATGATGTTAAAGTATAGAAACATCAAGAAATGGAAAATACACACATACGTTATGTGCCGTGCTGGAAAACGGCAAGAGAAGACAGCAGTAAGAACTGGAAAGTAACAAGAGAAGAAAGTAGCAAGATTTGAAAAGTAGCATGAGTAGAAAGTAGTAAGAACTAGAAAATAGCAAGAGAAGAAAGTAGTAAGAACTATTAAATATCAAGAGAATAAAGTAGCAAGATTTGGAAAATAAGAATATGTTATGTGTTTTACAAGCAAATAGCAAGGATTGGAAAGTAGCATTAATTAGAAGGTATATAAAGAGGAAAGTAGCAAAAAGGAGACACTAGAAAAAGATGTAAAACAGAAAAAAAACAAAGAGTAGCGAAAATGAGATTATCTTCTGCCAAATCCAATAATTAAATACAAAACAATTTGCTTACTCTGCTGCATACCTGTGGAATACACTACCATCCCATTTAATGCTAACAAGCTATACCCGCACTTACACTTTAGAACTCCATCAATATATGGTTAATGTCGATTATATCCCACTTTAAAATTCTGTATTTATGGGGTCTAGTTGTTAAACTCAATGTAAAAAAAGAGCCGATCTGTGTGCAATATAAGCTTATCATAAATGGAAGTTCTTATAAATGAAAGAAGAAACGAATAAACTTTTTTGACGCATAAAGAATTGGTGTGAAAATATTAAAATATAATTTTCAGCATATTTTGTCACACAAAATAAAAGTATGTTCTACTTACCATCAGTTTCTTGTAAGTTCCCTTTTAGAATACTGCACTGTCATATATTTCCTCATTTAGAATTTCACATAATAATTATCACTACCTTTGGCAAGTAAACACTTTTGCGTAAATAAAAGTATTTTACATTATTTGTTAAACACAGTTAATATAAAACAAAAACTCGATTTCGATCAAAAACGATTAAAACTTCTCATCAACATCTCTGTCTTCCTCTTGCTCTTTTTCCTTCCACCTTTCCTTTCTAGTACGGTCTTCAGTGTGTGTTGTTATATCTTTTTGATACGTTCAACGTAGTTTTTATATACTTCATTTAAAGTGAATGTTTGAGGAGAATGAATGATGAGATAGAAACAGCGGAATGTTGTACGGGCCTGTGTGTCTCTTCCAAAATAAAGATTTTTCGTTCGATCGTTTGTTTGTTCTCTTTTTTCCTCTCCTCAGTCGAGTCCTGTAGAGGGAGCCAGATACATCTATACAGGCAGGCTCAACATTGTGTGCTGGGAAGCTGTTGCCCTTGACAACGGCGCAACTACGGTAGCCGGTTCTGGTCAATTAACAGATTTCCTCACGGAAAATGATGAGCTGGCTTGATCCGTGGAGATTGTCGACCTTGGAATCTCGACCTTGGTGGAAGGGGACCAGGCCGTAACCCTGCCAGTCACGATTGACTACAACATCTGTGTTGTCCTCCCTACAACTTCTGTTAGTTTATCAAAGTACTTGATCGCTCGCACATCTTTTTAACAAATATTTTTAAAATATATTTTTCCATATAGACTATGAGACCGTTTTCTAATTGTCCATATATAAATATCCACATTATAATATCACATTTTAAGGAAATTTATTGTTCATAAATTCTTATTCGATGCTTGATAAATAATGCTTTTGTTATCGTTTTCATTGTTATTCTATTACTCAGTGTCTCCATTTTATTATTTTGACGTCACAGCTCTTGGTAGAGACAAAGGGCGTGCAAGATTAGCCAGCTGATAAATCATCAGATTTATTTATCCATCGGCCCACCAGGTGCTCGAGGACGTTAAACAGTTCACACTGTAAAAAGGCAAATCGTTATTTTCGTTATAATAATTTCAGACTGAAACAGTTAACGGGACATAATCTGGCTAGGGGAGTTTTTGTTTTTGTTATATTAATAGTTAAATTCGCACTGTTTAGCTTCAGACATTCCACTGCGTTCGCTGGTTCTCGCGTCCACTGTAATACTGTAACCACGGAGTCTCAGTTGTTTTGTCTGAGGTTCATGGAGGTTTTTTGCCTGACCAGTCAAATGTCTTCTGTAGATCATGCTGTCTAACCCTACCTAATATCAGGTAGCTATTTGTATATAGGTTCGTTTCAGATAGAACAACATCGGGTTTAGGGCTATGTCAGAACATCTTCGGATTTAAGGCTGCCTCAGATCAACATCGGGTTTAGGGCTATGTCAGAATATCATCGGGTTTAGCGCTCTATCAGAACAACATCGGGTTTATGACTCTCTCATAACAACATCAAGTTTAGGGCTATGTCAGAACATCATCGGGTTTAGCGCTCTATCAGAACAACATCGGGTTTATGACTCTCTCAGAACAATATCGGGTTTACTACTCTCTCAGAACAACATCGGGTTTAGGGCTATGTTAGAACAACATCGGTTTTAGGGCTCTATCAGAACATCATCGGGTTTAGGGCTATATCAGAACAACATCGGGTTTATGACTCTCTCAGAACAACTTCGGGTTTAGGGCTCATTCACAACACCATCGGGTTTATGACTCTCTCAGAACAACATTGGGTTTAGGTCTGTGTCAGAACAACATCTAGTTTAGGTCTGTGTCAGAACATCATCGGTTTTAGGGCTGTATCAGAACAACATCGGGTTTAGGTCTGTGTCAGAACATCATCGGTTTTATAGCTATATCAGAACAACATCGGGTTTATGACTCTCTCAGAACATCGGGTTTAGGGCTCCGTCAGAACAACATCGGGTTTAAGGCTCCGTGCACCATCAAGGCGACGGAGAGAAGACGCTGGAAATTCATTACCGCAAAACTTACTACTGAAGACGGCACACGATGATGATGATGATGATGATGATGATGTAAGCTTTAACCATTGCAAGAAGCAGAACTTCCAGGTCTTCAAGCGGTAATGGAGGTTCTGATTAAAATTAATAAATAAAAATGTCGCTGAAAACAGAACCACAAACAAAAATCTTCAAGAAAATGAAATCAGAGGACTACAGTATTCTGCTAAGGCATTGGTTCTTAAATTGGGAGTCCATGGATACACAGGCGGTCCTCAGAAGAATTATAGGGGTCCACGGACCAGTAAATGGATTTACTAGAGTTTAAACAAAAAGAAAAACAAGCTTAGCATTATGTTGCTTCTAGTTACTCATTTAGCTTTAATGAGGGGTTCCACAGCTGTTGTCAGGAGGTCGACGGCTGTTCTCAGACTAGAAAGGAGGTCGACGGCTGTTCTCAGACTAGAAAGGAGGTCCACGGCTGTTCTCAGACTAGAAAGGAGGTCCACGGCTGTTCTCAGAATAGAAAGGAGGTCCACGGCTGTTCTCAGACTAGAAAGGACATCCACTGCTGTTCTTCGAATAGAAAGGAGTTCCACGACAATTCTCAGACTAGAAATGAAGTCCACAGCCGTTGTCGAAGTAGAAAGGAGGTTGACGGCTGTTCTCAGAGTAGAAAGGAGATCCACGGCTGTTCTCAGACTAGGAAGAAGGTCGACGGCTGTTCTCAGACTAAATAAGATTACCACAGCTGCTCTCAGACTAGAAAGGAGGTCGACGGCTGCTGTCACGCTAGAAAAGAGGCCCACTGCTATAGTCTGGCTATAAAGGAGATCCAATGTTGTTTTTTTTCAGGACCAGATAGGAGGAGAATAGCAACCAAAAAAAAAAAAAATTAAGAAGCACTATGTGAATGCGACATTATTGTCTGTTATAGCAACGAAAAAGACCACTTGCTATCTGAACATGCTTAAAACGAATAACTTGTAGTATTTAGCGTACAAGAAGCCCGTATCATCCACTATTTTGTCTTTTTTTTCCTTGGTGTGAAGGTATCGAGGAGCAACAGTCGCTGCACTGAAAGAAGTAACTCTTGGCAAATAGAACTCAGAGACGATCCTATCATTGGGAACATCTCATTGGAAGCTTTGATCTCAATAATCTGCTGCAGCCTCTCTGTGATTGGCCTCCTTGTCAGACTTTTCCTACAGAAAGTGGTCCCTTTTTACAGCACCTATGCAAGGAAGGTAGGTGCCTGTGATGAGCACGTCAGAAGATCTCTGCTGTTGCTGCTTTGCTCTGTCTGCGCCTTTTGTTACCAGAAGTTATGTAAAAAAAAGAAAATCCGTATGCGGACTTGTTAGAAACGGTGATGATTGTGATGGAGCAGGTGTCAAATCTATGTCCAACCTCCTTGCCGGCGCTCCCAGTAACTGGCTCAGAATGGACAAAGGAGGGAACCGTATTGGCCGCCGATGTTGGCGGAGTTTTGGTGAGAAGCACTGCGCGTTTTCCTGCTTCTCTAGCTCCACTGTGGGCCTCACAAGTTCGGCCGATGTAGCCCATTCACCGTTCCACATGGTGGTTCTGCTTCAAGGTCCTCGCTGCATCAGCTACAGAACTCGGAGTTCCAGAGAGACGGAGCAAGAACAAGATATAAACTTTTTTTTTTCCTTGGGGTAGTTCATATTATTTATCAACTCCTGTATTAAGTTGTCTTTTACGTCTGAGGAAACAAATAATAGAGGAACCAGAACATTTTCTATGAGGAACCAGAACAATTTCTATCTCTGAAACATTTTTGCTATATTTTTGGCCCTCATCTGAGGGCCCTGTCTTGTCTTGTCGCCTTCCTCTTATACCTTTCAGTGTTGAGGGAACAAATAGACCTCGTGATTGTTGGAGATTTGTAATAGGGTATTGCAGGCTTCTGCATTCTCCTCCTTCCACCTCTTTCGTGGACGGCCTGTCCCTCCACCTCTTTCGTGGACGGCCTGTCCCTCAGTTTCCTACAAATCTTAGCGTGAATGTAAGTCTGTGCATGTATGTGTTTTGTAGTTTTCTATCTGGTGATAATATATGTAAAGTAACAAAGCTGTTTGACTTGTTGTTTCCGTTATATACTGTCTGGTGGTAGTCTTGTAACGTGGACAAACCATTTGACTTGTTGTTTCCGTTATATATTGTCTGGTGGTAGTCTTGTAACGTGGACAAACCATTTGACTTGTTGTTTCTGTGATATATTGACTGGTGGTAGTCTTGTAACGTGGACAAACCATTTGACTTGTTGTTTCTGTGATATATTGACTGGTGGTAGTCTTGTAACGTGGACAAACTATTTGACTTGTTGTTTCTGTGATATATTGACTGGTGGTAGTCTTGTAACGTGGACAAACCATTTGACTTGTTGTTTCTGTGATATATTGACTGGTGGTAGTCTTGTAACGTGGACAAACCATTTGACTTGTTTCTGTGATATATTGACTGGTGGTAGTCTTGTAACGTGGACAAACTATTTGACTTGTTGTTTCTGTGGTATACTGTTTGGTGGTAGTCTTGTAACGTGGACAAACCATTTGACTTGTTTCTGGAGACACTGTAGTACCAGTGTCACCCCAACCTTTGCCCTGATAGTTTCATCTCTGATTTGGTCTCTTCTTGTCACATTTAGTATTCTCCTGAAACATCTTATTTCTGTTGTGATGATTTTACTTTTGTTTTCAACTGTTAGTGTCCATGTTTTTTTTTTATATTGGCAGCACAAAGTTGGAAGGAAGATTAAGTTTAAGTTCTACAGTTCTTTCTTGTATCAATTGTTAGAAGTCTATAATCTTGGAAAAATGTTAAGAATAATTTATCTAAATGAAAGCAAAATACACAAATTGAGCTATCAGATATAATCACTGTAAATAGGGCTTTCCCGTGTCATAAAATAGAAAGTAGGGGTTAAAACAGTCTCCCAAAAATAGACATCGGGTTTTACCGAAACAATGGGCTCTTCTGAAGAGCTGGTAATTGTTTCTGTTTGGTTGCGAGATTTGAAGAACACCTTTCTGATAAGCCAGGAATTTAGCTGTCTACAAGCCACACTAGTTTGAGTGAAGTTTGTCAGCGTGATATTAAGATAGGCGTATGTGTAAAAGTCTCTCCCGTTTATCAGTTTACGGATAGCAGTACGGAAAGTAGTTGGAAGAATTTCTGTCCTGGTGTCTTGATATTGCTGATACAGCAGTACCTGCTTCTGCTACTACTATAGCTACTACAGCTGCTGCTGCTACTACTGCTGCTACTAATACTACTACTACGACTACTACTACTACTATTACTACCACTACTACTATTAATACTACTACTACTGCTACTAGTACTATTACTACTACTACAGCTGCTGCTGCTACTACTACTACTACTGTTACAACTATTACTACAGTAACAAAAACAACAACAACTACTACTACTACTACTACTAATACTACTACTACTACTACTATTACTACTACTACTACTACTACTACTACTACTACTACTGCTGCTGCTGATACTACCATCACCACTACGATTACTACTACTACCGCTACTACTACTACAACTATTACTACGGCTACTACTACCGCTACTACTACTACTACTAATACTACTACCATTACTGCTACTACTACTACAAATATTACTACTCCTACTACTACCACTACTGCTGATACTACTACTATTACTACTACTACTACCACTACTACTACTACTGTTGCTGTTGCTGCTTTTACTGCTACAATTACCACTACAATTTCTGTTAGTACGGATGTACTATTACTATTGATGGTACTTCTGCTACTACTACTATTACTTATACTACTATTACTACACCTACCACTACTAATATTACTTATACTACTATTTCTACACCTACCACTACTACTTCTATCACTGATGTTACTACTGCTACCACTACAATTTACTACTACTACTACCACTACTACTACTACTACTACCACTACTACTACTACTACTACTACTACACCTACTACTACTACTACTACAATTATTACTACAGTAACAAAAACAACAACTACTACTACTACTACTGCTACTACTACTACTACAACTGATGCTGCTGCTGATACTACCATCACCACTACGACTACTACTACTACAGCTACTACTACTACAACTATTACTACCGCTACTACTACCGCTACTACTACTACTACTACTACTACTACTACTACCATTACTGCTACTACTACCACTACTGCTGATACTACTACTATTACTACTACTACTACCACTATTACTACTACTGTTGCTGTTGCTGCTTTTACTGCTACAATTACCACTACAATTTCTGTTAGTACGGATGTACTATTACTATTGATGGTACTTCTGCTACTACTATTATTACTTATACTACTATTTCTACACCTACCACTACTACTATTATTTATACTACTATTTCTACACCTACCACTACTACTTCTATCACTGATGTTACTACTGCTACCACTACAATTTATTACTACTACTACTACTACTATTACTACTACTACTACTACTACTACCACTACTACTACTACTACTACTACTACTACTACTACTACTACTACTACGAATAGTAACAATAGTGATACATTCACTAACACGATTACGACAACCACTGCCTTCATCGTCGCCGTCATCATCATCATCATCATCGTCGTCGTCGTCGTCATCATCATCATCATCATTCTCACCACCACTATCACTGCTGCCTAAAATCCCGCCAGGTCCAGTTCTGCCTGTGCTTGAGCCTTCTGTTCGCCTACACTTTTTTTCTCATTGGCGGGTGTATGAAGGACGGGTCAAGACCATGCACGGTGATGGCTGTTCTCACTCACCTGGCGCTCCTGTCTGCCTTGTGCTGGATGAATGTCACGGCCTTTGATATCTGGAGAACGTTCCGTCACTGGAGCACCCAGTTAAGCAGCGTGTTCTTTGAGATGTTCGGGTTCGTGTGCAAAATGTTTAATCCGTGTGTAAATATTTCAGCAGCACCACCACCACGACCACCACCACCACAAAATAACCATTTTGTGTGCAAATGTGTGTTCTAGAGTCAAATTACAAAAAAAGTATAGTTGAAAGTTCTCATAGGAAAAATACTAACATAAAAAGAAATCTGGAAAACAAAGTCATGCAGCTCTATCGTATTTGTCTTCTGCGCGAGTGTAGCATCAGGAAATTGTACAATAAAAGTACAAGTTTTATTTCTCTTTGCCCGGCTTAAGAAATTTCCCGCGCCGCGTGATTCCTTTTGCCAGCGCTGCCGCTCCTTAGAGGGAACATTGCAGGTAATTTGTCTGATCTAGATGTTACTGCTGGTGCTTTTGTTCTTGTATTCAGTTACTCGTTGTCGCTTGTGGCACGTGATCGTAGTAGTTGCCCCAAAGGGTTAAAAATTGATTCACAAGGACTGTTTCGGATCGGGAGCGGGGGACCTAAAAGTATGGACCTCTAGTGAGTGACAGGTGGGTACCAAAACCGCTATGGGAAAAAAGCACACATGTTTGGGGGCGTTAGGGAGGCGTATTGGGAGTAGGAAAGGAGGCAACAGCTCAATAAAGTTTGAGAGAAACTGTTTTAACAGTAAAACAAATAAAGAATATGTGGAGAGCAGCAGACAGAACTACAAAAATAAGATTTTTAAGGGCATGCATCTTTCCCATCACAACATATGCCTGTGAGACCTGGACACTTAACAAAACAGCTGAGAAACACATAAATGCCTTTGAATGTAAATGCTACAGAAGAGTTCTCCAAATATCGTGGACACAAAAAAAGAACAAATATATCCATACTACAAGAGCTTAATATTGAAGAAGGCTGGCTAGTAAAGAGGATTAAAGAGAGAAAACTTAAATATTTTGGACACATTAAACGTCATGATAATTTAGAGAATATCATTTTGGAAGGTTACATAATGGGAAAAAGAAAAAGAGGAAGACCAAAACGAAGATGGCTGCAAGACATCGTTGACGATCTGGAAGTGGATGCAACAGCAGCAGCCCATCTTGCTCACAACCGAGAGGCCTACAGGATTGCTGTTTGGGAGGCAAAGTTCCGCAAGGGACATGCAAATGAATGAATGAATGAATGGTCTCCCGTAGTAATGTAAGTTTTTTTCCAGTACAAGGATCTGGGGTAAGATATGCACATTTACTGACAGAGATTTGTCTTTTAAGATATGTATCTTTACTGACAGAGATCTGTCTTTTAAGATATGTATCTTTACTGACAGACATCTGTCTTTTAATATATGTATCTTTACTGACAGAGATCTATCTTTTAAGATATGTATCTTTACTGACAGAGATCTATCTTTTAATATATGTATCTTTACTGACAGAGATCTATCTTTTAAGATATGTATCTTTACTGACAGAGATCTATCTTTTAAGATATGTATCTTTACTGACAGAGATCTGTCTTTTAAGATATGTATCTTTACTGACAGAGATCTGTCTTTTAAGATATGTATCTTTACTGACAGAGATCTGTCTTTTAAGATATGTATCTTTACTGACAGAGATCTGTCTTTTAAGATATGTATCTTTACTGACAGAGATCTATCTTTTAAGATATGTATCTTTACTGACCTGGGTAAAGCTGGGGCGACCATCCCCAACCCAGCGCGTCACAGGTGGCGGATGGTGAAAGTCCTCCAGATATGGAGGATCCCTGTGAATAAGGAGTTGTCCAAATAAGCAGGCGCGGACCAACTGGCGGTAGGCTCAGAGAGCGAGGTGGGGTAGTAGGTGGCTCTACTACTCCTATAAAGTGCCTCAGGTGCTCAGTGAAGGGAATACCAGGCGGGTCAGAGGCGCCTTAAAACCTCTCGCTCCCGCTGCCTTGCCGGTAGGACAGGGAGTCCAAAGGCTAGCGGAGAGTCCGTACACAAACCGACAGAAGGCAGCGGGAAACCACTGTTGTAGTTCCCAAGAATAGTTATGCTTGAACAGAATAATCGATTCATCATGAACGACGTTAATGGATGTTCATCTGGAACAGCCTCGTCCGGTAGGGCAGCTCACGAGCCACAGGTGAGGCCAGATCGTCATCAAGCTACTGGTGGCAAAACTAACAAGTTCAAAATAGCAACATGGAATGTTAGAAGTTTATTCCAGGCTGGAAAATTAGAAAATGTAAAGATGGAAATGGAAAGGATGAAGATCAACATATTAGGAATGAGTGAAGTTAGATGGACAGGTGCAGGGAAGATAAACTCTGATAAATATACAATAATATATTCAGGAAGTGAGAAACATGAACGAGGAGTAGGAATTATATTTGATGAACAAACGGCAAGGACAATTGTAGGATATTTGAACATCTCGGACCGAGTCCTGCTAGCCCAACTGAAAGGACAACCAATAAACATAAATATTATACAAGTGTACGCTCCAACATCTGAAAGCTCTGAAGAAGATGTACAGCTATTTTATAATGACATAGAGACAGCACTAAAACACACAAAGTCACATGAAGTTACCATAGTCATGGGAGATTTTAATGCCAAAGTTGGTAAAGGAAGAACTTCAGACATCGTTGGTGACTATGGACTGGGGAGAGGAATGACAGAGGTTATAAATTAATTGAATGGGCAAGAATACATAGCATGGTTGTAGGAAACACCTGGTTTAAACAACATCCTCGAAGACTAGCAACGTGGTGCAGCCCAGACAAAAAGACTTTTAACCAGATAGACTACATATTAATCAACAAACGATTCCGCAATGCATTACTGACAACACAAACCATGCCAGGAGCTGACTGCAATAGTGACCATGATCCACTCTGTGGAAAAGTTAGAATAAAACTAAAGAAAGCAGGCAGAAAAGTGAGAAACATCAAACTGAATACAGAACTTCTTAAAAATGACCAAGAACTGCGAGAACAATACAAAGTTATTATAACAAATATATACAATGCAATAGCAAAGATAAATAGTATAGATGAACAATGGGAAATGTTAAGAGATTCTATCCACCAAACTGTTAAGGAGATAATACCACCAAAAAAAGAAGCCCCTAAAAATAAATGGATGACAGACGACATCTTAGGACTGATGGACAAGAGGAGGAGGAGTAAAAATAACGAGGAAAAATATAACAAGATAAATAAAGAAATAAGACGCAAATGCAGAGAAGCAAAAGAAGTGTGGTTATATGAACAGTGCAGACAGATAGAGGACTCTCATAATAAAGACAGCAAAAACATGCACAAACGAATTAATGAACTTACAGGCAGGAAAACAAAATATACCACAGGATGCCTGAAATCGAAAGAATGTAAAATGTTAATGGGAAAAGAAGACATTGTGGACAGGTGGACAGAGTATATCGGTGAGGTATATGGAGGAGAAAGATCAGAATTAACACCAGATACTGAAAACTGTGATGGACCACCAATACTTGAAGATGAAATCATAGATGCCATCAAACACATGAAGAAAGGAAAAGCGACTGGGCCTGATAATATAACAATAGAAGAAATAGAGGCACTAGAGGAGACAGGAATAAAAATAATAACCAAGTTACTGAATGACATTTACAACAGTGGATATATTCCTAGTGACCTGATTAAATCCACGTTTATAGCACTACCAAAGAAACCAGGTGCAAAGGAATGTGACGACCACCGGACTATCGGCCTCTCATGTCACATAACGAAGCTACTTCTGAGAATAATTATGAGAAGAACAAGGAAAAAGATAAAAATGGAAATAGCAGATGAACAGTTTGGATTTGTTGAAGGAAAGGGAACACACAATGCCATTTATGCTTTACGAACACTAACAGAAAGAGCTTTAGAAGTACAGAAAGATTTCTACTTATGCTTCATTGATTACACCAAGGCATTTGACAAGGTGAAACATAATGAAATTATTAAAATGCTGGAAGACATCAATATAGACGGCAAAGACCTGAGGATTGTAAAACATCTATACTGGCTGCAAGAAGCAGCAGTTCGAATTGAAAATAGAACTGGAAAATATCAACCTATAAAACAAGGGGTGCGACAAGGATGTGTACTATCTCCAGACCTTGTTTCTCTGTATAGCGAGAATATTCTAAGAACAATCATCACAGAACCAGGCATAAAAATTGAAGGATACAATATTAACAACCTTCGGTATGATGACGACACAGTGCTGATAGCTGAGAACCAACAAGAGCTGCAAAATCTCTTGGATAAAGTCGCCAAAGAAAGTGAACAGAAAGGCCTTACTTTGAACATCAAAAAGACAGAGACTATGGTTATATCTAAGAAACAGAATCCACCAGTTTGCAGTATTAAAATAAACGGAATTATTCTAAAGCAGGTGCAGAAATTCAAATACCTTGGAGCAGTAATAACTTCAGATGGGAAGTGCAGAACGGAAATTAGGAACAGAATAGGCCAAGCAAAGACTGCATTTCAGAGAATGAGAAACATATTAGCTAACACATCTTTATCAATGAATGTTAGAAAACGAGTCCAAAATGCTATATTGAACCTATCTTGTTATATGGAAGTGAATCATGGACAATAGGCAAGTCTGCACAAAAATCATTGGAAGCAGCAGAAATGTGGTTTATTAGAAGAATGTTGCGAATCCCCTGGACAGCAAAAATAACTCATGAAGAATGTAGGAGAAGAGCTGGAGAGACAAAAAACCTTGTCAAAAAGATAAGAAAGAGAGACAATGTACTTTCACAGGACATGAAGTGAGAAGAGGGGGTATTGAAAATATTATAACAACAGGAAAAATAGAAGGAAGAAGATCAAGAGGAAGACCAAGAGAAATGATACTGGATAGTGACGGGATGGTGTGAGAGGAGATCACCAACTGAACTGATGGCCTGCATGAAGGATCGGATACTCTGAAGAAGCATAATAGCCAACGCCAGTCGGCACGGCACATGATGATTATGATGATGATCTTTACTGACAGAAGTCTGTCTTTTAAGATATGTATCTTTACTGACAGAGATCTGTCTTTTAAGATATGTATCTTTACTGACAGAGATCTGTCTTTTAAGATATGTATCTTTACTGACAGACATCTGTCTTTTAAGATATGTATCTTTACTGACAGAGATCTGTCTTTTAAGATATGTATCTTTACTGACAGAGATCTGTCTTTTAAGATATGTATCTTTACTGACAGAGATCTGTCTTTTAAGATATGTATCTTTACTGACAGAGATCTGTCTTTTAAGATATGTATCTTTACTGACAGACATCTGTCTTTTAAGATATGTATCTTTACTGACAGAGATCTGTCTTTTAAGATATGTATCTTTACTGACAGAGATCTGTCTTTTAAGATATGTATCTTTACTGACAGAGATCTGTCTTTTAAGATATGTATGTTTACTGACAGAGATCTGTCTTTTAAGATATGTATCTTTACTGACAGAGATCTGTCTTTTAAGATATGTATCTTTACTGACAGAGATCTGTCTTTTAAGATATGTATCCTTACTGACAGAGATCTGTCTTTTAAGATATGTATCTTTACTGACAGAGATCTGTCTTTTAAGATATGTATCTTTACTGACAGAGATCTGTCTTTTAAGATATGTATCTTTACTGACAGTCTTATCATCCAGAAAGTTATGAGCTTTGGTTCCACTCTCCGGGCCTCCCCAAGTCGACCCAGCTGTAGAAATGAACAGTCCTCGAAGACGGAGAATGTTTGCCTGCAGGGCGATGCACACTGGATTATGCTGCAACCTGGTGTGGATGCTAAAAGAAAGATCAGAACATTCATGTACAAGCCGTCTCCACAGATACGGCGGATTATCCATCTTGCTGAGCAGGTTTTAAGTCTAACCATATGGTTAACAAAAGACCCCGTCCCATCTCTCCGTTGGTACGTCTAGTAACAGGTCTAACCTGGCTAACGGGGCACGGACTGTCATAGTCATCACGGTGGTGGAGTCTGCTAAAGAAGTAATGCGCACTCTCCTGCTTTTTTAGCTTCACACAGGGACTGGAAAATAGCTCTGCCAATACCAGCTTCCAATCTACCACGATGCTGTGCCTCAACATCTTTACTGTGTAGCTCCTGCAAAGAACATTCATTAAGCCAAAAAACACCAGCTGAACCAAATAACACACACTGCCCCAAAGAACACCCACTGCCTCAAATAACACCCACTGCCCCAAAGAACACCCACTGCCCCAAAGAACACCCACTGCCCCAAAGAACACCCACTGCCCCAAAGAACACCCACTGCCCCAAAGAACACCCACTGACCTAAAGAACACCCACTGCAACAGAGAACACCCACAGCCCCAAAAGAACACCCACTGCCCCAAAGAACACCCACTGCCTCAAAGAACACCCGCTGACCTAAAAAACACCCACTGCCCCAAAGAACACCCACTGCTTCAAAGAACACCCACTGCCGCAAAGAACACCCACTGACCCAAAGGACACCCAGTGACCTAAAGAACACCCACTGCAACAAAGAACACTCATTGCCCCAAAGAACACCCACTGCCCCAAAGAAAACCCACTGCTTCAAAGAACACCCGCTGACCTAAAGAACACCCACTGCCCCAAAGGACACCCAGTGACCTAAAAAACACCCACTGCCCCAAAGAACACCCACTGCCCCAAAGAACACCCGCTGCCCCAAAGAACACCCACTGCCCCAAAGAACACCCACTGCCTCAAAGAACACCCGCTGACCTAAAGAACACCCACTGCCCCAAAGAACACCCAGTGACCTAAAGAACACCCACTGCCCCAAAGAACACCCAGTGACCTAAAGAACACCCACTGCAACAAAGAACACTCATTGCCCCAAAGAACACCCACTGACCTAAAGAACACCCACTGCCTCAAAGAACACCCGCTGACCTAAAGAACACCCACTGCCCCAAAGGACACCCAGTGACCTAAAGAACACCCACTGCCCCAAAGAACACCCACTGACCTAAAGAACACCCACTGCCCCAAAGGACACCCAGTGACCTAAAAAACACCCACTGCCCCAAAGAACACCCACTGCCCCAAAGAACACCCACTGCCCCAAAGAACACCACTGCCCCAAAGAACACCCACTGCCCCAAAGAACACCACTGCCCCAAAGAACACCACTGCCCCAAAGAACACCACTGCCCCAAAGAACACCACTGCCCCAAAGAACACCCAGTGACCTAACGAAATGGGCTCCGAGAGCACAATATTCTCACTTTCTAACAGGAACAACAGAAAAAAAACAGCCAAGTTTGTCAGATTCAAAACTGTTGAAGAAGACTACACAAGTGTTGCCTCGTTAGCTTATTACCAGTCTTTCTTCATCCATCCATCCATCCATCCATCCATCCATCCATCCATCCATCCATCTATCCATCCATCCATCCGTATTCCGAATCAATGAAGGAAACTATGAAAAATTGACATATGAATGTAGAAAAACTTAGTACAGGGAAGTAAGAAACTCCTTTCATATTTTTCAAAACCTCCAGATATGAACCTCGACTTACACGAGTTGGATAGTTGTCATAAGTCGACTTGGTCTTAAGTCGAAAATCTTACTGTACCGAGCCACGTGAAAATTCGGTATAGTTCTACATAAAATAATATACAAACATCTGTTTAGTTTTTTTTTAATGCTTTTAAAATCTTAATTATCGTCATCATCACTATCATTATCATGTGCCGTCTCCGATAGAAAGCTTGTCCTCATAACGCACTCCATAATACTTTGCCCCTTGTTTTCACAATGCCCCGGCCAATCTGTATGCTGATAATTTCTCTGTTATCCTCTAATCTGTATCGTTGTCAACCATTTCTCTTTTTCCTTCAGTTTTTCCCCTGTTATGTTCATTATTTCGATTGTGTCTCCTGATATGACTGAAATATTTCAACTGTCTGGTTGTAATGTGCTTCATTATTTCTTTTTTTTTCAATTTCACTTGATTTAGTACTTCTTTCTTTGTTTTCTTTTCTGCCCATGACATTTTCTCTGTTCTTTTTTTACATCCACATTTCAGCAGCCTGGAATTTCTTTCTCATTTCCTCGCTAAATTGCTCATGTTCTTTTAGTATGTGTTAATATTTTACTATAACGATATGATAATAATTTCAGTAATATCGATGACATAAAACAAACAGAGAACCTTACATGTTCTGACTGCGCCTTTGAAAAAAAATCCTTTATTCCGATTTGAACAAATACTCCCGATCCTAAATATTGGTGCTTGTTGAGAGTGTAAAAAAAGAAATGAAAGATATTTTACAATTGCCTCACGAAGTTTGGATAGCTGTGGCGGAGCCCAGGGAACACGCGGAACACGTTAACTCTTTCACATCAAAGCAACTCTGTCAGGGTTGGTAGATCTTGTTATGCGAATCAACGCCCAGAGTCTAAATTTAAAAAATGAAATGCAGCACATTTCTAACCCATATTTTAAAATTATAAAGTATCTTTCTTCTTGTTTGTTGATACCAAAGCTTATCAGCGAAATTTAATCCTCTGGACCAGTGATTCTCAATTAACAAAAGTCCGCGGACTCCCCCCCCCCTTCAATACTTTGGAACAGTTTCATATCTGAATGGTAGCTTTGTGCTTTAAATGCAAAATAATTTTTTGTTGTCAGAAGGTGTTGGTAACCTTTAATGAGTAAACGTTACACTACACTAAAAAAACAAAACAAAACACACACATAGTATAAAATTGGTGAATTTTCAACATGACAATAAAGTAGTTAAGAAAAAAATAGGCAGTAATTAACATTCCTACTTGTTCTGACACATGAATAGGTTATGAAATATGTGACAGCTAACCAACCCAAATATGGTCAGAGAAATCCTGCCTCTTTTTAATCAAATCAATCGCTTCCACATCTGGTTCAATATTTCCTGTTTTTAAACGTGAAAAAAAAGTTCTTTCCTGCACACGGGATTCACGGAAACATCGGTCGTTAAACATTTCACAGTGAAAATAAAACAAAAGGGCCTGGAGTTTTTGTCCCGGATCCCCATGGCAGGTTTAGGGAACCCCTGGAGGTCCACGGACCACCATTTGGGAAGCACTGTCATAGAGCACGGAAATTAGTTCATGAATTAAAGAGTTAAGTTATAATTTTAGGATTCTTGTTACCAGGTCCATCCTGTCACGTGTTAACTGGCTGTTTTACTCTCGTGTTTTCCCAGGGACTAAAGCGTCATAGAGCGGGCATCGCCCAGTTCAAGATCCTAAAAACCGCATCCGCGACGGAGACCACCATCGTGGCCAAGATCCTCGTCCTGGTTGGCGTAACTTGGCTGCTGGGGCTGCTCTCGGCTCTCGTTAACAACCCGGTGGTCAGTATCACCTTCACCATCGTCAACGGCTCTCTGGGGCTCTTCATTAGCGTGGTCCTTGTTCTGAATCGGCGAGTCCTCGCTGCCGTTCGCCACAAGTTTCTGAGAACCTTCACAGATGAAGGGACTCTGATCTCGTGCATTGAGCCCAAACATTAGAAAATGCCTGCGGATGGAAGGACAATTCGCAGAAGAAAATGCCAGATAATTGTCACGACTGAAAAAAATATCACAGAGACCTACACAGAAATTTGGTGGAAACCATGGACAAGCAAGAAGGGAAACGAAAGAAGTTCTAAATCAACTGAAAAGTAAAAAGGATATAATGAAAGAAATATAAGAAGCAGGAAGACAAAAGTATTTCAGCTGCATCGGGAGACATGTAGCGATAAAAACATTACTTCAGGGAGAAAAGTTTAGAGAAAAGGGTAAAAGAGGATGACAAAGATGTATGTTGGTGGACAAAATCAAGAAATGGAGAGGATTTTTCTTGGCTGTTCACTGTGAAACCAGCGAGTAAATAAAGTTGAGGAAGAGGAATTCTAGTCAAATTTCTGTAGAGACTGAACATGATGATGATGATGATGATGATTACGGTCGCACAAAAGAAGTAAAGAAGTAGAGACCCTTAAATTTGTTATCTATCTATCTATCTATCTATCTATCTATCTATCTATCTATCTATCTATCTATCTATCTATCTATCTGTCTATCTGTCTATCTGTCTATCTGTCTGTCTGTCTGTCTGTCTGTCTGCCTGCCTGTCTGTCTATATGCCTACTTGTCTGTCTGTCTATTACGTACATATCTTACAATAGATAAATCCAACAACTTACACACAAACATAAGTGTGAGTTTTTAAGACTTCATTTCTCAGTGAAGTAATCCGTTCACCTAAGATTTGACCGCAGACATCACAGCTCACACGCCGGAACTTGTCGTCTATCTTTTCGTTTTTCAGTATTTTTTTCGGAGAATCTAACGAAAATGGGATGCTTGTCTGAAGACAGAGAACTCTGTTAGAGTCAGAGGCCCATAAACTACTGGTTTTTTTTTTTTGTGTCTTCTTTTTTTTAAAATTATTGGTTGGTTCAGAATAATTATCGTGACATAGGTCAAGGACTACATAGAAAATCAGAATTAAGGGGTCGTGGGATTTGATAGGCATGAATCCAGAACAGCCGGCGCATGCGCAAACAACTCGAAAACCTCTGGACATATGGAGCGAGGAGGACCAAGGAAGAAGTGGATAAATGGGGTGAAAGACACACTGAGGAAACAATATGAAAGGAAGCCAGGCCTCACACCCGGCTCTGGGCCGATGTCTTAAACTCCCTGCGACGCTAATGGCAGAAGCAGACAGATAAGATGAAGAAGGTGCAGAATAAACTAGTAACAAATAAGTGTTTCGTTGATTGTTGGGTAAAACAACACGGGAACTAAGTAGTTGGTCTTGGGTAAAGTAATACGGGAACAAACTCACAGTGAATAATGTAATGTGTGTTCTAAAACTGATAATTTCCCTCCAAAATAACACGCAGTTTTCTTCACGCAACAGCACCTGTCTTCCTACAGCGATCTCATGAAAGCGTAAACGAATTTTTGGAACACCCTGTACTATTAAGAAAACGTATTCCTCACGTATTAACTCTTTGATATGCTGCATACCTCACAGTAAGACTTTAGTGGTAAAGGAAGCGGTAATTGAGAGCCTTTATTCAACTTTTCTCGACCATACTAAAAGAGTTAAACGTGGAGTTGTTAACCGGAGAATCACAAGGGACAGTACTCCAGTTTTAAAGCTATTTCAGATCTGCCAGAGTTCCCGCCTCTTGTTTCTCATTTTATTTTTGATGATAATAATGACAATAATAAAGTGCTAATGTCTGTATTTTCTTGAACCTTTTATCACACTAGAGGGCGACAGTACCAGAAATTTGGATTTTCCCTTCCCCCAACTCTGCGAGGAGCCAGGTACCAGATTTTACATCTTTGTGAAACAAGATCGAGCATACTCTCACAGCGGCAGCTGTACCATTTCAGTTATATCTGCCTCTACATACTTGGCTCTCTTCATTCATTTAAAAACAGATAAGACCATGTCTGGTTCATGACGTCATTCATTATTTTACTTAGTGGCGGCCTGGTTAACTGAGTGGTTAGCTCGGTACCGGGTTCTTGCCCCAGCAGTGGGATTTTTTTTTTCTGATACCTCCACACCAAAAGAGGATCGGGGTCCAGCCAGCCTTTAAGAATGGGTACCTGAGAAATATGGGAAAGTAAGTGCAGCGGCCAGGCGTGACACTTACCACATACCTGGAGTGTATGCCTTGCACGGCACCAACTGAGGTAGTATAACTATTCCTGTATTTCAGCTGAACTAGTATTTGGCCTATACGGCTCTACATAAATCAGTATTTCGCTCTTAAATACTAGACAGCACTATTTTGTAAGCAGATATTTTGCTTAACTGCTTCACAATGACTCCAAAAGACGTTACATTGTTACACACAGTATAACAAACGACAACCCAGGTGACAATAACAAAAAGCAGTACATAGTCAGCACACGAACGTGGACAATCAGCGTGAGTAAGATTCAACCTCGATAATTAACAGGTGGCACGCAGAACATTAATCCAAAATACCGCGAGAATCAGCACTTCCAAAATACCAGGAGAATCAGCACTTCCAAAATACCGCGAGAATCAGCACTTCCAAAATACCGCGGGAATCAGCACTTCCAAAATACCGCGGGAATCAGCACTTCCAAAATACCGCGAGAATCAGCACTTCCAAAATACCGCGAGAATCAGCACTTCCAAAATACCGCGGGAATCAGCACTTCCAAAATATCACGGGAATCAGCACTTCCAAAATACCGCGAGAATCAGCACTTCCAAAATACCGCGAGAATCAGCACTTCCAAAATACAACAAACTATTTATTGGAAAATAACAACATGTGGAATGGAATGGTTGGAGATGGATGTTGTGACTGAAAATGATGAAGAACTAACAGCAATGAACACAAGAAAACTATCTGGAAGACTACCTTCGCCATGGAACATTTACTATTATCATCATCATCATCATCATCATCTTCTTCTTCTTCTTCTTCTTCTTCTTCAGCTTTCGGAGCCATTAAAGCTCATTGGTACAGATAAAGTTCGCCTCCATTCCTCTCTATTTCTAATCTTCTCTTTCCAGTTGGCGACACCAATTTCTTTTATATCCTTTTATATGTTGTCTTTCCATTCTGTCTTGGTCTTATTTCTCTCATCTCTTGTGCATACATCATTTTCATTTGTCTGTTCTCTTCCATTCTTTCTACATGCCCCAGCCAGCGTAGTCTGTTCAATTTCAAGACATTTATAATTCGTTGGGATTTAAATAAGCTGCTCAGTTCAGTGTTCTTTCTAGCTCTCCATTCTCCACTGTTGGTATCCTTTATCAGCCCAAAGATTCTTCTTAGGATCTTGTTCTCAAAGATCTGCAATTGTTGTTTATCTTTCTTTGTTGAACTTCAAATTTCTGATCCACACATGACGGCTGGTCTTATTATAGTTTTGTAGATTGTTATTTTGGTGTTTTGTGACAGGATTTTGGATTTTAACAGGTGTTGCAAGGCAAAGTATATTTTATTCCCAGTCTGTACTCTGATTTTAATTTCCTCGCTTACTGTGTTGCTTTTATTGAAGGTTGTGCCTAAATATTTGTATGTTTCTGCTTTCCTGATAATCATATCTCAAACATTTATATAATCTGGATCATTCTGCCTCTGGTCTCTTGATATCTTCATATACTCTGTCTTATCTTGGTTAATGGTTAAGCCCACTTTTAGTGCCACATCTCTCAGGTGTATGCAGGTATTGATGACTTCTTGCATAGTTTCCCCCACCAGGTCGATCACTACCATTCATAATCATAGAAACACATACTAACCTCACATATACTGAAGAACTCCAAACACAAAAACTACCAAGCAAGGATCATCTTTTCTCCTAAAAAGGACAATCAAACTTACAACACTACATAATAAACTTCACAACATTTGTCCTAAAAAGGACAATCAAACTTACAACACTACATAATAAACTTCACAACATTTGTCCTAAAAAGGACAATCAAACTTACAACACTACATAATAAACTTCACAACATTTGTCCTAAAAGGACAATCAAACTTACAACACTACATAATAAACTTCACAACATTTGTCCTAAAAGGACAATCAAACTTACAACACTACATAATAAACTTCACAACATTTGTCCTAAAAAGGACAATCAAACTTACAACACTACATATTAAACTTCACAACATTTGTCCTAAAAAAGGACAATCAACTACAAAAACGTACATGACAAAGGGAACAACACTAACAGCCTTCCGAGACCAAACTAACATACATCCTATCACTTCCACATCTCAAATTAAAGTCATCTCCTTGCACCCAAGCAAGCCGAACTCAGTGTCCAAACTGGCCAATCAGAACTCGGAAAATGTGTCTTACTCCTTGCTTGTAATATTTCGAACATTCTTCTCCGGAATATGATGCTTTTATACTGCCTCTAGGACACGATGTATTTCAAGGTGTATCTTGTCTTGAGAGCATGATGTATCTATCTTCAGAGATTGATTTATCTACTTTCAGGGCATGATGTATCTACTTTCAGAGCATGATGTATCTACTTTCAGAGCATGATGTATCTATCTTCAGGACATGATGTACCTATTTTCAGAACATGATGTATCTATCTTCAGGACATGATGTATCTGCTTTCAGAACACGATGTATCTATCTTCAGGACATGATATATCTACTTTCAGAACATGATGTATCTATCTTAAGGACGTGATATATCTACTTTCAGAACATGATGTACCTTGTATTCAGAACATGATGTATCTATCTTCAGGACACTGTGTCTCCCTTTTAGAACGACTTGTGTTTTAAGATCTTTGCAACAATGCTACACTGTGAGGAAATATTCTGCGTCTCAGTGTCTACTTTCTGCTGTCTCTCTCTCTTGTTGTTGCTGTTGCTGTTGTTGTTGCTGTCAAGTTTCCTTGATCTGTTTTTTGTCCTGGCTTATAGATCAGTTTCGCTTTAATTGTTTTTATGTTAAGTCAGTCTTTCTCGTTCTTTTAACCTGTTAATTTTGAATTGTTTTTAACCTGTGCTCTAAGCTGATTTTCCCGAACTGTTTTTATTTTGTTCTCTTGGCTGCAAATCAAGTTCCCTTTATCTGTTTTGAAATGAATCTGAAATCAAATTCACATTGAGTTTCCTTTTGTTTTGTTTCCTCGGCTCTAAATCAAGTTCCTTAAATTTGCTTTTCTTCTGACTTCAAATCAACTTCCTTTCTGTTATTTACTCTTGACTGAAAATCAAGCTGTCTTCACTTTCTCTCTGGTTGTAGCTCACGCTAAAACTCACCTGTGAGCCATCTAATCTCACACGAAAGAATTCATCAGTTTCTTGTACTTTGTCTATTTGTTATCCCTTTTTTATGCAACCTACAGATTCTCACTGGCGGATTATCCATTTTGCTGAACAGGTTTAAGTCTAACCATGGCTGACAAAAGGCCTTTTTCTATCTCTCCGTTGGTACTTTCAGTAACAGGTCTAACCTGGCTAACGGGGCAGGGATCGCCATAGTCATCAGGATGGTGGAGTCTGCTAAAGAAGTACTGCGCACTCTCCTGCTTTTTTAGCTTCACACAGGGACTGGAAAACAGCTCTGCCATGACTCGCCTCCAGTCGAACACGATCCTGTGCCTCAACATTTTTACTGTGTATCGCCTGCAGAGAATACCAGCTCGCAGTTCCAAGAAGAAGAAGAAGAAGAAGTCTAAGGCTTTGAAGAAAAAAGGGCTTGACTGGAAGGAGCAAAGAAATATGCTAGTACAGATGTATTATGAATTTTATATCAAAAGTTTAGCCTACGGGCCCTGGTCTAAGGGCCCCGGGAGCTTAACCTAAGCGCCCCGGGAGCTTAGTCTAATAGCCCCTGGAACTAGCCTAAGGGCCCTGGGAGGTTAGTCTAAGGGCCCCGCGAGTTAGCCTAAGGGCCCCGAGAGTTTAGCCTAAGGGCCCCGGGGGAAATCCGTAACTGCAAATAACGATGATAACTGATGAATATTACTGTCGGCACAACGATAATGGTATGATTATTAGAATTTGTATGTGATAATTGGTAGAACAGTATTTGCAAACACGCACACGGCCGGTGTGACTATAAATATTAAAGATAGGAAATATCAATGAAGAAGATAAGAAAGAAAGAAAGAAAGAAAGAAAGAAAGAAAGAAAGAAAAAGAAAGAATGAAAGAATGAAAAAAGAAAGAAAGAAAGAAAGAAAGAAAAAGAAAGAATGAAAGAATGAAAAAAGAAAGAAAGCGAGAAAGCTCCCCAAGGGCAGGTTGTGGGTGAGCAGATAAGAATGACTTTCAGAGCACGGGAGATGGCGCGTGAGGAAGGGAAGAGCGGTCATGCGTGCACGCGTGTTTGACGGATCGATAAAAGACTTGGCCCGGCAGTGGCGTTACCTCTAGCTGACTTTGGGGGGAGGGAGGGGAGGTTCGCTTGAGGGGATTCCATAAGTTAGAATTTTATTTTTCTCTAAGCTTTTAAATGTCAGCGTTTGAAAAACATTTTTTTTAATATATACAAAAATGAAACACACATTTAAGTCTTTAGATATTTTTTAATTGGTCGAACCAACCTGGAGACATTGGTTCTTAACATTCCTTTTGGCCGCGGATCTCATGCCCCCACCCCCTACCCCACCCTTTCCGTTTGACCTAAGAAAAGCTATGGACGCCTCATTAAAAATAAAGGAACGAAAAGAACCCAGGTGATGCTAATATTTTTTTTTTAATCGAGCATTTCCATTTGGTGGTTGGTGGGGCCCCAAAATCCTCTTGTGGACCCCCGTCAGGGTCTACGAAACCCAGTTTAAGAATCACTACTCTAAAGCTGCAAGGGATTTGGTTTTATATACATAAATATATATATATACATATATATATATAATGCTGATTTTAATCTTTTCGTATATATCGAGCTACTGCTGCTTCAGGTTGTAGACCGTACAAGGTCCCAGTAGTGCTCTTTGGTTGCTTATTTTTTAAAATTCAGATAAATTAGTCTTGGAAGTACTAAGAATTAGCCTTGGAAGTACTATGCCTAGTGTATGGGCGTGTTTACGTACCGCTCCCCTCGTCTTCTCTCAAGTCCCAGCCAACCAGGTTTTTATCTAGACTACGCCCCTGAGTGGCTGGAAGAAAACCAGACGTCTTCTTGCTTGGATGAAAGTTCAGGACGATGGAAGGGTGAGGAGGGGGAAGTATAGGTTAGAGAGAACAAGGGAAGATAGATAGATAGATAGATAGATAGATAGATAGATAGATAGATAGATAGATAGATAGATAGATAGATAGATAGATAGACAGACAGACAGACAGATAGATAGATAGATAGATAGATAGATAGATAGATAGATAGATAGATAGATAGATAGATAGATAGATAGATATCGAGTAGGAAATCCTTAGCAGTCAATGTCCCGAGAAGATGTTGGAAATTAAGCATCGTGCTGGATCTGGAGTGGGCCATGTACGGATTTCTTGAAGACTTGGAGCAACCAAATCAAGCAAGCTTCTCTACTGGCTCCCACCTCTGTGCTGATTATGAAAACCCAGCCCCATTATCCAGGTGTGAGTCTGCTATTAGAGATGGCCGTAGGGTCTTAGTCAGTTCTTGTGTGCTCCCCAGACCAGATCACTCCACCACAGTCATGTTTTGGAGTTCTACGATGGGCTTAGTGATTATGACAAAGGGAGAAAGTGAGAGAGAGAGAGAGAGAGAGAGAGAGAGAGTGAGAGAGAGAGAGAGAGAGAGTGAGAGAGAGAGAGAGTAGAGAATGAAACAGAGGCCATAAAATATACTGCTACAGATAGTATGCAGCAGAAAGAGATAAAAGAAAACAATACGTCTGATACCGCCTAGTAAGTGATAATGCTTACATGAGAACAATGTGTAATGAAAAGTAAACACGCGAATGGAGAATTTGCAAGAAGAAAGCAAACACTATACGACTAGAACGCTGTTTTCAATGGGAGAAAACTCCCAGAGAGGACATTAAGAGCCAAGACGGCAATAGAAAGTTGGAAAACACAGTTATCGGTCTTTCTGAAAAATAAATGGGGGATTGGCTTCTTAGCAACAAAGTATTCTGATCGCCGTGGTGGTTTGACATGGAATAGTTCCAGATGTTTTACATGAAGGTGGAGCCTTTATATAAGTCTGCTGGCCTTTTGAAGATTAAGGGAAAGCAGCATAGTTCGCTTTGTAAGCTGATCATGATTGGCTTTCTCGGAAATAAGTTTCTAACCATAAGTGCATAGAATGAAATAAACGATGTGATATCTAACACCCAGAGAGCTATTATTATTATTAAGTTCACCAGAAACGCTCAAAATACTCTTTTCTCATTTTGTTCTTGTCGTTTTTAAATATTAGAAAAAAAAAACATTCAGATTTTATTCGTGACGTTTCGATTTCTAGAGTTAACACTTTTGATATAAGCCTAAACTCAGAAACGTAAAGAAACTGTAATACCTGTAATTTAAAAAAAATGTTCTTTATCATCGGGCAAAAAATATATTATACGCTTCAAGAATTGTGAGTGCGTAAGAGTGTGAGAGAGCGTGCGTGTCTGTGCATGGTCGCAAGGCGATAAGCTGCTTGCTATCTCCAGCGTTCCTTACAGTGAGCATGCTCAGTGGAGCGTGGAGAAGCCTTCCAGATTAAGTTTCTCGTGAGCGTGTTTTCGCTCACGTTCCAGCTCACACTATCTATCTATCTATCTATCTATCTATCTATCTATCTATCTATCTATCTCTATCTATCTATCTATCTATCTATCTATCTATCTATGCATCTATCCATCTATCTATCTATCTATCTATCTATCTATCTATCTATCTATCTATCTATCTATCTATCTATCTATCTATCTATCTATCTATCCATCCATCCATCCATCCATCCATCCATCCATCCATCCATCCATCCATCCATCCATCCATCTGTTTATCTGTCTGTCTATCTGTCTGTCTACCTACCTATTTACCTGCCTGCCTACCTATCTACCTACCTACCTACCTATCTACCTACCTACCTGCCTATCCATCCATCCATCCATCCATCCATCCATCCATCCATCTGTTTATCTGTCTGTCTATCTGTCTGTCTACCTACCTATTTACCTGCCTGCCTACCTACCTACCTACCTACCTATCTACCTACCTACCTGCCTATCCATCCATCCATCCATCCATCCATCCATCCATCCATCCATCCATCCATCCATCCATCCTTTCACCAATCCGTAAGTACTGAGAAGCTAATTTCATTTATCAAATACTGGCCCGTCCTGGCAGAATGGCTAAGATGCACCTCACGGTTCAGACTCAGGGGCTAAACAAGGGGAGAAAACCCTCATAGACACCTGGAAATCATGACCCAAAAGCGTCCCCACTACCACCCTTAGAGTGTCAGGAGTCTAATAAGGCCGAAACGTTTGAAAAGCTGCATGTCTGTCAGTATGTCAGTCTATGCATTTGTTTCTTTTTCTATGTGTCCTGCATCAAGGATTTGTTGGTTATGATTATGAAGACACAAATCACAGAACATTATCACTTACAAAGTGCAGCAAATTAATAAAGAAATAGACAGATAGAAACAGACAGATAGAAACAGACAGATAGAAACAGACAGATAGACAGATAGAAACAGACAGATAGAAACAAACAGATAGAAACAGACAGATAGAAACAGCCAGATAGACAGATAGAAACAGACAGATAGAAACAGACAGATAGAAGATAGACAGATAGAAACAGACAGATAGAAACAAACAGATAGAAACAGACAGATAGAAACAAACAGATAGAAACAGACAGATAGAAACAGTCAGATAGACAGATAGAAACAGACAGATAGAAACAGATAGATAGAAACAGACAGATAGAAACAGACAGATAGAAACAGACAGATAGACAGATAGAAACAGACAGATAGAAACAGACAGATAGAAGATGGAAACGGACAGATACACAGACTCGTCAGAGGTTAGCATTGATGCACAGTTATCCGGGGCTTGGAGAATCAGACTTGGTTTGGATCTTGTCTCACTTCTACTTTATACTCGTTGTGACGGGTTGATGCACCCCTTCTGTATTGCTAAAAGGGTGGGGATCATTGTTTTCTCCTTGATATTGCGGTCTTGTCTAGAAGTTAGTATCTTTGGCGGAGATGTAACAACTCATAAAATTCCACTTCACGAACATCTGGAGCGGACATTCTTCCTGTATAAGGCATAAAATGCGATGCCTATAAATCTGAGGCCTAGGCTACTTGTTTCACCTGCGTGATTCTTCTCTTGAGCTGTCACAATCCATTTCTCATCCAACATTTTGTAATATCGCCACAAGAACAGGTACAAAGAACAACAGTTCATAGTTAACGGCACTCACAAACAAGAAACATCTTGGAACGTCTCAGAGGTCATGACGTGTAACCTCTCCAACCTTTGACCCTACTAGCTAAGGTCACCGGAGCAGACGTCAGTGACGTCAAAATTCAATGCGCGGAATCAGTTGCGCAGTCGACCATCATTCAACATGGCGATCATCTGTACGGAGACGAACGATCGTACAGGGGAATGAAACGATTTTCAGCAGCTCACACATCAACATGGGTGAGTACGCAGTCTTCTGTGTTTGTTTTCCTGCAAATTTGTCGTTCAGTGGTCCTATTGAGTCACTGATGGGGCCTCTCTGAGGTGGATGGATTCCGCTACGAACATTTGTTTTGTTAGGTACGGATGACTGATTTCTATTGAGAGCCTTTGAGGCCTTGATCGAAAGGCAGGGCTGGTCAGACTTCGGCATATATCTGTATAATGAAATACTAACGATTGTTATTGTTTATTGCTGTTGTGACTTTCTTGGAAATCCATACCCTTGTCCTCCTGCACCCGTTGTCGTGCAGAAGCACGAGTTTTGGTATCGGATGGGGAGTGGATTGTGATGGTTTGGGTGAAGACCTGTAGTGGAGGAAAGATGAGCTTTTGGGTAGATTCAGCCACCGTAATGGAACCACGGTTAGCCCTTCCTATTCATGTTGACCAGACTTAAGGGAGCATATCAAGCAAGGGCCTTTATCAGGATCACTGTAGGGGGGAGGGGGGAAGGGTGAGTAAGATACACTGTGGTTCTGTGGTACACTGGCATCACCATGACCATAAGTCAAGTTGAACAAATCTGTTCAGCCAATTTTCATCTTGTCTAATTTACTTACAGCCATATGTACCTTTTCTTCTACTTTATGTAGATGTTATTTTTGCATGCTATGTATAGTCTTCTTATGCTAAATTTATAAAATGGCTCAAGCATCCCTAATCTGAAACACTCCTTTAGTGCTGACATATTGTCACAGGTGGAAAATTCCATGCGTGACCTCACGTTACGGTTTGGAGTCAAAATGCAGACATTTATTTATTATCCCCAAAGTAGAAAATATTCTGCCAACCTCTTCACTTGCATTATATGTACAGTATGCATCTGAGTGGCCAAGTGGTTTGTGCACTGGTCCCTAATGGCAAAGGTTGGGGGTTCAAATCTGGCCGGAGACACCCCAGTCACCCAGCCACAGAAATGGGTACCTGACTACTTGAGTTCAGGAAGGAAAGGCGGCCAGGCGTGATACTGACCATATCACCCTCTAGTGTGCTGACAGGTCAAGGAAAATATGGGCACTAACACCATGTCCCTGTATGCCTCTAAGGCATGACAGGATTACCTTTACCTTTACTTTTTAGCTGTGAAAAAAAAAAACCCTGGATAGATAGAAGTGGATAAGGGAAATGGGGTGAGGAAGATATCAAAGGGTAATAAAATGGCATGTGTGCAGGCTGGAATAGCAGGCGCCCCATGATGCCCCACATGGGGTCAAGACCCCACTGTATTAATTGGTATGTCATATTTGTTACTGTTATGTAGTTGTGTGTAGAAAAAGTGTAAGAAAAAGATTGCTTATTGGTACTGTATTAGTCAGGAATGATGGTGGTACCAGGCTGACAATGGATTGTCCACAGGAGCGTATGAGATAATGATGCCTTTTACTTTCTGGTAGTTCAGTGTAAACAAACCTTGTTTCATGCCCAAAATTACTTTAAAATGTTGTATAAATTACCCTAATTGCCAGGTGTGATACTGACCACATCACCCTCTAGTGTGCTGACAGGTCAAGGAAAAATAATGGGTCGCTTACACCATATCCATATCTGCCTCTACGGAGACGAACGATCGTACAGGGGAATGAAACGATTTTCAGCAGCTCACACATCAACATGGGTGAGTACGCAGTCTTCTGTGTTTGTTTTCCTGCAAATTTGTCGTTCAGTGGTCCTATTGAGTCACTGATGGGGCCTCTCTGAGGTGGATGGATTCCGCTACGAACATTTGTTTTGTTAGGTACGGATGACTGATTTCTATTGAGAGCCTTTGAGGCCTTGATCGAAAGGCAGGGCTGGTCAGACTTCGGCATATATCTGTATAATGAAATACTAACGATTGTTATTGTTTATTGCTGTTGTGACTTTCTTGGAAATCCATACCCTTGTCCTCCTGCACCCGTTGTCGTGCAGAAGCACGAGTTTTGGTATCGGATGGGGAGTGGATTGTGATGGTTTGGGTGAAGACCTGTAGTGGAGGAAAGATGAGCTTTTGGGTAGATTCAGCCACCGTAATGGAACCACGGTTAGCCCTTCCTATTCATGTTGACCAGACTTAAGGGAGCATATCAAGCAAGGGCCTTTATCAGGATCACTGTAGGGGGGAGGGGGGAAGGGTGAGTAAGATACACTGTGGTTCTGTGGTACACTGGCATCACCATGACCATAAGTCAAGTTGAACAAATCTGTTCAGCCAATTTTCATCTTGTCTAATTTACTTACAGCCATATGTACCTTTTCTTCTACTTTATGTAGATGTTATTTTTGCATGCTATGTATAGTCTTCTTATGCTAAATTTATAAAATGGCTCAAGCATCCCTAATCTGAAACACTCCTTTAGTGCTGACATATTGTCACAGGTGGAAAATTCCATGCGTGACCTCACGTTACGGTTTGGAGTCAAAATGCAGACATTTATTTATTATCCCCAAAGTAGAAAATATTCTGCCAACCTCTTCACTTGCATTATATGTACAGTATGCATCTGAGTGGCCAAGTGGTTTGTGCACTGGTCCCTAATGGCAAAGGTTGGGGGTTCAAATCTGGCCGGAGACACCCCAGTCAC
This sequence comes from Achatina immaculata, assembly GCA_009760885.1. NCBI lineage: Eukaryota > Metazoa > Mollusca > Gastropoda > Stylommatophora > Achatinidae > Lissachatina > Lissachatina immaculata. The sequence goes on from CM019712.1 coordinate 22,271,470, forward strand.
CCAGCCACAGAAATGGGTACCTGACTACTTGAGTTCAGGAAGGAAAGGCGGCCAGGCGTGATACTGACCATATCACCCTCTAGTGTGCTGACAGGTCAAGGAAAATATGGGCACTAACACCATGTCCCTGTATGCCTCTAAGGCATGACAGGATTACCTTTACCTTTACTTTTTAGCTGTGAAAAAAAAAAACCCTGGATAGATAGAAGTGGATAAGGGAAATGGGGTGAGGAAGATATCAAAGGGTAATAAAATGGCATGTGTGCAGGCTGGAATAGCAGGCGCCCCATGATGCCCCACATGGGGTCAAGACCCCACTGTATTAATTGGTATGTCATATTTGTTACTGTTATGTAGTTGTGTGTAGAAAAAGTGTAAGAAAAAGATTGCTTATTGGTACTGTATTAGTCAGGAATGATGGTGGTACCAGGCTGACAATGGATTGTCCACAAGAGCGTATGAGATAATGATGCCTTTTACTTTCTGGTAGTTCAGTGTAAACAAACCTTGTTTCCTGCCCAAAATTACTTTAAAATGTTGTATAAATTACCCTAATTGCCAGGTGTGATACTGACCACATCACCCTCTAGTGTGCTGACAGGTCAAGGAAAAATAATGGGTCGCTTACACCATATCCATATCTGCCTCTAAGACATGACAGGGTTACCTTTTTTTTTTTTTTACCTGTATAAGGTGTATATGAAACATAAATGAATTTTGTGTTTTGACTTGGGTCCCTTCCCTAGGATATTTCATTGTGTGCATGCAAACGTTTCAAAATCAAAACACTTCTAGTCCCAAGTATTCCGGATAAGGGTTACTTGTCTTTGTTCTCATGTACTTTTCAGTGTTGAGGGAACAAATAGATGTCTTGATATGGCTCAGTGATCTGCTTCATATAATGGAGTGTTTACAGTTTCTGTACATTCCTTCCTCCACCTCTTGCATGTTGTCTACAGTTCTTAACATGTGTTTTCTGTGGTATACTGTCTGGGGGTAGTTGTGTAATGTGGTCACACTGTCTGACTTGCTATTTCTGGTTGTAGTATAGTAGTAGTATTACTCAAACCCTTGCCTCTGGTGGTGTCTTTTCTGATTCAGTCTCTTCTTGTTACATTTGGTGTTGTTCTTAAACATCTCATTTCGGCTGTGATAGTTAAGGGATACTTACTATGTATATGAATTTTTGACCAGTCGTTGACTGCCTGAGGCTTGAAATGGTTAGTATGCTGGTTTACAATAGTGAGATAAGTGGTTCAGGTATGGCCAGAGACACCTGAAGATGTGGCTCTGTTAGTATTAGTGGGATAAGTGGTTCAGGTATGGCCAGAGACACTTGAAGATGTGGCTCTGTTAGTATTAGTGGGATAAGTGGTTCAGGCGTGGCCAGAGACACCTGAAGATGTGGCTCTGTTAGTATTAGTGGGATAAGTGGTTCAGGTATGGCCAGAGACACTTGAAGATGTGGTCCTGTTAGTATTAGTGGGATAAGTGGTTCAGGCGTGGCCAGAGACACTTGAAGATGTGGCTCTGTTAGTATTAGTGGGATAAGTGGTTCAGGCGTGGCCAGAGACACTTGAAGATGTGGTCCTGTTAGTATTAGTGGGATAAGTGGTTCAGGTATGGCCAGAGACACTTGAAGATGTGGCTCTGTTAGTATTAGTGGGATAAGTGGTTCAGGTATGGCCAGAGACACTTGAAGATGTGGCTCTGTTAGTATTAGTGGGATAAGTGGTTCAGGTATGGCCAGAGACACTTGAAGATGTGGCTCTGTTAGTATTAGTGAGATAAGTGGTTCAGGCGTGGCCAGAGACACCTGAAGATGTGGCTCTGTTAGTATTAGTGGGATAAGTGGTTCAGGCGTGGCCAGAGACACCTGAAGATGTGGTTCTGTTAGTATTAGTGGGATAAGTGGTTCAGGCGTGGCCAGAGACACCTGAAGATGTGGCTGTGTTAGTATTAGTGGGATAAGTGGTTCAGGCATGGCCAGAGACACCTGAAGATGTGGCTCTGTTAGTATTAGTGAGATAAGTGGTTCAGGCGTGGCCAGAGACACCTGAAGATGTGGTTCTGTTAGTATTAGTGAGATAAGTGGTTCAGGCGTGGCCAGAGACACCTGAAGATGTGGTTCTGTTAGTATTAGTGGGATAAGTGGTTCAGGTGTGTCCAGAAGAAGATGTGGTCCTGTTAGTGAGATCAGTGGTTCAGGTGTGGCTAGAGATACTTGAAGATGTGGTTCTATTAGAATTAGTGAGATAAGTGGTTCAGGTGTGGCCAGAGATACTTGAAGATGTGGTTCTATTAGAATTAGTGAGATAAGTGGTTCAGGTGTGGCCAGAGACACGTGAAGATGTGGTTCTGTTAGTGAGATAAGTGGTTTGGGTGTGGCCAGAGACACTTGAAGATGTGGTTTTATTAGTATTAGTCAGATAAGTGGTTCTGATGTGAACAGAAACACATGAAGGTATGGTTCTGTTAGTATTAGTGAGATAAATGGTTCAGGTGTGACTAGAGGAAGATGTGGTCCTGTTAGTGAGATAAGTGGTTCAAGTTTGGCCAGAGACACCTGAAGATGTGGTCCTGTTAGTATTAGTGAGATAAGTGGTTCAGGTGTGGCCAGAGACACCTGAAGATGTGGTTCTGTTAGTATTAGTGAGATAAGTGGTTGTTCAGGTGTGGCCAGAGGCACTTGAAGATGTGGTCCTGTTAGTGAGATAAGTGGTTGTTCAGGTGTGGCCAGAGACACTTGAAGATGTGGTCCTGTTAGTATTAGTGAGATAAGTGGTTCAAGCATGGCCAGAGACACCTGAAAATGTGGTTCTGTTAGTATTGGTGAGATAAGTGGTTCAGGTGTGGCCAGAGACACTTGAAGATGTGGTTCTGTTAGTATTAGTGAGATAAGTGGTTCATATGTGGCCAGAGACACATGAAGATGTGGTTCTGTTAGTATTAGTAAGATAAGTGGTTCAGGTGTGACCAGAGACACCTGAAGATGTGGATGTGGTCCTGTTAGTATTAGTGAGATAAGTGGTTCAGGTATGGCCAGAGATACTTGAAGATGTAGTCCTGTTAGTATTAGTGAGATAAGTGGTTCAGATGTGGCCAGAGACAACTGAAGATGTGGTTCCATTAGTATTAGTGAGATATGTGGTTCTGTTAGTATTAGTGAGATAAGTGGTTCAGGTGTGGCCAGAGACACCTGAAGATGTGGCACTGTTAGTACTACTCTCTAGTGTGTATTATGGGTCAAGAAAAATTAGGACACTAAATATTGTATCCCACAGGTGCCTCTGTGACATGATAGGGTCTCCTTTACATATAATTACGTTGTATGAATTGTTCTTTCCTATGTATAATTGATAATAAAATTTACCTGTCGACGAATCCACTTATCTGATAAGATTTTCAAAATATGATGTTCTCAAAACTTACAGTGTGTTGAAATGAAGACATATTGAGCAATTTTCCAGTCTCTCTGATGATGTAGTCATGCCCAATGCTTTCTTGGTTTTTCTTCTATTAAGATGTTCTTGATGTGAGTTTTTGAAGAATTATTGTCTTTAAAATTTGTTTCAATTTCCTTTAAATTTAGGTCAGAGTTTAAATTTTAGTGGGTTTCATAAAATTAACTATACATTAGATTTCATGCCAGAAGGAATTGTATCAATTTTTTTTAATTGTAAATAATAAAACATTATTTTTCCAGTTGTGTGAAATGAGACAGGAACAACAAAACAACTCCTCAGATCATCAGAGAAGTACCCCCAAAGCATGTGATTCAGACCTTTAGATTTCTGATGCTGTAAAGGGGGAGCGGGTCCCTTTGAGAGTAGTTTAATGTAGTATATGTATGTGATCTGTGTAGAACGTGGTACAGGGTGTTAAGAAGCGACTCTGATCTTTACCATTACTTCATATAGGAAATATGGTTATATTGTCCATGCATTCCTATTTCTATCAGCATACTAAAGAACAGTAATGTTCCCTCTAAGCTGTGTGGCAGTGTGGCCTCAAAAACATAAAAATCTTGTAGAACACAAAATTTTACATGGTGTGCAACAACAACAACAAAATTGCTACTTTTATTTGTCAGTTTCCTTATACTCTGTGTAACAGAGGCACTGAAGAAAAATTACAAAAGAACTAGGAATTTTTTCCTGGTTTCTTTGGACTGTAATATTTTTTTTTTATTACAAATTTAAAATACGCTTCGTAATTTGATATTATGCTGCAAATTTATGCCCAGAAATGTTATTTTGAGAATATATTTGCACATGTATTGAGCATTTTGCTTACTAGCAGCAAAGCCATAGAGGGATGTTGGAGAGTAGATGTATCCAGCATCACACATATCTGCCTTCCTTCCCTGTACTTAAGAGCTTATGCTAGTAGCTGTTTGTACAGCTTTATTGGCTGGGGACATTTAAGGAAGAGATCAAACAGTTAATCACTTTTCATTGTTCATCTTTGTTAAATTTTTTTTTTTTTTTTTAAAGTTTATCGACAGTAAAAAAAAAAAATAGTGCAAGTAAGATTTACCTTGTAATGAAAATGTGTTATTTTTTAAAATTTGTGTCATCAACAGACGCCATCATAAGTTAAAAAGAAAGGAACGGGGAACACATATTTTAAGTGAAGAAAGAAAGATGTAAGATGTAACATGACATGATTTACTTTTGTAAACTTGTACAGTCATGTTTTTTGACAGTGCACGGTGTTGCACCACTGAATAATTGCTACTTCATATCTGTTTGCAAGTGTTCATCCATTTCAGTATATTTGCTCATGTTTTGAAAATACTATTTAAGAGTAGTGCACATCATTTTCTTTGGCCCTCTTGCCATGGAAGGTTTGCTGCCCTTGTCTTCCAGCCAGTTCTGTTCTTTGTTTTCATAGTTTATATATCATTGTCAGTCTCTTGCTCTCTTTCCTTACATGTACATTCAGCAGTGTATAGCTGCACCATGGATCCCTGACCATTTTCACTTGTCTGGCCCTGGTGACAGTGCCATGTTTTTAAACTGTTTCCTGGGGGTTTAGTAAATGAACTGTCATTATTGTGTTATTTTCCCCAAGGATGTCTGGCTGCGGTGGGTCACTAACTTGCTGGCCCCTTGCTTTCATGGGCTGCTCAGCCAGTCCATCTCTCTGTGCTCCCCACACATCTGTATCTTTGTTGTTAGCACTGTTCTCCTTTCTCTTTAACTTTGCTGTCAAGTTTGGTTGTCATTATAGAGCTGTAGCTCTTGATATGGCTAACATTTTAAAAATTGTCTGGTTATTAGGATTTCTTAATTTCTCTCTTCAGTTTCTTTTTTTTTTTTTTAAATGTTACAAGCAGTTGTGAAAGTTCTAAGTTTATTAGAAAACAAAAGCTTCATTAATTCAATTTTTATGTGTTGGTGGAAGCCTTGGGTAAAATATCTCAGATATGACTGCTCCCATCTGTCATCAGATATCTGGAGCTGAGTCTTTTTCAGACATACCACAAATCCAGGACTCATGATAAATTGATGAAAGAATTTGTGGCAACACTGTAAGATCTGATGGTAATATGATGACTCTCATGAGCAAAGGCCACATTCTTTTGAATGTGTTGTAACAGTTTCTGTCTTGTCCATATTCCAAGTCTTTAGGGCCAATTGCCGAAGATAGATTCTGTTTTCAGTCATCTCTGTTCTTGGTTTCTCTTTCCGGTTGTTTACCTCTAGTTTTCTTTGATCTTTCATGTTGCCCCCTCCATCTTAGCTTGGTCTTATTCCATCTTTTTTTGTGTTTATATGCATATGAGTGCACAAGAAACAGAAACTATGTGCAGCTGATGCCTAAACTAGTTTAAGAAAAGCTTTATGGGGATGTGCACAAACTCCGGCTGACCACTGATCGGAAATGTACAACTTGGCGTCTTAAAATGATGGAAGAAGTGTATCATATGCAAGTTTGGTCTGACAGCTTTAATTCACTCTTTCTACACTGACTTAGCCATCAGTCTGTTGGCTTTCATAGCTGAGGTCATGAGTGATTATTTGTAAAACTATGAATATCTCTGTTGATTGTCTAGACTCCAGTGTCCTAGAACTTCTCTGTTGATTGTCTAGACTCCATTGTCCTAGAATATCTCTGTTGATTGTCTAGACTCCAGTGTCCTAGAATTTCTCTGTTGATTGTCTAGACTCCAGTGTCCTAGAATATTTCTGTTGATTGTCTATACTCTAGTGTCCTAGAATTTCTCTGTTGGTTCTGATTCTCCAGGCTTCACTGTTACGTTCTCTGATAGGACCAGAAAGTCTTCATAAGCTCCATTTCTCACAGCATTCTAGTTGTTTTGTGCTTCATTCCTCAGAGCCTTATAGGAGTGCTTTTATAGTGATTTATGTATGGTTATCTTGACTGGCCTGCTGATTTTACAGTGGTTTTATATATGGTTATCTTGGCTCATTCGTTCATTTGCATGTCCTTTGCGGAAATTTGCCTCCCAAACAGCACTCATGTAGGCCTCTCGGTTGTGAGCAAGATGGCCTGCTGCTGCTGCATCCATTTGCAGATCATCAACGATGTCTTACAGCCATCTTCGTTTTGATCTTCCTCTCTATCTTGGCTGGCCTGCTGATTTTATAGTGGTTTTATGTATGGTTATCTTGGCTGGCCTGCTGATTTTATAGTGGTTTTATGTATGTTTATGTTGGCTGGCCTGCTGATTTTATAGTGGCTTTATGTATGGTTATGTTGGCTGGCCTGCTGATTTTATAGTGGTTTTATAAATGGTTATGTTGGCTGGCCTGCTGATTTTATAGTGGTTTTATATATGGTTATCATGGTCATTACTATTGGTTTTATAATTAAAGTGACTTATTGTCCTATATATATGGACAATCCTATATTGTGAGGATTAGTCCAAGGGAGTCATATTATTTCAGTCAGGACATCTAAATGTCCCCTATTTTAAAATATTTGTCCCATATTGTCCCTTATTTGCATGTTTGATCACCATCTGTTTGGAAATATCCAGAATTATAAACAAAATCTCAGTGGAAATGTTAATATTTTGAAGGAAATTCACACTTTAGAGAGTGATTGATTCAATTTTGTTTGGAAAGTGTGAAAAATTGGGCACACAAGTCTTTCTAACAGTCTGCCCATTGTCTCTTGTCATTACTATTCCCAGTCATTCAGTTTAATTCAAATATATAAAAACATAAAGAGTGTGAATAAAATAGAAAATAATAAACCATTTGTGCTCTTATCCATACATCCACAAATATAGAATAACTAATACATTAGAATAACTTGATACCATATTCTCAGGAACACTTACAGTGAATTAACGTCACACTTCATGGGGGGGGGGACACAAACGTGTGGATGGATGGGCATATTGGGTACACAGATCTATTTACAGCCTTCATAACTTAACATTAGACTGGCGCACACACTCCCTACTAGTGGGCATGATTGATACATTGGTAAGTAAAGTTATAAACCTAGCCCCTATTGATTAAAATTTTGGGTTTTAAATTTCAGTTTAACTCCCTTCATCCCCACAATTCTGCTCATTTGCATGTCCCACAGTTGAACTTCCAACAAGATGGTCATGTTATTTATAGTGGCTTTGTATATGGTTGTCGTGGCCTCATGGGATAATGTTTTTGGGTTTTATGAAACATAAAACTTGGTAAATTTTATTTCCACTTTTATTTTGTGTCAGCTTTTGAAAACTGCTGCCAGATATTTGTGGTAACTCCTTGTTCTTATGATTTCTGTTTTGTGTTTCTGGATGATGTGCCTGGTTTCTTGTGAGGGTTTGCAGATCCAGTTTTTGTTGTGGGCTGAGTGTTACGAGTCACTGGAGCCAAGACCACAGTATAGGGGGTCCTCTGGGAACAGGACATATCCTGCTCATCCAGTTTTTATGCTGAATTTGGATTCAAAGGGTTATGTCATATAATGGATGAAGGGGAACATGAAACACATAATTCTGTTTTCAGAAAATTTTCTTCATGATCATGATCATCTTTATCTTTTGAAGGTGTAGGTAGCGATCATACTCCACCATAGATCTTGATCATTGATTTTGTGATTGTATGTCACTGACTTGTGTCAGACTGTCCATTATCTTCCTCTTCTGGCCTTTCTGTACCTCCCTCCACATTTATCTTTGTCTCTCTTGTTGTGGAGTTTTCATGTTCAACTATTATCACAGTGCAAGAAGTGAGGACAATGTGAAACCTGGTTTCTAGCAGTGGCAAAGATATGACAATGAGCTGAACTGACTTCTCCATTCAGTCCTAATGAACAGAAGAGGAATATGGAGTTTAAGTTACACAGTGATGATCTGTGCTGAGGTGATGATAAACAAGAAAAATTGGAGGGAAAGTGGAAAGATAATTTTAGATAATACACATATAATAACATATGTTAGCTTAGATTTGTCTGCTGAAGTCAGAAAACATGCAACAGTAATATTGTCTCAAATGTGGTGAAATTCTCTTTGTTAGATTTGTTAAGAAATATTTGATAGGATGAATGAAAGCAGAACAGTATTTTGTTTGTTATAGTTAGTTACAATAAAAGAAATAGAACTTTGAGTATTTCGTTCGTTGTGGTTAGTTGCAAGACAGAAAACAAAACATTAAGTATTTTGTTTGCTGTAATTGATGGCAAGAAAGACAACAGAACATTGAGAAGGCTTGGGTATGATAATGAGTCCTGTGGTGAAAGAAGGCGTTATGCAGGTGGAATGATTTAATGGTCAGAGAACGGCTAACAGGAAGCTCATAAACTGCAGAAAGCTGTTGTATGGTAATTTTCCAACCTTTTTTCATTCCGTAGACTCATGCTGTTATACTCGAGAGGCCTACAGGAGAGTTGTTAGAGAGGCAAAGTTCCGCAAGGGACATGCAAATTACTGACTGACTGAGACTCGTGAACTTAGTGACAGTTCGCCCTGCTTCCTCATTTTGCTGTTAAATAAGAGGAAAACAAAATCTTTCCCAATATTCTCATCATGAGAGGCTATGCTTTTTTGTGCTAACATCTGGTCAAGAAAGCGGGATACTTGTAGTCGTTACTGATAGTTGTAGTAACTGGGTTGATACTTGTAGCCAATTACTGATAGTTGTAGTAACTGGGTTGATACTTGTAGCCATTACTGATAGTTGTAGTAACTGGGTTGATACTTGTAGCCATTACTGATAGTTGTAGTAACTGGGTTGATACTTGTAGCCATTACTGATAGTTGTAGTAACTGGGTTGATACTTGTAGCCATTACTGATAGTTGTAGTAACTGGGTTGATACTTGTAGCCATTACTGATAGTTGTAGTAACTGGGTTGATACTTGTAGCCATTACTGATAGTTGTAGTAACTGGGTTGATACTTGTAGCCATTACTGATAGTTGTAGGAACTGGGTTGATACTTGTAGCCATTACTGATAGTTGTAGGAACTGGGTTGATACTTGTAGCCAATTACTGATAGTTGTAGTAACTGGGTTGATACTTGTAGCCATTACTGATAGTTGTAGTAACTGGGTTTCTTCTTCTTGTACTCGGTGCTTGAGGGAGTGCTTGGTAAAAATGACGTGGAGGATAAAATATTAAACAGAATATGTTTGCTTGCCAAGAAATCTTCTAGTGCAGTGGTTTTTTGCCTGCAGTCCATGGACGCCAGGGGTCTGCGGATTTTTTTTTTTTTTTTGGGGGGGGGGGGAGGGAAAAAATGGATTGGCGAAAAAAACCCCCAAAAACGTAACGTCATCTTTTGTTGCTTTATTTTTGAATGAGAGCTCCACCGCTGTTCTCAGGGAATCCACGGCCAAAAGAAAGTGAGAACCACTGTTGTAGTGTCTCTTCTTAGATGTGGAGGTTTCTGGCGTAGAATACTAATACAGCTGGTCGTGGTTCGCTGTGACAAGTCATGTGTCTTTCAAAGCAGCGGAGAGGCAGGCCGAAAATGTTTGGGAACCGTTGCTGTAATGTCTCTTCTTAGATGGGGAGGTCTCTAGCATAGAATACAGTTGGTGGTGGTGTTTCTCTGGCGACAAGGCTGTGTGTCTTCCGAGGCAGCCGGAACCTGTTTGGGAAGCACTTTTTGTTGTTGTTGTTGGGGGTTTAGAAGTCCCGGTACAGTTGTTTTTTTAGCCCACGTTGTAGAAAGAGCACAGCGACAGCTTATTCATATCCCCCACCTTCCATTCTGCCCAGCCTGTCCGAGCAGTCTACCTCATTCTGGCCATCAAGTTCCTGGGTTTTTTGTCTTTTTTTTGTGCGTGAAGTAAGCTCAGCGTGACTTAAGTCAGGTGTGACTTTGTTAAGGGCGGAATTGAAGAGGGAAGCCCAGCAACAGCTTTGTCCAGTGCTAGTTCTGTTGTGACCTTTCATTTCTCTCTCCCCTCTCTCTCTCCCTCTCTCTCTCTCTCTATCCCCCCTCTCTCTGTCTCTCTCTCTCTGTCCCCCCTCTCTATCTCTTCCCCTCTCCCTCTCTCTCTCCCCCCTCTCTCTCCCCCTCCCCCCCTCTCTCTCTCCATCTTTACATCACTGTATCAGACCAGGTGAACGGAGGAGCAAGTTAAAGTGTGAAGAATTGGGCACACAGGTAGCAGACTTGACACTGTCTATCAGTCACCAGGATTTAAAGAGAGAGAGAGAGAGAGAGAGAGATTGGGGGTGGGGTGGGGGGAAGAGACTGGCTAAGAACTTGCGTACTGCACTAGATAACATCTTACTACTGGGCTCGTCTGCCCTTATAGACGGTGCCTCTCCTCATGCTTTTTTTTTCGTGTGCCATGTTGGCAGCCCTTCAGGATATTTTTCTCTTGTGGCTTTCTTTCTTTCTTTCTTTCTTTCTTTCTTTCTTTCTCAACTGAGATTACAGTAAGACTAGTCATATAAGGATCGACATTATCCCGAAATGGTAGATCGTCTTAAAAGTCCTTGTATCTTCAGTGTACCCTAGGGAGTAATAAATCACATGGCAGGTCAATACTTTGTTGTTGTTAATGTTTTATGTAAGCTTTCTTGTGGAGATGGCACATGATGATGAATGCAGCGATAGTATCAGTTTTGAAGAGTTCTAATCTGGAGATAGCACATGATGATGGCGATGATCAGCTTGGAAGAACGTCTAGTGTGATGATGATGATTATTATGATGGTAATGATGATGAAGGTACCATTCAGGGAGAGCTTGCAGGTATAGGAGAAGAATGAAGCAAGAGAATGACAGAACCAAGAGCGAACAACCAAAGGAAAGCAATCTTCGTAATTTGAAAGGGAGGGAGAGGGGGGAGAACATTTGGCTGATTCTGAGATTTTAAACTGTAAAATCATAAATGATCCGGCACAAGATCTGTCTGCAGGAGGTTTCAGAGATTCTCTGTGAACAGTTTTCTCCTCCTCCTTTTAACCGGCAGATCATCATCTTCAAGGTAAATGGACGAGCCCGTTAAATTAACATCCTCTCTTCCATATACCTGCTTTTTTTGTTTGTTTTTAAATAAACCTGTAGGAATTTTATTTTCATTTTTTTTTCTGAGAGATTCAAAAGGTACAAAGGTGGCACATTCTGTCTTCCATACAGGAAGTTGGAATCAGTAATGGGGCTCTTCCAACGTGTGAAGTAAATGCGGGCTGATCTCTTGAGGTTTTTTTTGTGAAGGAACTGTAGGTTATCATTTGTTGTACACGCGCCTGTTGTTGATCTTGTTATCTTTCTGTACGTGTGGCAGGTTGTTCTTAGCGGCCGGCCGACGCCATGAAGGTGTTACAGCGGCGTGTCTCAGCGTGGGGCATTCGCCCCGCAGTGGGTGAAAGTAAAGGTAATCCTGTCATGCCTTAGAGGCACACAGGGATATGGTGTTAGTGCCCGTATTTTCCTTGGCCTGTCAGCACACTAGAGAGTGATATGGTCAGTATCCCGCCTGGCCGCCTTTCATTCCCCAACTCCAGAAGAAGTCGGGTACCCATTTCTACAGCTGGGTGACTGGGGCGCCTCCGGCCCGGATTCGAACCCCTGACCTTCGTCATGAGACACCAGTGCACAAACCACTTCGCCACTCAGACTGTTTGAATATTTGCGGTGTGTGTGTGATACTTTATCAGATCTTGATTGACTGTTATGCTGCCGGGAGGGGTAGGAGAGAAGAGAGGAAGTTTGGGGCGGGGGCGGCCATCAACATCTTTCAGGGGTTGAGGTGGGGAGTAATAATAAAAAAAAAGGTTGGGAAAACTGGATTAGAGCTTGTGGCATCGTGTCGGAATGGAAACGGGCTGCAGGACATTGCAGGTTGACAAGCCATCTGTGTAACAGATTAATGATGGGGTACAGGCCAACGTTACCTGGAAGTTAATCAGAAATGACGTTATGACATGTCCTACGAGACTGTTCAGTTTTATGAAGACTCGAGAAAACAGTTGTAGCCATTGGCAGTTACAGAGGTGGAAAAGCTTGTGGAGATACTTGGAAAGAACAGCAGAAAGTCAGAAGAAAAGACTGGAGAAGACTTTGCTTGAAGTCGACTCAGGAAAGCGAGCTTACCCGCAGACTCCATCGCCATGAGATTCACCACAGCGAGCCAGCCTGCACATGTTACTTGGAGCACCTACGAGGAGGTAGGACATTGTCTTGGCCAGATCTGGGTTTCCCACAGCCCCTGGAAACTGCACCGTCAGTCTAGCAAAGTCATCCTTGCTACTGTTTCCTTCCTGTGTAAAACCTGTTTCTTTGACGAGTTCCTGAAAGACAGTATGAGACATGCTGGTGAAAGAGCTAGGGTGTCTTGTCGACTGTGGGGGCGCGATGAGGTGATCTTCATACCAGAAAGCTGGGGCGCTATGATATCGTCATGTCAGAGAGGCAGGGCGCGATAAAATCCTCGTCATGTTATCAAGGTGGGGGCACGATGGGGGCTTCGTCCTTTCAGCAAAGTTGGCTCAATGAGGTCCTCGTCATTTCATCAAGGTGGTGCGCTGTGAAATTCTCGTCATGTCAGGTAGATGGGGCACGATGAGGTCCTCGTCATGTCAACAAAAGCGGGGCACGGTGAGGACCTTGTCATGTCAGATAGGTGGGGCACGATGAGGACCTTGTCCTGTCAGGTAGATGGGATACAATGAGGTCCTCGTCCTGTCAGCAAGGTGGGGCACGATGAGTTCCTCGTTATGTCAGGTAGATGGGCCATGATGAGGTCCTCGTTATGTCAGCTAGATGGGGCACGATGAGTTCCTCGTTATGTCAGGTAGATGGGGCATGATGAGTTCCTCGTTATGCCAGGTAGATGGGGCACAATGAGTTCCTCGTTATGTCAGGTAGATGGGGCACGATGAGTTCCTCGTTATGTCAGGTAGATGGGGCACGATGAGGTCCTCGTTATGTCAGGTAGATGGGGCACAATGAGTTCCTCGTTATGTCAGGTAGATGAGGCACGATGAGTTCCTCGTTATGTCAGGTAGATGGGGCACGATGAGTTCCTCGTTATGTCAGGTAGATGAGCACAATGAGGTCCTCGTTATGTCAGGTAGATGGGCACAATGAGGTCCTCGTTATGTCAGATAAGTGGGGAGCAGTGAAGTCTCAGTCGTGTCTTCGTGGAGCCTTCTGAGACATTTTATCAATGCATGTTACCAGGAGAGCTTTATCTCACGTGACTTGAAGTCATGGCTTCTGCTAACCTCGTCAGCGGCGCCAAGATCATCAGCATCAAGAGGTTTACAAATAAGATTACAGGAAAGAAGGGCGAATTTATTGTTCGTTACTATTTTCCTTCAGTGCCTGTCTCACACAGAATGTAATCTGCTACCAAGTTAATGCTGGCAGCAGCTTTCTTGGACCGGTTGTACCTGATGGTTGTTGAGCCTTCTTCCATTGTTAGCAGTACGTGTACTTGTAGAGTGAGTACCGTCTTGTTAATGTTGCGCGTCCCAGCCACCGGCTCGTTGTGTTGGTTTTTTTTTGTTTTTTTTTTGTTTTTGTTTTTTATGTAATGGTAACTGGTCCTTCTTTTTCCGATCTGGTGGTCGATATATGGGGCGCACAACATCATCATGTGTCACATCCACGAGGAAGGGAGAGATATCTAGCTGGCTCCCGTGTCTTCTTGTTATTATGCTTCATGAAGCTGAGCTGATTCAGCGTGCTTGAACTTGTATAGTTACGTCTCCTTTCAGTTTCGTTTGTTGCAGATTTCTGTTATATTAGATACGTCTCATTATTTCTTTTACGTTAGCGATGCCTTGTTCTTCTTAGTATTCATATTCCCCCCCCCCCCCATTTCCTTTATATTTTATGCACTCTATAAACTATAATGAATGCCAGTAAACGTAATGATGTACCAACTGTAAAACAGAACTTAGTTTTCACGATTTAATTCTAGAAACAAAGTTTTTTTTTTAATCCAGGTATGAAATAACATGGCTCTGGGTAGCTAGGCTTGGCTCTGGGTCGCTTATTATCTAGCGTAACCAGTTGCTGTGGTGAGCTCACCCACAATACACAAGTGCTGGAGCAGACTTCAGCACGTAGCCAGGATCTTAATATAACACGGAACTGCTCGCTGCACATGGCCGAAGTCATAATGAACTGTGTAAAGCTGTTTTCACCAGCCAGTGTTATTTTGTAAACAGCTGTAATCTTTGCTCTAAAAGCCAGCCTGATGGATGCGATGAAACGTAGCTCCGTGTCGTGGGGCTATCCTAGCTCACTGTGTTATACGGTTTTAATGTGGTGGTAGTAGTAGTAGTAGTGTAGTAGTAGTAGTGTAGTGGTAGTAGTAGTAGTTGTAGTAGTGGTAGTAGTAGTGGTGGTAATAGTAGTAATAGTGGTGGTGGTAGTGGTAGTGGTGGTAGTATTAGTAGTAGTGGTAGTAGTAGTGGTGGTAATAGTAGTAGTGGTAATAGTAGTAGTAGTAGTGGTAATAGTAGTAGTGGTAATAGTAGTAGTAGTAGTGGTAATAGTAGTAGTAGTGGTGGTAATAGTAGTAGTGGTAATAGTAGTAGTAGTAGTGGTGGTAATAGTAGTAGTGGTAATAATAGTAGTAGTAGTGGTGGTAATAGTAGTAGTGGTAATAGTAGTAGCAGTAGTGATGGTAGTAGTAGTGGTAGTAGTAGTGGTTGCGATAGTAGTAGTAGTGGTTGCGGTAGTAGTAGTATTAGTGGTAGTAGTAGTATAGTAGTAGTAGTGGTGGCGGTAGTAGTAGTAGTGGTGGTATAGTAGTAGTAGTAGTGGTGGTTGCGATAATAGTAGTAGTGGTAGTATAGTAGTAGTAGTGGTAGTATAGTAGTGGTGGTGGTGGTAGTAGTAGTGGTGGTCGTGGTGGTGGTAGTAGTAGTAGTGGTGATAGTGGTAATGGTAGTAGTAGTAGTAGTAGTGGTAGTAGTAGTAGTAATAGTAGTGGTGGTGGTGGTGGTAGTAGAGAGAGAGGTACGGGGGTGCAGTTCTTAGGCGACCGGTGACCAGAGCTGGCTAAGATCGTATTCTAACCAGCCTTCCCATGAAAATGGTTATGAATCTGTAATAGTTGTAGAGTTTGATAAGATATGTTTCTTTGGAAAGTTACCATAGCCAACTCCCAATCCGGCTCTGCTGACCTAACCGCAGAGTCAGCTGTAAGAGCTGATGTTTATGGATCAACAACTGCCAAGCATTTTCTTGAAGCGTAACCCGTAACTGATGTTATTTACTGTCACTCTGTTATATTGTATTTCATGGAATTCCAAATTGAGGTATCTATTAAACTCTAAAGGGCATGGGAGCCATATGATGGGGGTATGGGAGCCTGATAGTGGTATGGGAGCCTGATAAGGGTATGGTAGCCATATGATGGGGGTGCGGGAGCCATATGATGGAGGTACGGAAGCCATATGATGGGGGTATAGAAGTTGCTTGCCTGGAGTGTCCTTAAACGAGTTAGCTACTTGCCTGGAGTGTCTATCAACTAGTTGCTTGACGGGAGTGTCCATAAACGAGTTAGTTGCATGCTTGGAGTGTCTATAAACGAGTTAATCGAGTTAGTTGCTTGCCTGGAGTGTCTATAAACGAGTTAGTTACTTGCTTGGAGTGTCTATAAACGAGTTAGTTACTTGCCTGGAGTGTCTACAAACGAATTAGTTACTTGCCTGGAGTGTCCATAAACGAGTTAGTTGCTTGCCTGGAGTGTCCATAAACGAGATAGCAGGTTGCCTGGACCATTACACCGAAAATAGCTGCATTGTCACGCCACAAGGGAGCCGAACAATTTGTAGAATTGTTATTTAGTGCGGTGCCCGCGGGGTTTGGCACTGGGAAATTTAAAGTGCAGCAGGCATGTAAGATGCGAGTCTTACCCCTGCCGCACGATTATAATTATGCCTCAGTCTTTCAAAAATTACGCGTACACACCGGAACGCTTGCAGCCTTTATTGCAGTGTGCCGTAAAATAGCAGTGGAAATCCCTCCAAACATTGCCTGATTTCATGGTGAGTTGTTGCATGCAAATTTGACAGAGATTACTTTAGTTTACGTAGTTGCAGCTTTTCTTCGTGGACCCTCGCTGTTCGCTGGTTTAAATCACAGTAAGTGCATCTAGCAGTGAGTTGGTCAACTGAAGCCATTTGACCAGGTAGGTTAAATAGCGTTTCGGACTGTAGCTTTTTGAAATGGAGTTTATCTCGGGAGTAGTACATCTCTCCCTGGAGAAGTGTGGTATGATGTGGATGGGTTTTTTTTTCTTTTTTGGTGTGTTTTTGTCGGTTGAGAAGAGGTCTGAATTTAATGTTTTCCATCTGCCTGTCTGTTTGTTTGTCTGCCTGTCTGTCTGTTTGTCTGCCTTTTCATCTGTTTGTCTAAATTTCTATCTACCTTTCATAATTTCTGTCTGTGTTTGTCTGCTTAAATGTCTGTCTATCCTGCTTGTCTGTCTGTCATAATTCCTGTCTGTTTTTCCGTTCCTATATGTGTGTCTGTCTAAATTTATGTCATTAATCTATCTGTTTGTCATAATTTCTGTCTGTTTGTCTCTCTGTATGTCTATGTGTCTGTCTGAATTTCTGTCTATCAGCTGTCTTGTCTGCCTGCGTGTCTTTCTAGCTGTCTGTCCGCATGCCTCTCTGCTTGTCTATCTGCTTCCATTTTTTCTGTCTATCTAGCTGTCTGACTGCCTGCCTGCCTGTCTAGCTGTCTGTTTGCATGCCTCCCTCCCTGCCTGCCTTTCTGTCTAGCTGTCTGATTGCCTGCCTGTCTGTCTGTCTAGCTGTCTGTCTGCATGCCTCCCTGCCTGCCTGTCTGTCTAACTTCTGATTGCCTGCCTGTCTGTCTGTCTAGATGCCTGCCTGTCTATCTGCCTGCATGCCTGCCTGTCTATCTGCATGCCTCCCTGCCTGTCTGTCTGTCTAGCAGTCTTTCTGCATGCCTCCCTGCCTACCTGTCTGTCTAGCTGTCTGATTGCCTGTCTGTCTGTCTGTCTAGCTGTCTGTCTGCATGCCTCCCTGTCTGTCTAGCTGTCTGATTGCCTGCCTCCCTGCCTGTCTGTCTAGCTGTCTGTCTGCATGCCTCCGTGCCTGTCTAGCTGTCTGTCTGCATGCCTCCGTGCCTGTCTGTCTGTCTAGCTGTCTGTCTGCATGCCACCCTGCCTGTCTGTCTGTCTAGATGCCTCCCTGCCTGCCTGTCTGTCTAGCTGTCTGTCTGCATGCCTCCCTGCCTTCCTGTCTGTCTGTCTAGCTGTCTGTCTGCATGCCTCCCTGCCTGCCTGTCTGTCTAGCTGTCTGTCTGCATGCCTCCCTGCCTGCCTGTCTGTCTAGCTGTCTGTCTGCATGCCTCCCTGTCTGTCAAACCAGCCTTTCTATCGTCCGTCCATGTTTGCGAGTTATTGTTGGCTGTTTTAGATTTTACAGTGAAGAATTTCCGCTTCTAAAGTTATGTGACTGTTCACCAGAAATAAACTGGAAGAGTGTAGGGGGCACTCTCTTTATAATCGCACCCTCCAAAAAACTATGCTCTTCCAATACCAGGTGTTTGAGATAACCAGCCCGGAACATTTTCATGTGTAAAAAGTCAAGCGGTAGCATCTGCTGTAATTGCCACTAATATGCGTGTGATATGCGGGGAGTCGTGTGTCACATATGCATACACAACAGGTCTGTCCTAACACCAGGCTTTCTCCAGCGCTTTTCAGCCTGGACGAGGACAACAACAACGTCTCGCGTGTGGAAGCCCTTTTCGCTCTTTTATGACCGTGTGATATGCGGCAATACGTACGCTACGAATGCAAATGCAGCGGTTTGTCAAGCTACCGGCGGTCCTCAAGCTTGGAGAGATGCGCCACGTAATGCCCTTATTTAGCATTTATCACCGAATAGTAACGCGGGTAAATAAGGACCGGTCTTACCTGTAGGATTTTTTAGCGGTGTTTTCCACTCGCCAGCTGATGCCTCGCGATGAACTTTCCACTTGGGACAGGTGGGCAGCACACGCCATGTCTTTGCCCGGTGTTTTCCAGTCTCCTTTAAGACACATTTTTGGGATGCCCCGGTGAATGTCCGCAAGTGTCCAGGTCTTTTTCCCTGAGCTAATTGTCCGTTCAGAACTGAACATAGCCGGGGCAGCTTTATGCTCAGATATTATGATGTCATAACTCTGCTATTGTCGCGATAAACGCGTCTTTTGGCCCGAAACATCCGACTTCGACCCGGCTAATTTTTTAAGGTAGGTCTTTCCTTTCCCGTTTCGATCGTGAGTTTATATTGGCTGAACAATTTTTGTGTTAGGCAAACCTGTTTTATGTTACCTGAACTAGTTTTGTGTTAGGCAAACCTGTTTTATGTTACCTGAACTAGTTTTGTGTTAGGCAAACCTGTTTTATGTTACCTGAACTAGTTTTGTGTTAGGTAAACCTGTTTTATGTTACCTGAACTAGTTTTGTGTTAGGCAAACCTGTTTTATGTTACCTGAACTAGTTTTGTGTTAGGCAAACCTGTTTTATGTTACCTGAACTAGTTTTGTGTTACCTGAACTAGTTTTGTGTTAGGTAAACCTGTTTTATGTTAACTGAACTAGTTTTGTGTTAGGCAAACCTGTTTTATGTTACCTGAACTAGTTTTATGTTACCTGAACTAGTTTTGTGTTAGGCAAACCTGTTTTATGTTATCTGAACTAGTTTTGTGTTAGGTAAACCTGTTTTATGTTACCTGAACTAGTTTTGTGTTAGGCAGACCTGTTTTATGTTACCTGAACTAGTTTTGTGTTAGATAAACCTTTTTTTAATATTACTTGAACATATGTTAGTTGAGTCTATTTTATGTTATCTGGACTAGCTTTGTATTAGTTATGTCTATTTTATGTTATCTGGACTAATTTTATGTTAATTGAGTCTGTTTTATGTTATCTGGACTAATCTTATATTAGTTGGGTCTATGTTATCTGAGCTAGTTTTGTGTTAGTTGAGTGTGTTTTATGTTATCTGGACTAATTTTATATTAGTTGGGTCTATGTTATCTGAGCTAGTTTTGTGTTAGTTGAGTCTATGTTATGTTATCTGAACTAGTTTTGTGTTAGTTGAGTCTGTTTTGTGTTATCTGGACTAAACTTATATTAGTTGGGTCTATGTTATCTGATCTAGTTTTGTGTTGAGTGAGTCTGTGTTATGTTATCTGGACTAATCTTATATTAGTTGGGTCTATGTTATCTGAACTAGCTTTGTGTTAGTTGAGTGTGTTTTATGTTATCTGAAACAGTGTTGTGCACGAAATCCTCATCTTCTTTATGCTGTTATGATTTTGATCTAGCTTTTATTTTCACCTGTTTTCTATAAGAACCGAAACTTATGAAAACTTCTGCGTGTTTTTTTTTTCGATTGCATGAATACCTGTCACATATTCGCAATGTTCCAGGCGTCTAAACCTGTGCTTCAGACAGTCTCAAGGCTGTTGTTTTGAATTCTTATTGCATGGCCCGTATATCGTTCAGCATGCCCTACTCTCCAGCAAACCCTGCCATTATCCCGCTCTTGCTGTCTTCCCAGCCAATCCAGATCGAACGCCGATGAGCTACAGTGTCACGTTTCAACAATTTGCATTTTCAGTTAAAAGCTTTCCTCAGGTTTATGCCTTTGCACGGTGCATAGCGAGGGCCTGGACTTGGGGCCGGGCTCATTAATACACAAATCTATGCAGGATAATCATGTCTGCCAAGCGTCAGGTCGTTAGGTTTTGTCTGGAGCATATCAGGAAATGTTGCTTTCTATATTGTTAGTTATCATCCGGGCTCTGAATTGTTGGTTGTTGCATTTGTTTTTAGTTGTTACTATCCTGTGTGTTGTTATTTAACTTTCAAATCATTAAAGTATATATTTTTTTTTTAGTTTTCCCCTGTTAGTTACAGTACAGTGTTAAATGCTAAATTGTTTTTTTTTTTTTGGGGGGGGGGTAATTATTATCTAGGCATTCATGTTAGATATCATGTTAGTTACCATCTCTAACTATAGTTACCATCTGGGCATTAAACTGTTATTGCTATAGTTACCATCTAGGCATTATATCATCACAAATATAGTTACTGTCTACTCATTAAACTGCTATTAATATATTTATCATGAGGCATTAAACTATTAGCTATCATGCTAATTACCATCTAGACATTAAACTGTTAGTTATCATGTTAGTTACCATCTCGGCACTAAACTGATATCAGTATAGTTACCATCTAGGCTTTATACTGTTACCAATATAGTTACTGTCTACACTTTAAACTGTTATCAGTGTAGTTACCATCTAAGGATAAACTTTTTGTTATTGTGCTAGTTGCCATCTAAGGATAAACTGTTGTCATGCTAGTTGCCATCTAAGGATAAACTGTTGTCATGCTAGTTGCCATCTAGGGATAAACTGTTGTCATGCTAGTTACCATCTAAGAATAAACTTTTTGTTATGGTGCTAGTTGCCATCTAAAGATAAACTTTTTGTTATTGTGCTAGTTGCCATCTAAGGATAAACTGTTGTCATGCTAGTTGCCATCTAAGGATAATCTTTTTGTTATTGTGCTAGTTGCCATCTAAGGATAAACTGTTGTCATGCTAGTTGCCATCTAAGGATAAACTGTTGTCATGCTAGTTGCCATCTAGGGATAAACTGTTGTCATGCTAGTTGCCATCTAAAGATAAACTGTTGTCATGCTAGTTGCCATCTAAGGATAAACTGTTGTCATGCTAGTTGCCATCTAGGGATAAACTGTTGTCATGCTAGTTACCATCTAAAGATAAACTTTTTGTTATGGTGCTAGTTGCCATCTAAAGATAAACTTTTTGTTATGGTGCTAGTTGCCATCTAAGGATAATCTTTTTGTTATCGTGCTAGTTACCATCTAAAGATAAACTTTTTGCTATTGTGCTAGTTGCCATCTAAGGATAAACTCCATCTTATGGATCAAGTTTCTCATATCTCCTTGACTTATTAGGTCAAGTATCACATATCTCCTCCAGCTCCTGTGTAAATTATCACATATCTTCCCCAGCCTCTGGGTAAATTATCACATATCTCCCCCAGCCCCTGGGTAAATTATCACATATCTCCTCCAGCTCCTGGGTAAAGTATCACATATCTCCTCCAGCTCCTGTGTAAATTATCACATATATCTCCTCCAGTTCCTGAGTAAAGTATCATATATCTCCTCCAGCTCCTGGGTAAAGTATCACATATCTCCTCCAGCTCCTGTGTAAATTATCATATATATCTCCTCCAGTTCCTGAGTAAAGTATCATATATCTCCTCCAGCTCCTGGGTACAGTTTCACATATCACCTCTGTTACCAGACTCAAGTCCCCTTTAGTTCCTCCATTTCCTGGATAAAGTTCCTCATTTATCCTCCATCTCTGGGGTCAAGTTACCCATATCTCCTGCATCTGCTAGGACAAATCCCTCGTATTTTCTCCATGTAATGGTTAAAGTCTTTGATATCTCTCTACTCTCCTATCTTCACTATATCCTCATATCTCCTCTATCTACTGGATAAGGTCTCTCTTATCGCGTTACTTTCCTAGGCCAAGACCCTTCTAGCTCCTCCATATTCCGAGATTAGTCCCTATTATCAGCTTCCTCTCTTGGATCAAGACCCACCTGGCTTCACACAGTGGTTCATATCCCTCTATTTGCTAAAGTCGTTAAAAAAAAGCATTCATAAGCAGAAAAGTAATGTCTACGATTTCAAAGTTCCATTCTCCTCACAGCTTGAGATTCAATTCATTGAGTTTATCTCACCCCCATTAACTCTAGCCTCCCGCTGCTGCACTCTCTCTCTCTCTCTCACAGTCACAGTTTCTCCATCAGATCAGGGACCTAGTCTCCTGGAGTCCTCCTTTCGCTTGTGAGGTAGCCAGCAAAAACCTACTATCAGCTCCCTCGCCACAGCTTTCAAACAACACCAGTCAATGTTTGTCAGATCAGATGCTGACTTATTGTCGTCGTCGTTAACTCAACAAAAGCAACACCACCAGCAACGAACAGTCTTCCACGTTTGATTTGTTCAGGCCGGTCCGAGCTGACCTTGTATTTTGTCTCAGGCAAGAGAGCGTAAACACTGGCACAGTCCATCATTGTCTCCATTTGTTTGCTTTACTCGCTGTTATCATCTGATTTATAGACTACCTACCTACCTTGCCAGTTAGAAACTTCTTACTTGTTATCCCAGTTACGTAAATGATTCATTATTAATAGTGTGAGCTAAAAACTTGCTATCCATGACCCCAGTTATCTTAAGAGTTTAAAAAATGTTTTAAAAGTTTTTCAAAATTCGAACAATTAAAAATTTCTTAGTTATAAATCCCCGTTATAAATTGTTAAATATTTTGATTGAGTTAAAAATTGTTAACTACCATCCGAATTATAAATTGTTAGGAATCTCGTGACGTTATCATTTAAAAAAAACCAAAAAAAAAACCCAAAATATATATATATATATATATATATATATATATATATATATATATATATATATATCTTCCTGACTGTAGAGTCAGGACTTTAAACCTTCTGCTCTTCCCCGTTTTTTTTTTTTCTAATGGCTGTCCCATTCCGATTCCTAGTCCTTCATAAATGATGGATTTCTATAGAGTCTGCCTTCGTTCAAAATTACCTCCAAAAATGTGGGACGTTTTCCCGCATGTTCTTATAAAGCGCTAGACTTGTGCATTGTTGCTTGTTATCCGTCCTCGGAACTGTTAGTAAACACCGCAGTTTGGGTTCGATTCCTATAAGCGTACGTATAACCGATATGGTTTAGCGTGTTTGCTTGTTAAACAGAGATGTAGCTAGGTTAAACAGAGATGTAGCTAGTGTGTGTATAGATGCATAGTTTAGTGTCTTTAAACTGGCGTGGTTCAGCGCATTTACTTGTAGATTTAGGTGTAGTTTAGTGTTTTAATAATTAAGAGATGTAGTTAAGCGTTTGATAGTTGATGAGTGTAGCTGGTGTGTAAATAGTTGGGAGATACAGATTAATATGTGTTTAAATTTGATATAGTTCGGCTTGTTTACGTGTGCATTTGGATGTAGTTTAGTGTGATTAGTGTTCAGTATGTGATAAATGAGGGATATACTTTACTTGCTAATAACCAAAAGTATAATTTAGTGTTTAAAAATTAAGAGGTATAATTTAGGGTTTAGTAATTAAGTTACGTAGTTTAGCGTATTCAGTGGCTGTAGTTAGCATTTGATAATTAATAAGTATAGTTTGGCGTTTAATAAATAATAGGTATAGTTTAATAAGTAATAGGTATAGTTAAATGTTTAATAATTAAGAGGGTATCGTTTGGTCTTTATTTATTGAAAGGTACAAATTCAGTCAGTCAGTCATTTGCATGGTCCCTTGTGGAACGTTGCCTCCCTAACAGGTCTCTTGTAGGCCTCCCGGTTGTAAGCAAGACGCCCTGCTGCTGGTGCATCCATTCGCAGATCATCAACGATGTCTTACAGCCATCTTCACTTAGGTCTTCCTCTCTTTCTTTTTCCCATTATGTACCCTTCTAAGACTGTCTTCTCTAGATTGTCATGGCGATTAATGTGTCCAAACTATTTAAGTTTTCTCTGTTTAATCCTCTTTACTAGCCAGCCTTCTTCAGTATTAAATTCTTGTAGTATGGATATATGTGTTCTTTTCTGTGTCCATGATATTTGAAGAACTCTTCAAATTATGTTTAAAATATAAAAATATTTTCAGTACACAAATTAAATAAATAAGGCGACAATATGCACCCCTGACAGACCCCTTGTTTTATATCAAACTAAGTTGTTATTTCATAATTTATTCTCACTGCTGCCTGTTGGTCTAGATACCTCAACGGTAATATTAATTGTATCATACCTGTTGAAAATCCCATTTTTTTCATTATTTTTAATAATTAAAATATACGCGTTACCGTATTTAATAATTAAAATATACGAGTTAGCATATTTAATAATTAGAGAATATATGTTAGTATGAAATAATTAACAATTAATTTAGTGTGTTGTATGCGAAGAGCCACTGGACATTTACATATCTACAGTTCACTATCCTTATCTCCTATATTTCTCGCCTATCTCTTTGTCACATCTCTGTCTGGGAAGTGAAATTTCAAGTTTTGTGTTAGATGTGATCAGTGATTGCAGCTCTGTGTTGTTACGCTCTATGCTGTATCCCTGCAATAAATGGAACATCTCTTGCAATTTTTTTGAGGCAGTAGTCATTCTCTTGCGATCATTCTCTCGTGTTTGTTCTAGGCCCTCGGCCCCATTTCTTAGTGCATTTTTGTAGTTTGTTTAATCCCTTTCAGTTGTAGATATTGATAAAGTCGGGACATGATACTGTTGTAGTGTAACTATTTCTTATTATGCTACTGTACTAATCTTTTATGTTCAGAATCTAGATTGTTTCCAGTTTTGTGCCTTTGTTACCAAATTCTACCAGGATATAGGGGCCTTTTTTTCCAACATTGACAGTAATGTGAAAAAAATATAGTGTTTATTGTTCACATTGTACAGGGTTAGAGCCCATTATAATGCCTAAAGAAGATCCGTAACCGATTAAGCAGAAAATCATTTGAGAAAGTCAGTGCCAGATATAGACATACCCTGTAAGTCAGTAGCGTACGCTTTGCCAGATTTCTGCATGATTCTGGTGTGTTTTAGATTTCTGATTGTTTAGACTAAACTCTTGTTGATGTTCAGTGTTAGCTAGTGATTACAGACATTTTGTAGGTAATCATTGACTGAGATTTTCCTGCCAGCCACGCGATCAGAAAAGAATTTTGCGTAAGATCGAGTCACGTGGAGAGCGCCTTTTGCGTTAAGGGGCAGTATCATTTGAGGAAGAAACGAGGGTCAAGCTAAAAGACACGAGCGTAAGGAAGCCGGACCTTGTAACACAAACATTGGTTGCTGTTCAGCCTGATATGCAGATCCAACATTGATAAGGTCAGCCGTGAGAAAAAGCTGTTCAGCAGGATTACGCTTGGCAAAACTGCAACAGCTGATATCAGTAAGATTCACATTTTCCATCTCAGACGAAAAGTGTCAATAAAAAGATAATCTGTAGAACTTATATTTCCATAATTATATATTTATATGTAAATGGAAGACAAACTGTTGAAGTCAGACTATTTGTAGCTACCCAATCCACTTGTAAGTGGAAGACAAAGTGTTGAAGTCACACTGTAGGTAGCATCCCAACGCACATGTAAATGGAAGACAAAGTGTTGAAGTTACACTGTAGGTAGCATCCCAACGCACATGTAAATGGGAGACAAAGTGTTGAACTCACACTGTAGGTAGCAACCCAACGCACATGTAAATGGAAGACAAACTGTTGGAGTCACACTGTAGGTAGCATCCCAACGCACATGTAAATGGAAGACAAAGTGTTGAAGTTACACTGTAGGTAGCAACCCAACGCACATGTAAATGGAAGACAGAGTCACACTGTAGGTAGCAACCCAACGCACATGTAAATGGAAGACAAACTATTGAAGTCACACTGTAGGTAGCAACCCAACGCACATGTAAATGGAAGACAAACTGTTGGAGTCACACTGTAGGACCTATGATGAACGTGATTTTGACAGTCTGGCGACCTAGCCATGTGGGAAATTCTGGGGAGGAAGTTAAGAAACCCCTGGGTTAGCAGAGGCTGGTAGTTATCTGTCTAGGCTTATGGGACTGTGTGATTTGTAAGCAGAAAATTATGTCCTATGCTTATCATCCTGTGGGGGCCGGCTAGCGTAGTGGTTAGAGCGCTCGTCTAGCAATCGAATAATTGCGGGTTCGAATCTCCAGCTAAGCCACAAAAAAAGGGGGGGGGGAATGGACCGACCAAAACGTCCCCGAGGTCGTCCCAGCCTCGTAAAATGGGTATCTGAGAAAATCTGGGAAGAAAAGGAACTGGCCACCCTTGCTCATACGCCGATGGCCTAGCATAATGAGGTCTCTAACGCTTCATCCCCTATGGC
Source organism: Achatina immaculata (assembly GCA_009760885.1). NCBI lineage: Eukaryota > Metazoa > Mollusca > Gastropoda > Stylommatophora > Achatinidae > Lissachatina > Lissachatina immaculata. Next base: position 22,297,908 of record CM019712.1, read on the forward strand.
ATTTGCTATGGGACTGCCTTAGTTAAATGTTAATAACAGATTATACACAGGCACACCCACCAGAATACCATTTTTCTTATTGTTTTCTTCAGTGGCGTGTGTCAGTCTTGAACTGTGGTAGTCAGGTAGGTGTGGTATTCAGGCCCCCATCTTGTCATCATCCAACAGGATCTCAGGAGCGTGAAATTGAAAGAAAACATTCGCTGTGGCGCCTATCTTCGCCGGGGCAAATCCCTATTGTGTTAACAGGTTTGAAAGTTCCCCTCTTACGCTTGTGTAGGTGTCATTATTATTTTTCCCCCTTCCCTAATCTCAGCCAAAGAAGAAGGTCTTAGAAGTTGGGAATTCTTGCCGGTATTTTCTGTCCTCTTTTGCGCATGAAACCTGTCTAGTAGAGCAGGAGAGAAAGGCTGTGAATCATAACCTGTGCTGAGGTACTGGCCAAGCTTCCTTGTAGCAGATATGTCACGAGATTCTGATCAAGGAGGTCGAGCTTAACTGACAAAATCTGGCGCTGTAGCTTCTTCCGATTTTTTTTTGGGGGGGGGGGGGGATAATGTTGTTCAATCTTCTCGTGTTTTCTGCGGGATTATTATCACTGTTATCTGTTGTCACGGTCATTACGTTTACCAGAACAACATACATATCATGTATCATTTCCGCGGAGATGGGGCGGGGAAGGTGGGCTGTTATCGGCGGAGTTGGTCAGTGTTAAACGGGTGTCTCTTGATGTCTCGTGATTTCCGGTAGATAACATGATAGGGATAACAAGCAAGAAAAAAACAGCCAGGTATGCCAAGGAGTCTCTGCCTACAAACTGTACAGAAGAGCACCTCCCGGGTAGCAGCTGGACACTCGCCTGTACTGATGGATCGCAACCAGTGCAACTGAAAATGATGGTTATAGTGGGTGGGTGGGGTCCTTATTATACTGACCAGCAGCGAATATAGAAGGCTGCCATTAGCAGCAGAGAAATGTTCCCATCAGCTACAGAGCATCATCATCAGTTGCCGTGCCGACAGGCGTTGGCTATTATGCTTCCCCAGAGTACCCGATCCTTCATGCAGGCCATTAGCTCAGTTGGTGACCTCTCATACCGTCTTGTCAGTCACCACCCTGTATTAGTCCGAGTAAAGCTGTATGCAGTGTATACAAACTCCTGCTGACCACTAGTTACTTCAAACGTGTAACAAGTCAAGGTCTGAAAAAAATGATTGAACAGAAAGATCTCGGGCTAAATCTTCCTACCGAAGCTACACATTACACGGGACTAGCAGGGAAGTGATGACAGTAAAGAACATTATCTGATTGTCTGTCGATCTCTTTGATCAACAACATCCGGCCACCATTTGTGAAAGGTTAGGGGGATTTTAGAGGTAAAGAGAGTTGTGTTCTGTGCTGAGAGACGAATGGATGATATAAACAACCCCAGGTCGCAACCCAGGTTGCTGATAATTTTGTATTAATTTTTTTTTTTAATGAGCAGGATTTGCTGATAATTTTGTATGAAAAATAAAAAAAAAATGAGCAGGATTTTAGCAAAGTTATACTATTGTGTGTTTTGAAACCAAAATACACCTGTATTAAAACAGCAGCCATACTCATTTCTGTTCCTATGGTTTGTCTAATTTCAGTTACATTTTTTTATTTTCTGTTGAGCATTTTCGTGGATCGCGGAGGACATGGCTAAGAGTTCAGTTAATGATGAAGACGTACACATTTCTGGTATAAAATCTGTGGGCTTAATGGGCACATATGCTGATACACTTAATACACACAAAAACTGGTATAAGAACAATCAGCTTCGTGTACACAAAGGCTGATATAAACTCTGCCACATTCGTGTACACAAAGGCTGATTTAAACTCTGCCACATATGTGTAGACAAAGGCTGATATAAACTCTACCACATTTGTATACACAAAGGCTGATATAAAATCTGCCACGTGTGTAGACAAAGGCTGATATAAACTCTACCACATTTGTGTACACAAAGGCTGATATAAAATCTGCCACGTGTGTAGACAAAGGCTGATATAAAATCTGCCACGTGTGTAGACAAAGGCTGATATAAACTCTACCACATTTGTTTACACAAAGGCTGATATAAAATCTGCCACGTGTGTAGACAAAGGCTGATATAAACTCTACCACATTTGTGTAGACAAAGGCTGATATAAACTCTACCACATTTGTGTGGACAAAGGGTGATATAAACTCTGCCACATTTGTTTACACAAAGGCTGATATAAACTCTATCACATGTGTGTAGACAAAGGCTAATATAAAATCTGACGGCTTAGTAAACACAAGGGATGTCTATTTTGTTCATTATACTTACTGCTGGCAAAGAAATTACACATGATTAAATACCTACCATCTAACGTTAACTCTCTTCCTGCATAGGTGACTTATTGGGGGCTGGTACGTCGGCTGCAAAGAGCAAAGTAATGATAAAATAACAACTTCACGGATAGTTTTATTTAGGGTTTTCAGAATTTAAATTTGAAATGTTGGCAGTATTCCGATAAAAACATGGGAGATGTGTTTACTGTCAAGTTGTTTGGATTTCTTTGTCTGCTATGAATGTAGATGAGTCTGATTTCTTTGTTTTCTAAGAATATAGTTGAGTCTGATTTCTTTGTCTTCTAGGAATGTAGATGAGTCTGATTTCTTTGTCTTCTAAGAATATAGTTGAGTCTGATTTCTTTGTTTTCTAGGAATATAGTTGAGTCTGATTTCTTTATCTGCTAGGAATATAGTTGAGTCTGATTTCTTTATCTGCTAAGAATATAGTTGAGTCTGATTTCTTTATCTGCTAAGAATATAGTTGAGTCTGATTTCTTTATCTGCTAGGAATATAGTTGAGTCTGATTTCTTTATCGGCTAGGAATATAGTTGAGTCTGATTTCTTTATCTGCTAAGAATATAGTTGAGTCTGATTTCTTTATCTGCTAGGAATATAGTTGAGTCTGATTTCTTTATCTGCTAGGAATATAGTTGAGTCTGATTTCTTTATCTGCTAAGAATATAGTTGAGTCTGATTTCTTTATCGGCTAGGAATATAGTTGAGTCTGATTTCTTTATCTGCTAAGAATATAGTTGAGTCTGATTTCTTTATCTGCTAGGAATATAGTTGAGTCTGAAAATGTCTGAAATTGTTTTAATTTAGAATTTGAGAACATCCTTTTTTCCGATCATTTTCCTGTTCTTGTTCTATCTTTCTGGAACTGGGAGTCTGGTGTTCTTTGCAAGGGATGCAGTGAAGATGTTGAGAGCTAGAGCGTCGTGTTGGATTGGGAGCTGTTTTTTCCAGTCTGTGAGCGGGTCACAGAAAGGGGGATGTGCAGAGCTTCTTTAGCAGACTCCATCGCCACGAGGCTATAGCGATCCATGCCCCAATAACTATGCTAGGCAAGGCATGTTATTGAGGCTGCCAACGGAGAAGTGGGACGGGGGTCTTTGTCATCTAGAAGTGGGACGGGGTCTTTGTCATCTAGAAGTGGGACAGGGGTCTTTGTCATCTAGAAGTGGGACAGGGGTCTTTGTCATCTAGAAGTGGGACGGGGGTCTTTGTCATCTATAAGTGGGACAGGGTCTTTGTCGGCTATGGTCGGCTAACGTTCGCGCAGGACTGTTAGTTTTGTGATTTCACAACCCCCACCCCCCTACTTAGACAGTAGTTTAGGCTGTTCCTTGCTTTTATTATTTAAATTGGTTAGCTGTACTCACAACAGCTGCAGATAGTGCATGGCTTGGTTGTGTACGTTCACACAGGTGGCCTACAGAGAATCCAGCAAGCGCTGACCTGCCTAAGGGATGTGTGTTGTTGGAAGGGAAAAACACTGGAGTGCGACTGCTCGTGTTTATACAAAGAGGTTTTGTTTATCAAATCATTGTAGTCCGTTTTTTTTTTTCTTAAAAAAGATTGTTCGGAGGAAAAAAATCACTGGCAAAATATTTATTCTGGTTCATTTTGTCCACAGTAGGGAAGTTTGGTTGTAGTTAGCATGGCTAGGCGTAATAGTTTCTGTATAGGCGGGGTAATAGTTGCTGCATAGGCAGGGTAATAGTTGCTGTATAGGCGGGGTAATAGTTGCTGTATAGGCGGGGTAATAGTTGCTGTATAGGCAGGATAATAGTTGCCGTATAGGCAGGATAATAGTTGCTGTATAGGCGGCGTAATAGTTGCCGTATAGGCAGGATAATAGTTGCTGTATAGGCGGCGTAATAGTTGCTGTATAGGCGGCGTAATAGTTGCTGTATAGGCGGCGTAATAGTTGCTGTATAGGCGGCGTAATAGTTGCTGTATAGGCGGCGTAATAGTTGCTGTATAGGCGGCGTAATAGTTGCTGTATAGGCAGGATAATAGTTGCTGTATAGGCAGGGTAATAGTTGCTGTATAGGCAGGATAATATTTGCTGTATAGGCGGGGTAATAGTTGCTGTATAGGCGGGGTAATAGTTGCTGTATAGGCAGGATAATAGTTGCTGTGTGGGGTGGGTAATAGTTCCTTATAAGTGGGGTTATAGTTGCTGTATGGGGAGGGGGTAATAGTAGCTATATAGGCGGTTAATAGTTGCTATATAGGAGAGTAATATTTGCCGTATAGACGGGGTAATAGTCGCAATATTGACGGCGTATTAGTCGGTGTATAGGCGGGGTAATAATTTATATACCAGTCATTTGCATGTCCCTTGCGGAACTTTGCCTCCCTAACAGCTGTCCTGTAGGCCTCTCGGTTGTAAGCAAGATGCCCTGCTGCTGATGCATCCATTTGTATATTATCAACGATGTCTTGCAGCCATCTTCGCCTTTGTCTTTCTCTCTTTTTTTATTATATATCCTTCCAAGATGCCTTCTCTCAATTCTCATGACGTTTAATATGTCCAACATATTTAAGTTTTCTCTTTTTAATCTTCTTTACGAGCTAACCTTCAGTATTAAGTTCTTCTAGTAGGATATATTTGTTCTTTTTTGTGTCCATGATATTTGAAGAACTCTTCTGCAGCATTTGCATTTAGACGCATTTATGTGTTTCTCATCTGCTTTGTTAAGTGTCCAGATCTCACAGGCATATATTGCCACGAGAAAGATGCATGCTCTTAAGTCTTATTTTTGTAGTTCTGTCTGTTCCTCTCCACAGCTCCTTTAGTCTATTTTTTGAAGAGCGATAGATGACCTCGTTTTAATTTCCCTCATTGTATCTCCATTATTAGTTAGTAGTGATCCAAGATATTAAAAACTCTCCGCTTCTTCCAGTTTTGCCCCATTGATTCATATTTCAGTTGCCTTATTTGTTTTGTCAGCTGTCATCAATTTAGTTTTCTTCACATTAAGATAGAGAGGTTTTGCTCGTCACTATTCATATGGGCTGACATAATTAGTTTTTCCATTCCTTTTTGTGTTGTGGACAGTAACACTGTGTCATCAGCATATCTAATCTCTGGTATTTCATAACCTCCAATTTTTATGGCATCGTATTATTTTTTGTCTACATCTTCTCTAACATTCCTCATTATGTTTTCAGTATACAAGTTAAATAAGTAGGCGAAAACATGCACCCATGACGGACCCCTTGTTTTACGTCAAACAGAGTTGTTGTTTCACCATTTATTTTGTTGGCCCAGATACAGCAGGGATATTAATTGTATCACATATGTTGGAAATCCCATTTTTTCCATTATTTCCCAAAATCTCTGGTGTTGTACACAATCAGGTGCCTTTGAATAGTCTATGAAAGATAAATATAGATTCACATTCTCTGCATTTCTCTATTATTAATCTTATATTGAATATATGATCTCTTGTCTAAAACCAGCTTTGACCATATTGACTTCTTCTATTTTCTTACGAAGTCTAACCATTATGATTTTTTTTAAATACAATTTTACTGGCATGACTAATCAGGGCAACGGTTCTGTAGTTTGTGCATAATTTCTGGTTACCCTTTTTTGGCAGTGGTATGAATATAGTTTTTTTTCCATTCTTTTTGGTCAGATACCTGAATGCCAGATCTTGTTACATATTGCATGATAGATTGTTGCACATTCCTTTCCTCCTGCTTTAATAAGTTCATCTGTTATCTCATCATATCCTGGTGATTTACCATTTTTCATATTCTTTATTGCCCATAAAACTTCTTCTATTGTCGGTTCGGGGTCTTTCTTCTCCAATAATAATTCACACTGTTGATTTCTGCTTTCACAGTAGGTTTTTTCATACATTCCTCTGCAATATTCCTTCCGTCTTTCTAGAATTTCCTCCGTCTCTGCCAGGGTCTTTCACATCTTGTCACAAATTACATTTAGCTTAGGTGTGACATTTCTCGTCAATATCTTCATTTCTTTAAACATTTCACTATCTCTTCCACACTTCTGATGTCCTTCTATTCTTTCACAACAATCTGCTATGTATTATTTTTTGTCTTTTCTTATATACCATATATACGCATATGTCTTATTTATTTTGTTAAAGATTTATATTTCTCTTTGTTGTTATTTGTCACTTTCCATGTCGTCTTCGTATCTCTAGGTTGTTTTATTGGTTCTAGTGTGCCTGTTGTAATCCATTCACTCTTTTGTGTTCTCTTTACTGGAGCAATGTCTTTAGCTGTTGTTATTAAGAGATCTCTGGCCTGCGAAGCCAGTTCATCTGGTGTCATCTTCTCCTGTACAGCCATCAGTATCTCGAAACCTTTCTTCGCTTCCAAACCGTATTGATCTGGTATTTTTGTAAGATCAAAGTGGAGTGGTCTTGATCCCCTACCTGTCTTTTTTATCTTTATATTCATGTCTGCTATTAATAACTCATGGTCAGTATCACAATCGGCACCTGGTAGAGTTTTTGCTGATGTTATACTTGATCTCCACCTTCTTTGCACTAAAATGTAATCTGTTTGATTCTTGGTTTTCCCATCAGGTGATGTCCATGTGTAAAGTCTTCTTGGATGTTGTTTAAAAAGTGTGTTAGCAACCATTAGCTCATTTTCCATGCAAAACGCCGCTAGATTGTGACCCGCCTCATTTCTGTGTCCTGTACTAAATTTCCCCAAAACATATCCTTCATCTTCTGCTTTTTCTGTACCAATCTTTGCATTAAAATCGCCCATTATTAATATAGTATCATTTTTTCGTACCTGGACCATCGTCGTTTGCAGTGTGTTATAAAAGTCTTCTACTTCCTCTTCTTCTGCTGCTGATGTAGGTGCGTATATCTGGATGATTGTCACATTTCTAGGAGTGCCTTTAAATCTGATAGTGAGGATTATATCACTTACTAGATTGTAACATAGTGCTGCTTTTGATGTTAATTTGTCCAAGTAAAAAACCACTCTATTCTTTCCTCCTAATTCTCCATCAGAGTATATAAAGATATCATTCTCGCTCTTGAAGTGTCCTGCTCTTTTCCTTTGATGTTGGCAGCTTCCCAAAATGTGTATCCTCGTTCTTTCCATCTCGTCACTTATTATTTGATACTTTCCTTCATACATACTTCTCACATTCCTACTCGTATTTTTCTTTTTTAGTTTGATGATGGGGTTTTCCTTGGAGGGGGGTAATAGTTGTTGTATAGGCGGCGTATAGTTGCTGTATAGGCTGGGTAATTTTAGCTGTATTGGCGGGGTAATTTTGGCTTTATGGACGGGGTAATTTTGCTGTATTGGCGGAATAATTTTGGCTATATAGGCTGAGTAATTTTGACTGTATTGGCGGGGTAATAGTTGCTATATAGACTGGGTAATTTTGGCTGTATAGGTTGAGTAATAGTTTGCCGTACAGGCAGGATAATAGTTGCCTTATAGGCGGGGTAATATGGACGGAAAGTGTAGCTTGAAGGTGTGCAGTTGTAGTGGCAGCGTTGTAGGTGTTGTTGTGTTTGTTATCTACTGTAAGTTCTATGCAGCTGGTGATAATTATATGGTGATGATATTGTTTCACTAGCGTTATGTCGCGTGGGGTGTAATGTAGTACAGCAGGTAGGTGTGTGTCATATCACCGAGCCATATTCGGTATAGTGTTATTATTTCCTTAGCATGTTCCATGACACTGATACATATAGAGTATAATGTGAGTATTTCCTTGACTTGTTCCATGACACCGGTAAGTTTAGAGTGTAATGTCAGTCTTCCCTGGCTTGTTCCATGACACCTATAAGTGTAGAGTGTAATGTCAGTGTTTTCTTGGCTTGTTCCATGACACCGGTATAGGTAGATTGTAATGTCAGTATTTCCTTGGCTTGTTTCGTGCTGATGGTACATATAGGGTGAATGGTGTTGGTGTTAGTATTTTCTTAGCATTTTCCATGCTGTTGATACATACATGGTATATAGTGTTAGTCCCATATTTTCATTGTTCTGTCCCGTGCCCTTAAAACATACAGGGCCTGTTGTGATTGAGACGTATAGGGAAAATTTATGTAATAATATAATTATGATATGCGCAAACCAAACATTAGACACACAAGCGACAGTTTGAAAATCGTTGGGTCTCAGATTGAAAAGCTATGTTAATGCTTCATTTCATCCACACTTCCCACTCTTTATTATGCTTGTTTCTTTTCTTATCATTTTCTTTCATTCTTTCATTTCTTCAGCACGTCTTTGTCTTGCTTCTTTAAACGTCACTGATCCGGACCGCTGTGGCAAAAATAGGTCGTTTATGTTGGCTTCATTCAGGCTTTGTACAGCCTTCCTTTTGTTGAGAAGGAAATATGTAGTTTTAAGTGCTGAAGTTCGCTTAGCGTTGAGAAAAGCTAACTTGTCTGTATAGGTTACTTCGCTTGTATCTTCTGTTGTGTTTGCTGTGATAGCTGTTCTTTTGTGTTGCGTTTGCTGTGATGGCTTGTCTCTTGTGGTGTATTTGCTGTGATGGCTTGTCTCTTGTGGTGTATTTGCTGTGATGGCTTGTCTCTTGTGTTGTGTTTGCCGTGATGTTGTCTCTTGTGTTGTGTTTGCTGTGGTAACTTGTCTCTTGTGTTGTGTTTGCCATGATGATAGCTTGTCTCTTGTGTTGTATTTGCCATGATGATAGCTTGTCTCTTGTGTTGTGTTTGCCGTGATGATAGCTTGTCTCTTGTGCTGTGTTTGCCGTGGTGATAGCTTGTCTCTCGTGTTGTATTTGCTATGATGATAGCTTATCTCTTATGTTGTGTTTGCTGTGATGGCTTGTCTTTTCCATTGTGTTTTCTGTGATAGCTTGTCTCTTGTGTTGTGTTTGCCGTGATGATAGCTTATCTCTTATGTTGTGTTTGCTGTGATGGCTTGTCTTTTCCATTGTGTTTTCTGTGATAGCTTGTCTCTTGTGTTGTGGTCGCTGTGATAGCTTGTCTCTTGTGTTGTGTTTTCTGTGATAGCTTGTCTCTTGTGTTGTGTTTGCTGTGATAGCTTGTCTCTTGTGTTGTGTTTTCTGTAATAGCTTGTCTCTTGTGTGTGGTTGCTGTGATAGCTTGTCTCTTGTGTTGTGTTTTCTATGATAGCTTGTCGCTTGTGTTGTGTTTTCTATGATAGCTTGTCTCTTGTGGTGTGTTTGCTGTGATGATACCTTGTCTCTTGTTTTGTGTTTGCTGTGATACCTTGTCTGTTGTGTTGTGTTTTCTGTCATGGCCTTTCTCTTGTGTTGTGTTTGCTATGATAGCATGTCTCTTGTGTTGTGTTGGCTATGATAACTTGTCTCTTGTGTTGTGTTTTCTGTGATGGCCTGTCTCTTGTGTTGTGTTTGCTGTGATGGCTTTTCTTTTCTGTTGTTTGCTATACTAGCTTGTCTTTTCTATTGTTTTCAGTACTATCGTGAATCTTGTTTTGTATCTTTTATACTAACTTGTCTCTTATGTTATGTCTGCTATTCTAACCCGTCTATTGTGTTCTGTCTGATATACGCGAAGAACCAGTTAATGATAAGATTCACAGGTATGGCACATGTGAAACAAGACCAGCAGATTAAAATGATATTTTAGACGGAATAATATCTATAACGGAAACATGCTGGTGGGAAAAGTAGTTGCTAGTTGTACTCTTAATTTAATGCTCAGTATTGATTTAGTTGTCTGGGTTTCACAGCCGTGTTAATTATCCTTGGTTGCTGTATGTAGCTGCCTCATATTTTCTCTTTAAGTAAGATGGATTTTGGGGAGCGTATTAGAAACGTTTCTTCAAATGCTAGCTTTGCCAGAAGCCTCCAAGTTGTTGTACTTACTGTAACGGTAGTGATTATTACCGGGATCCTACTTGGGTCTGCACTGTCCTGTCAAAGTTTGGATCTTTCTGTTGGTTTCATTGTACTGTAATGAAAGTGAGATAGTAACTGATCCCAAGATGCTACTTGCTTGTTCATGGCCCTCGAGTGTAGATCATTTTGGTCGTTTCAGTGCACAGTGTAATAAAGGAGATTAAATGTGACCGCTTCGTTTAGATTGTTCTGAGCGAGAGAGTGGCGCAGTTACTAGCGGTTTACCTTGTAAGCGCCATCGCAGTGGATTTCTAACATGGCTGAGATGCGTCCCAAGACCCTGAGCTGTAAGAAAAAAGTGGTACCTGGCGCTTGTGTTAGGGAACTGCACAATAAGAACTAGAGGTTGGACAACATCAGGATGCGCTGTTCACACGTGATTGTCAGTATGTTAATGAGAGATGCGATATTCACCTGATAAACACACTCATGTTTAAGGGGTATAGGATATATGGTACATCCCGTAGAGAAATAAATAAAAAGACCACGTTGTTCATATAAAACCTAGCATTTCATTGCCATGTGATGTAGAGCACATGTGGATGAGAAACCCATCTTCCTCGTTTGACTAAGTACTTCTGTTGGAATTTGTGCCTTTTATAATGACTGTAAATTCCGACATAATCACCTCCCGTATAATATGCTGTTTATAATATCCACAAGTGCTGCAAAATCCCTTGCGCCAGAATAAAAATGTGATTTAGAACATCCATAAATTGTACATAATAGCTGGCAGGTTTTTTAGGAGTGTGATTTAGAGTGTGGCTTAGCCTGACAGAGACTGTGTAACATCTCGACCGTTGTGTAGGTGATGTGATGCGAAGTGTTCATAATTATCACATCGATGTGGATATGGGGAATATATTCGGGGGGGGGGGGTGGTCGTTGGTTTATGAACATTTCTGTATGTTCAAGTGATGTTTTATAGTGAGTGGAGATAGCAGGCCCAGTGTATGCGAAGCAAATGTCAAGCCATTCATCTTATATATCGTTGTGAATCTCGAACGTGGCTTGCTTGAAGTTTTCTTGTTCTTGTCCTCCTCCTCATCCTATTCTTCTTGTCCTCCTCCTCATCCTATTCTTCTTGTTCTCCTCTTCTGCTTGTTCTCCTCCTCCTCCTATTCTTCTTGTTCTCCTCCTCTTCTTGTTTTCTTCCTCCTCCTCTTCTTCTTCTACTCCTCCTCTTCTTCTTCTACTCCACCTCTTCTTCTTCTACTCCTCCTCTTCTTCTTCTACTCCTCCTCTTCTTCCTCTACTCCTCTTCCTCCTCTTCTTCTTCTACTCCTCCTCCTCTTCTTCTTCTACACCTCCTCCTCCTCTTCTTCTTCTCCTGTTCTTCTTATCGTGTTCCTCCTCCTCCTTCTTCTTAGCCATCTAGACAAGGTGACGGATGGAATATTTGAACCCCCACGCTCAGCAAAAGATCGTCATGTGTGCCTTCACAGATTTCTATCCATGACTCTTAGGGCCAGGTTTGGGCTCCTAAGTCTCTCTCTCTCTCTCTCTCTCTCTCTCTCTCTCTCCCTCTCCCCGATGTTGAATGAGCGGAGTAGCCCTTTATCCTGACACACCAAGGGAAATAAGGATAAGACTGCTCAGCTGTTGTTCTGTTATTTGTTCCTGTCCACTAAAACAGTGGTTCCTAACTCTCGGACCACGAGTGATCCTTGGAGAATTATCAAGTGATCCTCAGCTGCGTTATCGATTTGGGATTAGATGTGCTCTTTGTTGAATAAAGACACATTAGAGTTCATGGCATCGCGAAATCACGTATAAGATGGTGATCCATAGCTTACTTACGTAGTGGTCCGTGGATGCTAGAGAGCTAGGAAAGCACTGGGTCTAAAGATTTCGTCTTTTTTGTCTGTGGTGCTGTTTTCATGGCTAGAGCTGTAGCAGATCAGTCCGCGCCAACGTCCGTATCCTTGTGCCCTTCTGTATTTTGTTTATATTCGTTTTTATCAAAGCAAGATGTGTGGTCTCTGAATAGTGACTACGTGCTACACACAGTGACAGTCTGTGATCACAAATAACAAGCTGTATGGATGCAGCAGCAGCAGGCCATCTTGCTCACAACCGAGAGGCCTACAGGAGTGCTGTTTGGGAGGCAAAGTTCCGCAAGGGACATGCAAAGGAATGAATGAATGAATGAAGCTGTAAGCAGTCATAGTACTGGACGCAACTGATTTTTTAAAAACTCACTTGATTTTTGTTTTGCTACCTAGAAGCAGGTATCAGGTGGACGTAAACAAGGACTTAACGCCCACGAGTGATTGGGCTGTTGCTATCGGCTCAGGAACGGCCAAGAGATGCTCGTAGAGCAAAAAGAGGGAGGGGCGACCCGTATCCACATTTTGAAGATGTTTTTTAAAAAAACGTGCTTAAAATTAGAAAGTCATTAATTTGACTTCATAAATGTATCCCTTGCCCGCCTTTCTAAATTTCCCGCTCAAACAGTTCCGCTATATCGGGGGTGGCTAAGCCGTGGTTGGCGAACCTCATGCTGTGCAGCTGGCGGAAATATCTTCACTTGGCTCCCTTTTTCTGTTTTACGTCACAGTCAGTACAAAAGCTAACTACAAGAAGCTTAATGATTATGCGCTGCATATGAACTGAGATTCCACTGGATTCATATTGAAGTTTAATGTTCTTGTTGAGTGTATGTATATTTAAGAACTTAAATGCTAGTTTTAATGGTAGATTTGGGTCATTCGTAAAACGCATTTTTGATCAGCAAGGATTACAGAGGCACTGTTCTGGAGAAGCAGTAATAGTACAGGTAGGTGCAGGCAAAGAATAGATGTCATTACCTACACGTATTTCTTAATATTTGTCTTTTTTTTGTAACATAATCTTCGTATAATAATTTTAAAAAATGTCCATAATATTTGTTTATGTCTTTTACCCTGGGCCGTGCAGAGCAAGGTCTGGTCCCTAGCTCAGTAACTATTGGGCCTTCTATCCAAACAAGTCTCCAGTAAGAAAGAGAGAGAGGGAGGGAGAGAGAGAGGTAAATAGGACCGCCAGTCCTCTTCAACAGCCCGGCACCCTCCTCTCATCCCCTTTTCCCCCGTCGGGCCTGCTGGTGGCTGCCAGTATCAGAAATTTATTGTGCGTATAGCTCTTACCTTCAGCCAGTTTGGCCACCCCTGCGGTATCCACGGTGTAAACAGTATCCACGCTGACGGTATCGCTTTAACCTGCGGTATCATTTATGGGGGGGGGGGGTAAATATGGCCCCGGAGCGCACAAGTAGTGATGCTGGCATTTCCGTCCAGTCACAGTGAGACCTCAGTGTGTAGAACTTTTACATGAAAGCTTGGCTGTACTTACATGTGCACTGAGATCCCCTGTTTTAAGTATCCATCTCAAGGTCTGGAACCAGGTCCTCGCTGATACGGGGGGAGCTACTGTATTTCAGGTCAGACAGAACTTCACCACCATGTATGATAATTATTCTTTATTCGCCTTCAGAAGAGCTTTCGTTGAGCTGTGTCACAGTTTGTGTCTAGGCTGTGATATCTGCGCCTTTCGGTTTGATCCGTCTGACTTCGGCACTTTTTTGCGTGACTGGGCTTTGATCCTTGTTTACTAAATGTTTGTTTCTTGGAGGTAGAATAGGGCTGTAGAATAGACCGGCTATGGCTCTCTGACTCTGACGTAGTTGGTTATGTTTCGCTGACCACTATCTGCTCGGCTTAAGCACTATGTCTTTACGCTAAACAACCCCCCCCCCTTTTTTTTTCCAAACACACACACACCCTCACACACAAATGAGCAATGACAGTCTAAACCGAAGTTCCATGCTAAGAAAAAAAGAAAGGTGTGTTTAAAGAAGAAAAAAAGCTAATTTTTGCTATAAAGACATAAGTGCTCATTTGACAACATTGTAACCACCGTCCCCTTCAGAGTTGTCCCATCTGCTGGCGATATGCCGTTCCCAACGTTTCTTCCAGTGAAACATCCAGTTCTCTTGTCGCATTTTTCTGAATCTCTTCTGTGGCTTTGAAACGACATCCATTCAAAATGGTTTAGGAAACCGAAGAAAAAGTTTGCTGGGGCTAAGTCAGGAGAATAGGGTGGATGGTGCACAACGGATGCCTGGTGTTGTGCCAGATAACCGTAGCATTGTCGTGGTGCATCATCGAAGTCTGGTTTTCCCAGGCCTCTTTCTGCGCACATCATCTCTTCAGCGCTCAAAACTTTCGGGTACGTTTGTTTACTATCTGACCAGGTGCTACAAATTCATAGTGGGCAGTGTCTTTGTAGTCAGAAAAGAAAGAAAAAAACCGCAGCCAATAAACACGCTGATCTGTTGACAGCTCGTGGAGATCATTTCCCATCACACTGCGAAGATCGCACCCTGGTTTGAACGTCGTAGCCATGAACCCAGGTCTCATCTCCTGTTATGATGTTCTTAAGAACGTTTCCACGACCATTTGCATTGCCCAGCAGTTCCTGGCTGGTTTCAGCACTGCTCTCTTTCTGATCGTCAGTCAGCAAATGCGGCACGAACTTTGCACAGACACGACACATCAGAATTTTTTAAGTCAGAATTTGATGGCAAGATCCTGTGTTAGTGCCCACTTCGTCAGCAACTTTCTCAGACAGCTAAACGACGATTTCTGCGAGTCACAGCACAGCCTGGGGTCTTCACCTGCCGATCTCTGCCCTTTTTAAATTGCTTAAACCACTTATATAGCACTTCATTCTGCGCGTACAGTCCTCTTCGTATTCTTGGTTAGGCAGTTGCCAGGTCTGCGTAAAATTTTTTACAGCAAAAATTCACTTCAGCGGATGTAGCTCGACGACTAATGCTCACAGTGGAACGGGACAAATAGCCGTTTGTTGTCAAGACCTGCCGCTAGATGCGCTCAGTAGCCGCACTCCGTCATCCGTGCCGGTTGACGCGCTATTTCAAAAGTTTGCTTTTTTTTTTTTAAACATAACTCGTATATGATAAATGAAGATGTTAACAATATGCAGGAAACACTCTACTGTAGAGAGCGGAACAACAACACAACTCCTTCATATCATCAGAAGAAGTACCTCCCCTCCCTCAGACAAGTGTTTCGGTCCTATTAAACTCCTGACACTCTAAGGGGGTGAGTCCCTCTGAGTGTTGTGTGTGTGTGTATATATAAAAGTTACTATCTATATATTGGCATTAGAGTGATCAGATCAGAATATCTCAGAGGGATATATGTGGACCGAACATTCGCTAAGGGCAAACCATTGAAGACATTCCCGGGAAAACCAGACGCTCGAAGGATAGTAAACCTTGTACGTGAAGAAATAGCCGAATCTAGGATACAGGATGTCAGTACTGTTCAGATGAAATTTACAGTCGAAACAGTCATTGTCGATTCACGGGTGTGTTCAGAACTTTGTTATTAATATTTTGTGTCTGTATCTTTTTGCCAAGAGAGAGAGAGAGAGAGATTTCGGAGGAGGGTGATAGCGACTGAACAAAATGATTTTGTTTGTTGTTGTTCCGGAACTGAATGCAAGATGTTCTTGCAGGTGAAGGTGCTGAAGCGCACTCATTGTGTCGGATGAGGAGTGGGGTTTTGCATACCTGGAATGGAGCTTTAAAAAGGCAGGAGGAGGTGCAGTGTTTCTTTACGAGACTTGATTGCCGTGGGTAATAGTAACGGTGCGTGTCACGTCGACCAGGTTGAGCCTGGTACTGAGACCGGTGGAGGGGCAGGGCATGGTCTGGGGCGGCTGTGGGGTTCTTCAACCGTGACGCCGGCACGCAGCTGTAGGGCGGCTACCATTTGCTGCATGCATCTTTAACACCCCAACCCCGTAACAAACGGAGAAGCAACTACTTTTATTGTCTTCATACTGTATGTACATGCTGGTACCCTGCTACCCACAGACTTTTGGGGGTTGGGGGGGGGGGTGGAATAGACGGATTCAGGAAATACATTTTGACTTATACAAATGGGATGTCAGCTCTGGCTGGTCGTTGATGCCAGCAGTAGTGTTATTTCCCGTCTACTGACCTAGAGTCGGTTGAATGAATTAACCTGGGTCAGCCTTTGTGGGGATTAGGTGGTCAGAGCTGTTCGTGGTAAGGATTCATCTGTCATTCTCAGAATATGGCCAGTCAGTTGTCACTCTCTAACGCAGGAATAGTAGCCCACAATATTTAAGCAGGTAGACGCAGTGACGTGTTAACCATCACCAGAATTCAAAGACTAAACCAGCTTCCCCCCCCCCCCCTCTTTTTTTTACGAGCTGTACAATTCATCCATCTCCTGATATAACATGCATAAAACAATAATCTCTATTTCCGGACGTTTTTCTTGTTTTTGTTAATCTTGACGTCTAACATTTAGCCTCATGGATAATCCTCAGACGGGGGGGGGGGCACATGTTAGGACAACAGTTTTGGTGAAAGCCCTTGGCACGCATATTTCTGCTGTGCAGACTTCCCTAATGAACTTCCATCATTCTTCCAGTGTTTGGTTAGCATAATCAGGCATACAGGGTTGTTCCTTTTTTTTTTAAATTATAGATTTATAGAGTGAATGTGAGGGTGGAGACGCTGCCCGATTGGGCAGTCAGCGACCCATGCTGGCGTCAGTGTTGGCGAACCATAGCTGACCAAGACCCTGTCCCACCTCCCCGTTGGTACCGCCAGTAACAAGCGTAGCCTGGCAGGGATAGCCAGTCCCCACGGTGGTGGAGCGTGCAAAAAATATGTCTCACTTCCTGCTTTTTTAGCTGCACTAAGGAAAGGAAAAAAAAAGTAGCTGCCATGACACGGCCCCAAGCCTACCACGATTTTGTCTGTGATTTTTTTCGAGGTCTAATCCTACAAAGCTGTGGTCTCTTACTTTACCAAGCCTGCAGAATGCTGTACCTCAACATCTTCACTGTGTCTATAGCAGAGAACACCTGTTTGCAGATCTAAGAAGATTGAAGAAGGTCGCTGTATCAGAGAGAAGGTACTGTTATCAGGACTAGTCATCCACTTGTTCTACATGGTATACGGGGCTACTCAGAAATCTGTTTCCTAGTTGTTGTTTTTTTTTGGGGGGGGGGGGGGGGAAGGGGGGGGGGGGTAAGAGGATTAAAGAAAAACATTCTAGTTCATTACCATCCGGGCCCATGTTTTGTATCAGAAATTCCTCATGAAGCAAGATTATCAGTGATCTTCAAACTGTGTTCCGAGCTACGTTATCACTTTAGTTATCTGTTCAGTAAAGAAGTTCAAAGTGTGCGGTATTGCATTATTGTAAATGAGCTGGTGACCAGCAACTTACATGTAGTTGCAAAAGTGGTACTTGGGTGTAGAATTGTTGGGAACCACTTACATGTGCTACTTTTCTTATTCGTTAGTCACTTACAGGCTTCAGTGAATGTGCTTGGTTGCGATGAGTGTGGTGTGTCAGTTAATGTTTTAATATGTGTGAAGAAGTGATAATAAACACATCAACATCATCATCTTGTGTCATCGTCACCAGGGAGGCTGTGTGAAAGTTGCTGGTTATGGCTTAGCGCGCCCGACCGGAAAGGTGAACCTTGTGATTTGGGGCATTGGCTTGTGTGTTTTGTCCAGCTGGGATGTTGAGCAGTCATTCGTCTGTTGTTTGTCTGGAGGCATGGCCAAGGAAGGTTGTGAGGGAGCCTGTCATCGGTAGTGTCTTATGAATGAATGTACTTGTATATTTTGTAGTATCGTCTCCTGTGATGACCTGCACCTGTGCCTCCCTCAAGTTGTCTAGCTTGTCGTATGTCTGATGTGTGTTTTATGTGAATTTAATCCTACGTTTTGTTGTTAGAAGTACTGCACGTTGAGTTAATATAACGAAGTTGTAGTTTGCGGTGAACTGTTAATGTTTTCAGTGTTATATAGAAGTATTTAAGATATGTGAGTCTTGATTCACCATTTCTTGGATTCATTGTTATACTGATATTATTGTTTGATTGCATTTGCATTGACATAACCATGTGTTATGTTACGTGGTACATGCGCATTGAACTTTGTCATTTTGCCATTATTGTGTTGAGCTTGCTGTGCTTGGCATTCTCAATGAGTTAGTCCATTTTTGATTCATTGATCATGTATGTTACCAGAAGTAATCATGTGAATGCTCATTGAATTTTGCGCACTTATACTTTGTCTGTGTTCACTTTTCATACTTAAGAGATGTCGCAAGTTTTCTTTCATATGTGCTGTATTTCGTATATTTTGATGAAATGAGTTGCTCATTTCATTTGAGTGTCCTTTTTGTTGGTGGTCGAGTGCGATCGTGAGAACTAGGCAGTTTTGGATGTGATTTTCGTGAGTTGGTACAAGTAGAATGTGTTGCTGAGTATTTTGATTGTAACTTATGAGTTTTTAGATATAGCATTGTTTTGTGAAGAATATATACTGAATATCAGTGCGATTTGCACAAGATGGCTAAGTGAGGCCTTCTGTTGAAGAAGGGCCAGTTGAGGTGCATGTATAGTTAATATGAGTCACATATGGTGACAGGCATGTTGTGTAGTTTGAATTCATGAAGTGTCTAACGTTTTTTTTTGCATGTTCTTGTTTGTGTTGGTACAGTTTTCGTGGTTCTTAGTTGTCATTTTGTCGTGTGTGATATGTTGTCTGTTTTGTGATGAAGCTGATTATTATTTTTCTTGTTCACCATATGGCTACATGTTGTTACTTATGCATATGAAAACGTGCCATGTAAGGTGTCTGTTCTTCCTGTGAGGTAAAATTCACGGGTAGCAAGCAAGACACACATGAAAGGGTTGGAACCTGCGTATTTTGTAGGGTAAGATTGTAGGTAAATATGGGAAGGGAACATCTGATAGCCACATATATAAGTTTAAAGCACCAACTCCGCGTATGTTTTACAGCTGGCCTGTAGTGGATCTTCAGCTGTGTCGTTTCTTCTCTTCATCTCCTGGTGCTGACCACTCATTTTCTTCCTCGTCGAGTTTTTTGTTTTGGTCGTGTATGAGTTTGGTTATTGTGCTGTTCCTCTTAGCATAGTCCAGATGTCAAGTTTGTTAAACCAACACAGCTTGCATAGACACACACACACACACAAACCAATTTCATTGGCGCGTGACGAATGGTAGTTTGGTCCCGTATTTTAAGTGTAGCTTTTTGTACAAGTCCCGGAAATAATTTTGGGCTATGGATACCGCTGGTGTGTTTGTTCAGGAGGTTGGCTGGGAAAAAAGACAGGTGCTATGTTGTAACTAATCACGCTTCGTGGACCGAGAGGTTGGTGAGGGCAGGCAGCCCGGTGTCATGCGCGCATGTCGTAGCATGGTAACGGGGAACTGAGATAACAAGCTGTTTATCCTCCTTGTCACAGTCACGTGGTCAGTTTTCCACGCCGGCCAGGAAGGTAGGGCCGCTACAGGAAATGGAGATCCGCCTCGGTGTCAGAATCACCAACGTGACACGCCTCGTTTTGAGCACGGAGGATGAGAAAGTGACTTTTTCTTCTTCCTCTGTGTTCCGTGACCCTAACCTGAGACGTCTTATTTCATGTCCAGATAAACTGTTCAGTATTTTCCAGGTCATGCTTTGCGCCCCAAAGTTTGTCTTCCAGTGTAGCTAGCTACCTGTGGCCAGAAAAGTATTCTCGAAGCATCTTCATTAACTCATCATCATTAGATGCCGTGCCGGCAGACCTTGGCCGTCATGTTTCTCCACAGATCTCTGTCCTTGATATTTTCCATCAGCTCACTTGCTGATCTTTCATTGTGCCATCGCCTTAGATTGTTCGTGATTTTTTTTTCTCTTGGCCATCGTCTGACTCATTTCTCATTTATCTTTCCTGTTGTTTTACTTTCTTTTCAAGCCCTCTCGTTCTCATTATATGTCCGAAGAATTATGACTGTTGTTCACTTATGGATTTAATTAGGTTCCTTTATTTATTTACTTATACTGGTTAGTAACTTATCTGTCCATAGTACGTTGTTCCAAGAAACCACATCTCTGTAGCATGTGATGATCTTTGCACTGATACCTAACCCAGTCATTGTGAAAAGGGAAGCTAGGATCCCGATATCCGGTCATTTAGATTTCGCTCTCCTGATCACCTCGTTGTGTCTAATGAAAACATGTCTCCTTCGTGTTTATTCAGACCTTTGATGCTGCCCATGATTGTTACAAGTGGTATCCATGGAAAGTCTTTTTTTTAAATAATAGCTGAAGGAGTAAATAGGATGAGGTACTGGCGAATTCCAGTCTGCAGGTTATCTTAACGTCGAATCCTGTCTAAAAAGTTGACTCTCCTTCTCAGTCTAGCAGGAGAAGTTCACGATGGCCTGGAACCTTTGTCTTCATTTTAGGTTCCCATCAGTTCTTGCGGGCATTTCATGGAGACAGACATACAGGCACGCAGGCAAACAGTCAGACAAGCAGGCAGGCAAACAGACAAGCAGGCTGGCAAACAGATAGGCGGGCTGGCAAACAGACAAGCAGGCTGGCAAACAGATAGGCGGGCTGGCAAACAGACAAGCAGGCTGGCAGACAAATAGACAGGCGGGGTGGTGAACAGATAGGCGGGCTGGCAAACAGACAAGCAGGCTGGCAAACAGATAGGCGGGCTGGCAAACAGATAGACAGGCTAGCAAACAGACAAGCAGGCTGGCAAACAGACAAGCAGGCTGGCAAACAGATAGGCGGGCTGGCAAACAGACAAGCAGACTGTCATACAAATAGACAGGCTGGCAAACAGACAAGAAGGCTGGCAAACAGACAAGCAGACTGTCATACAAATAGACAGGCTGGCAAACAGATAGGCTGGCAAACAGACAAGCAGGCTGGCAAACAGACAGGCGGGCTGGCAAACAGACAAGCAGGCTGGCAAACAGACAGGCGGGCTGGCAAACAGACAAGCAGGCTGGCAAACAGATAGACAAGCAGGCTGGCAAACAGATAGATAAGCGGGCTGGCAAACAGATAAGCGGGCTGGCAAACAGCCAAGCAGGCTGGCAAACAGATAGACGGGCTGGCAAACAGACAAGCAGGCTGGTAAACAGATAGACAGGCGGGCTGGCGAACAGACAGACAAAAGAAATCAGATAGACAGGCGGAGAGTATATGTGCTTTATTTTGGAGGTTGAGAAGTTAGGGTTATCGTAATTCCAGCCTGATAAAATGAGGCGTTAAGTCAGTTGAAAAGAAGAAGAAACTTTCCAGCTATTCGATTTTTCAAACTCTGCAGTCTTTTTTTTTTTTTTCTTGAAATGCCATGTTCTGTATCAGAGGTGGATCTTTGCTGGTGATGCTCTATTTAAAGGTTGACTTTTCCATGCGATGTTCTAGTTAAAGGTTGAATTTTACATGTGATGTTCTAGTTAAAGGTTGAATTTTACGCAGTATGTTCTGGTTTAAAGGCTGACTTTTCCATGTGATGTTCTAGTTTAGGGTTAGCCGAGTGTGTTTTGTCTCTGCTACCTGTTCATTCTCCAGCAGCGTCTGGTGGTGGATTGCTTGTCCTGATTGTTTGATCTGTTACTTGATGGTAATCGTGAAAGCTTGAAGAACGTCGCACCGGGTAGCCAGGATACCATGACATGAAGTTTTCTTGTTGAAGTTAAGCAGGTTTTCAGGAGTTAGAAAAAGGTTATAATACAGTGTATGAGGTGGGAAACTGGCGGGGTTGACAGAAGGTAAATAGGTGCCAGTTTTGTGTAGGTGTGTGTGTGGTGGGTGGGGGTGTGAGGTTTTTCATGTCCTGACATTAAACAGATGTAGGACTATTTCCCACATAGTCCGGATTTGGTTGTTTATGTCTGTGTATAAGGTTTCTTCTTCTTCGTTCGCTTCTGCCACCAAGACCGCTCCGTGATCCTACTGAATTTACTCCTGTGGTCCTCGATAGGTCCCATGGTCCTCCTGTGGTCCCCGAGAGGACCACACGAGAACCCTGAGAGGACCACAAGAGGCTCAGAGTATCGCAGGGGTTGGGCCTGTATTCTCAGTGGGTCGCAGAAGCGGGATTGCGTGACACCGTGGTTTTCGTTGCACCAATTTAATCTAGAGTTGGACTTTCTCACAGGAAAACCTCTACGTGTTTTGGATATCTGTGTATCCCCGCTAGGTGAGAGGTGGTTGCCCATCCAGCCTAGAGTTGGACTTTCTCACCGGAAAATCTCGACGTGTTGTGGGTTACCCATGTATCCCCGCCGGGTGAGAGGTGGTTGCCCATCCAGTCCAGCGTTGGACTTTCTCACAAGAAAAACATCAGTGTGATTAGGATACGCATACATCCCCTTTGGGTGAGAGGTGGTTGTCTATCTAGACTGCACTGGTCCAGTGTCTTCGACTTCAGCATTTTGCGGTCGTGGCCGCTACCCTTCCTAGTTGTGACCAGGACGGAGCTTTTGTCCAGGAGGACGAATCCTCGCCACTAGTAAGTTTTACCCCTGGGTTAAGCCAGTTTAGGCGTATTATCCCAGTATGGGCGTGTTTAGGACGTGACCGACCTCTAGAACGGAGGTACCGTGACATGGGTAGTCATCAAGTTTCACCCCTGGGTTAAGCCTGTTTAGGCAAAAATTATCAGTATGGTTGTATGCCGGACGTGGCCGGCTTCTAGAGCAGAGGTGCCGTGGTATGAGTAGCTCTCGCCGCGAGACTACTAGATATACCGATTAAACTTCACTTTATCCTTTCCATCACCTTTTCACAGCGGCTCTGTCCAGCAACCCTAATCGCATTTTCGCGTTTTCTTCATTGGCCGGGAGGAGTTTTACTCCACGCGCGGCAGCTGAAGTATCTCGCCATTAATGTCCTAGTTTAACCCCTGCGTTAAGCCGGTTTAGGCACTCTACCCCAGTATAGGTGTATATAGGACATGGCCGGCCTCTGGAGCTGAGGTGCCATGATTTGAGTAGTTAAGACCTCGAGACTACTGATTACTTCTCTTAATCCTTTCCTTCACCTTTTCCACGACGGCGCTGCGCGGCAACCCTGATCGCATTTTTATTCATTGGCCGGGAGGAGTTTCACCCCACCCACGGCAGCTGAAGAATCTCACCAGCAGCGTGTATAAGGTTTAAATTATACTTTCCAATTTCATGTGTATTTCCTCAGGATGGAGAGATAAGAGAGAGAAGAAGAAAGCAAAGTAGTAGTAGTAGTAGTAGTAGTAGTAGTAGTAGTAGTAGTAGTAGTAGTAGTAGTAGTGGAGTAGCAGTTGTTCTTATTAAACAAAGAAGACATGAAGACGTATTAAATATTAGAAAGCAGTGCCATGGTGAACATCGCCGTCTAGCACTAGATACTTACGTGGACGTTCACATCGTTGTGTTAAACTTGTCCTTGCTGTAACAACAGTCTTCAGACAGGCTAGGGTGAATAATCATCATTAGAAACTGTCTCAGGGGGGAACGTTTTGGGAGACTTGTAGCTTTCCTCACTTCTTTATATTTTGTTGAGTACACGGGTTAGTTTGTTTTGAGCGTATTTATTATCTTGTCTCGCGGCCTTCCTCCGCCTCTCTTACCATTTAACATTCTTATTGTTATGATGTTTTAAGTTGCCATATGCCCATTTAATATTGGAGATTGGTTGGCGCCACGTCTCGCATGCGGACTTGTCTGTTGAGTTTATCCCATAAGTGTTCTGTTGGGTTCATGTCCTATGACATGGATGGCCACGGAATGGTCTTGACGTTGTTGTCAGCGAGGAACTGGGTGGTGAGTTGTGCCACATGAGGTCGAGAGTTATCCTGCTGAAAAATCGACCCTGGTGCAGCCAGAAGTGGAAGAACATGAGGATGAAGAATTTCGGCGACGTATCGTTGGGTATTCATGCGTATTTCAGTTTGCACCAATTCTGTTGATCGTCCCCCACACCAGTACACCTCCACCATGTGCAGGAGCCTCATCCACATAGTTCTGGGCGTAGCGCTCATGGACTCTGAGGTAAACTCTTCTCCGTCTATCGCGTCGCTGGAACAGAAAGAATGATTCATCACTAAACCAAACCCTTCTCCAATCATTCACAACGGTCCATTGACGATGCTGGTCCGCCCGCTGCAGTCGGTTCTGGCAATGCCGGTCCGTAAGAACAGGACCTCTGTAGGGTCTTCTAGCCCATAGACCAGCGTCGTGCAGCCGGTTCCTGACCATTTGATCTGAAATTCGACGAGCTGCTGTCATTGACTGGACTGTTGAGGACGCAAATGCAAATCGATTCCCGAGGTGGCGCAGCCGTACGAAGCGGTCTTCGGCAGGAGTTATGACTATGGTTCTTCCACTGTGCGCTGGTCTGCAGCTGAGCGTTTCTTGAAATCGTCTTCAAAGACGACTAATGGTGCTTCTAACCACATTAAATTGTCTGGCCACTACACTTTGTGACTGTCCAGTCTGTAAATGTCCATTGATGATGAGTCGTTGTCCTGTAGTGAGATGAACCATACTTGCGCATTGAATTTTCAGATGAATTCATTCGAGGAGCGTCAATCTTTTATAGGAATTCAGTAACATGTTCAGTGAGTTTTGTGTTCAGTAAGTTTCACGGGATTCTCTTGAACTTGTCATGAGTTATTGTCAAAAATGCTGTCTTGACTAGTGTCGCTTTTCTGTGCTCATGAATCATTTGCTGAGTACGATCCATGTCAGCACGTGAAGTTCATGTCCAAGTGAACCTTTCAGGAAATTTGCCCTTGTCTGATCAGCAAACTTCAGTTTAAATCGCAGCATCGTATTGTTGCGTTTCTTTTTTGAACAGTATAGAGAAACATTGAGATGCATAGTTTGGGAGTCAAGAGTTGAAAGAAACGTACCAGACATATAGGAGTCAGAATAAGGCATTCACATAGAGAGAATAGAGAAAGGGGAGGGGGGAGGAGCTGATATATATGTCCTAAAATAAAATAAGCATAAGCGTCAGTTAATGAAAGTCCCACGAGTACAATATCGAAGTGTGTAAAATCGTTGTCTCCCCGTCTGTATCAAACACGTCCGCATTAAACACCGTGTAATTGCGACATACAATGTAAATGCCTATAAATGCTAATTTTTAATATGCGGGAGTCACACGGATATCAGACAGTACCTCGCCGTCAGCTCGATTATGGATGCATCAACTTCATTGATGTTTTGCCTTTGGCTTCTCTCCCCTTCTGTCGGTCATTTGCATGTCCCTTGCGAAACTTTGCCTCCCAAACAGCTCCCCTGTAGGCCTCTCGGTTGTGAGCAAGACGCCCTGCTGCTGATGCATCCATTCACAGATCGTTAACGATGTCTTGCAGCCATCTTCCTCTTGGTCTTCCTCTCTGTCTTTTCCCCGTTATGTTCCCTTCCAAAAGTGTCTTCTCTAAATTATCAAGAAGTTTAATGTGCTGAAAATATTTTTCTCTGTTTAATTGTCTTTACTAGCCAACCTTATTCAATATTAAGTTCTTATAATATGGATATATTTGTTCTATTTTATGTTAATGAAATTAGAAGAACTCTTTTTTAGCATTCACATTCAAAGAATGTATTTCTCTGCTATTTTGTTAAGTGACCAGGTTTCACATGCATATGATGCAATGGGAAAGATGCGTGCCCTTAGAAACCTTATTTGTGTAGTTCTGTCTGTTCCTCTCCACAAATTCTTTAGTTGTTTTACTTTCTGAAGAGCGATAGATGTCCTTTTAATTTCCCTCATTGTATCTCCATTATTAGTTAGTAGTGATCCAATATTTTCAAAACTCTCCACCTAATTTTTCCTCATTGTTACATATTTCAGCTACCTTGTTTGTTTTGTCAGTTGTCATCAGTTTACTTTTCTTCACATTAAGATAAAGGTTTTGGTCTTCGCTGTTCTTACGGACTGACATAATTAGTTTTTCCATTTATTTTTTGTGTTATGGACAGTATTACTGTGTCATCAGCATACCTAATCTCTGGTATTTCATAACCTCCAGTTGTTATGACATATTCTTTGTCTACGTATTTTCTAACATTCGTCATTATATTTTCAGTATGCAAGCTAAATAAATAAGGCGACAGTATACACTCCAGATGGAACCCTTGTTTTATGTCAAACCAAGTTGTTGTTTCACCAGTTTTTTTATGTGTTGGAAATTCCAATTTTTCTCATTTTTTTCCCCAAAGTTTCTGGTGTTGTACACAATCAAATGCCTTTGAATAGTCTGTGAAAGATAACTTTAGATTCACATTAAATTCTCTGCATTACTCTGTTATTATATTATATTGTATCTTATATGTAATATATGTCTTGTTCCTCTTCCTCTGTTCTTCTCTCTCCTTTGATTCCATCAGCTCCAGCTGGAACTTCGGCTGTTATACTTCCATATTACAGTATACTTTGTTCAGCTCAGAGCAGGCGGATGATAGTTGTACACACTGCTTCCACCAGGGAAGTTGTTATAGCACTCTTGGCAGTCTACTACAGAAAAAAGACAAGGTTCCCCCAGGGAAGTTGTTATAGCACTCTTCGCAATCTACTACAGAAAAAAAACAAGGTCCCCCCAGGGAAGTTGTTATAACACTCTTGGCAATCTACTACAGAAAAAAAAAACAAGGTCCCCCCAGGGAAGTTGTTATAACACTCTTGAGAATCAACTACAGAAGAAAGACAAGGTCCCCCCAGGGAAGTTGTTATAGCACTCTTGGCAATCTACTACAGAAGAAAGACAAGGTCCCCCCAGGGAAGTTGTTATAGCACTCTTGGCAATCAACTACAGAAGAAAGACAAGGTCCCCCCAGGGAAGTTGTTATAGCACTCTTGGCAATCTACTACAGAAGAAAGACAAGGTCCCCCCAGGGAAGTTGTTATAGCACTCTTGGCAATCAACTACAGAAGAAAGACAAGGTCCCCCCAGGGAAGTTGTTATAGCACTCTTGGCAATCAACTACAGAAGAAAGACAAGGTCCCCCCAGGGAAGTTGTTATAGCACTCTTGACAATCAACTACAGAAGAAAGACAAGGTCCCCCCAGGGAAGTTGTTATAGCACTCTTGGCAATCAACTACAGAAGAAAGACAAGGTCCCCCCAGGGAAGTTGTTATAACACTCTTGACAATCAACTACAGAAGAAAGACAAGGTCCCCCCAGGGAAGTTGTTATAGCACTCTTGACAATCAACTACAGAAGAAAGACAAGGTCCCCCCAGGGAAGTTGTTATAGCACTCTTGACAATCAACTACAGAAGAAAGACAAGGTTCCCCCAGGGAAGTTGTTATAGCACTCTTGGCAATCAACTACAGAAGAAAGACAAGATCCCCCAGGGAGGTTGTTATAGCACTCTTGACAATCAACTACAGAAGAAAGACAAGGTCCCCCCAGGGAAGTTGTTATAGCACTCTTGACAATCAACTACAGAAGAAAGACAAGGTCCCCCCAGGGAAGTTGTTATAGCACTCTTGGCAATCTACTACAGAAGAAAGACAAGGTCCCCCCAGGGAAGTTGTTATAGCACTCTTGACAATCTACTACAGAAGAAAGACAAGGTCCGGGTGTTTGAAAATCTAGCATTCTTGTAGGGGAAGCCTAGAAGGTTGGTGGACTAAACTTCAGTAGGCTACCAGCTTCCGAATTTTTTTTTTGTTTTCTGGTGAAATTGTTACTCCGGTGGCCTGTGACCCAGTTGATCCCACCACCCATAGTTGACTTCCAGTACTGCATGAAATCAGTATAATTTAGTTATAGATCCTCGTCTGTAGGGGGTAAAGACAGTAGTCGTATTCATTGACAGTAACGTGTGATCAGTGAATGCTGCTCCTCTAACTACACGTGATTCTGTCCTAACTGCCACAGGTTTAATCGGAGTCCACTCGGAATAGCTTTCCACTCGGAATCTGTCTCTTAATATTTTCTTTCTATTTCCCGACCCCCCAACTCTTTCATAATATGCATACTTTCTGCGTGCTCTTAATACAGTTGTGTGACTCCTGACTAAATTATTTCCAGCTCTGACTCACCGACTCTAAGGCCCTGATATTTTGCACTGTTATATCCTCATGATGTCAGGGGGTTTCCACTTTTTTTTTGTATGTGCACACCCTGTGATTTTCTAGTAAAATCAACGGGACCTCTGTCCACTTGTTTATCGGTCAGTCTGTCTGTCTGTTTGCCTTTTTTTTTGTAAAGAGATAAGTCATAAGTAGGACATAAGCCGTCGTCTGTAATATTTGATATCGCAAGTAAACTTCTGGCAGATATCACAGTCGTCTTTTTGTCCAGCAAGGCCAACAACTGTTACATTTTACCTGCTGCATCGACAAGGCATTGTCAGTATGTTTGATACAGAGTAGGATACAAACTTGGTGCTATGTGTAAATCATCTATGATACAGAGTAGGATACAAATTTGGTGATATGTGTAAATCATGATACAGAGTAGGATACAAACTTGGTGCTATGTGTAAATCATCTGTGATACAGAGTAGGATACAAACTTGGTACTTTGTGTAAATCATCTATGCGGATAAGAGTCAGTTCTCTACAGGGCAGCCAACACAGCTCTGACATGTACACATAGTAGAACATGTATGAAAAGCTAAATAAATTCTGGCAGAGAACCGGCGCATGTCGGAAGCAATATTCGAGTAACTAGAAGAAACAACTGTGTTAGAGATGTGTAGAAACAAGGTACGAAGCCCTTGGACCATATATTCAGCGTTCAAGAGACGAGGAGGCGGCATGTGCAAATGCTCATCCGAGGAGTCGTAGGTTCAGGAAGAGAGGTACATCAGATAAAGAAGATGAAGTAAGAATCTGTTCAGCACCTACTTGATAGATTGCTTGTGCTTTAACTCTTTGGCAACCATTTTCAGGAAGAGAGGTACATCAGATAAAGAAGATGAAGAAGCTGTTCAACACCTACTTGATAGATTGCTTGTGCTTTAACTCTTTGGCAACCATTTTCAGGAAGAGAGGTACATCAGATAAAGAAGATGAAGAAGCTGTTCAACACCTACTCGAAAGATTGCTTTAACTCTTTGGCAACCATTTTCAGGAAGAGAAGTACATCAGATAAAGAAGATGAAGCAAGAAGCTTTTCAACACCTACTCGAAAGATTGCTTGTTTGAAACAAAAAGTAGAAACAACTTTATTCATTATTAAACGAGCACACGGTTGTAACGTTTTAGGGTTACAGCTAAGAGACAGTTAGGACGAAAAAACAAATGTTAACAAGTAAGA
>CM019712.1:22332270-22607270 GCA_009760885.1 Achatina immaculata
ATCCTGCGACGCGACAGAAACTAAAGCTGTAAACGGTGTCTGTGATTGTTTGGCCATTTCTTATCTGGCCCTTTTATGGTTGGCTTCAGCCCACTAAGGCTGGGACCTTAACACCTGACACGGAAAGCAGAGCGATAACTGGCGATGGGTGTCTGTATTATTGTCGTGGTCACGGGCGGAACACCTACAAGGTTCCCACCTGTCCAGGCAGGTAATCTTGACTCTGACTAAGGAAACCGCGTATTCCTTTGTTTCGTGTGATTCTTGTTATAAATACATCATGCGGGATCAGATTCATAGGCGAACCTTTCCATGTTGTTAATGGTTTGGATGATAGACGACAGATCCGTGGTTTTCTGCTTGGGGTGTTGGAAGAATTCAGACAGAGAGCGAAAGGTAACTTCTAAATTTCAAGATATTGTAGAGGTTTAGTTTGAATATTCTTCTTCTTCGTTCGCTTCTGCTATCAGGACCGCCCCGTGATCCTACTGAATTTACTCCTGCCGTCCTCGATAGGTCACGTGGTCCCCCATGTGGTCCTCGAAAGAACCACACGAGATCCCCGAGAGGACCACTAGAGGTTCAGAGTATCGCAGGGCTTGGCCCTGTATTCTTGGTGGGTATCAGAAGCGGGAATGCGTGACACGTGGTTTTCGTTGCACCAGTTTAATCTAGAGTTGGACTTTATCAGCTTAAAACCTCGACATGTTTTGGATATCAGTATATCCCCGCTGGGTGAGAGGCGGTTGCCCATCTAGACTGCACTGGTCCAGTGTCTCTGACTTCAGCATTTTGTGGTCGTGGCCACTACCCTTCCTAGTTGTGACCAGGACGGAGCTTTTGTCCAGGAGGACGAATCCTCGCCACTGGTCTGATTATTAATATACTCTGTGACTTACTGAATGGACAGATTCCGAAAGCTCCAAAAGCTCAAATCCTCCTTGGAAACGGTTAGTGGACGTTGCAGCGTTATCAGTGCATTTCAGACAGGCCCATCACTTCTCCGTTCTTCTCCTGTAGGGCAGGATCTCATCACAGTGCGTGGACCATGTAGCACCGACGAGAACTCTTGACTTTTGACGTATGAATGAATGCATGTTTCTGTTTAGCAGTGATTGTGTATGTCTTTTATGCTGCTAAATAGCGATTGTATTCAGAGTAGTATAACATTTGTACCATCGATTCACATCCCTTTCTTTTTAGTACCAGCAAAGGTACTTGGTCAGTGACCCATGAAAAACATTTATTTTAGTGAGTAATAACGAGCGTGGTTGTTATTATTTTAATATTTAGTATCGAAAACACAAAGTATGAGTAAGTTGTCAGAAATCTTGTATATATTTTAAAAATACATTTATTATATTTATCGCGAATCTACCTCCGATCCCCGACGATCCTGATGTGGGAACCACTGACATAAATTAACCCTGGGCGGAGAAATTTGTATTAAAACAAAAAGCATGTTAAGCGCTCCAGAAACGTCCCTGCTAGCACGAAGATCTCCTGCTGAAATATTGACTGTCCTTGGTCATCTGACAGTGCTGTCATTGTTTGCAGATATCCTTGTAGAGTCCATATAAACTTAACCATTCATAGACTTTATGCTTTCATTTTGTGTATGGTTTCAGGTTTCACAAATGTGGTATGAGACGCTTAGATGGGAGCGTGTCCTGCTATCTTTTTCGTCGTGATGTCGCAACATTCAAGGGCTGTAGAACAGTGAGTACAGAGTTTGATGATCACTTTCTTTCTTTTCTTTTTTTCTTTACATATTCTTTGTTTGTTTGTTTTTTCTTTTCCTTTCATTACCACAGTATGGAAGCATCCTAGAGTATTGGCTGTGGAAGAATATATATCAGCATATAATAGCTGGACTTATAATGTAGAAGAGAATGATTACACAAGGCATTTTACCCAACTTGTGTATGTTTTTTATTTCTATACAAAGTATTACTTTTTATGTTCATTCACCGAACATTGACAATCAGATACAGCCATTCTGTACGCCAGCCTGCTCTTTTCTGCCCTAGTAAGTTAAGTATTGAATGGACTGTTCTGTCCCTTTCTTTGTAAGTGGATTGTACTCAAGTGCCCCTAAATACCAGTTTTACATCAAGACAGACCGGTATGGAGTACTGTGAAGCAGGTCTAGTGAGAGAGAGAGAGAGAGGGTGTTGTGACGGTGTAACTGTATGGCTCACGAACAGTGAATACTACAAACTCACAGAACACACATTTTCACGTTTCAGATTTTAGACAGGATCGAAGTGAATAAAACTGATTGTAAAAATAAAGCAGGGAAATATTAGTAAAAGGTAGTGTAATCAAAGGCAGTAAACACAACAAATATTTCGACGGTAGGCCTTCTTCGCCAGTACCAGAAAACACACGGTAACAAATAATCGCAGAAAGAACGATAACCCATAAAGACATTTTTTTAAAATTAGTTGCCTGGAATACGAGAAATATATAGCTCTTTCGTTAAATCTGGGTTGTTTGACGACTTACATAAAAACTTGCAAATTGAGAATTTTAAGAAGATGTCTTTTATTTATGACTTTAATTACTTTTTTTTTATTCCCGGATGTTTTGTCTCTCATATGAAATCTTATTTTGTTTTTTTGGCTGTCCAGCATTTGTGTTACGTTCTTTCTTACGGCAACTTTGTTGCTTCAGCATCTAATTGCCACATTTTGCTTTTGTTGAGAACCGCTTTATGCTAGAAGTCTTCACCGACTAGTTTTATCTTTCTTTGTTTGGGGGGGGGGGGGGGAATAGCATATTTGTACCTGTAGTACAGTGGTTATCCATGCCTCTTGGGTGGTGGCATGGGCGTCGGTCTCCAGTTTGTTTTAAAACTGCTGGAAGACTAGGACTGTACTGTCGCCGTTAAATATAGGGCGTTGTGGTCTCCAGCCCTGTTTTGGAGTATGTACAGAACGAAGGACACAGTTAAGAAATAGGTTTGAGGATAAATAAATATGATAAGAGCGTGGCTGGTTGATTCATATGTAAAGCAAGATCAAGATTTTGACACTTCTTAAGGTCATTCCAGTACATAATAAGACTGGTGATGATGATGATGATGATGATGAGTTCAACATAATAGTCTTTTTCAGTCTTTGCATCGTCATCATCATCAGGTGCCGTGCCGACTGGCGTTGGCTGTTATGTTTCTCCATAACACCCGATCCTTCACGCAGTCCATCAGCTCAGTTGGTGATCACACCAACTTGTCAGACTATCCAGTATCATTTCGGCCTCCTCCTAGCCCTCTTGTTACAATATTTTCAGTGCCCCCTCTTCGTACTGCATGTCCTGTGAAAGTACATCGCCTCTCTTCTTGTACCTTCCTCGGTAGCAACCTTTGCTGTCTTAGCTTCCTAGCATATAATGCTTATATCAGCCTGTGAGTGTTGGGCAATTCATTGTGACTGTCTAGTCGATAAAGTAAAACCTGGTCTAGTGGATCTTTGGCATTTGAGATCGAGATCCTGGTCTCTCTCTCTCTCTGAACCTTAAGTGCCCAGGGCACATGGGGCTTCCGCAAGGGTTTTCCACAAATGCCTGGCCTTCGCCTTTTTTTCTGCTCTTGCCCAGGTGAGCCCTCTATTGCTCAACATCCTTTCTGTTGTTCTTCTCCATGTCTCTTTTGGTCTACCCTTACTTCTGCTCCCCTGTGGTGTCCATCTTAGTGCTATTTTTGGTAGTGAGTTGTCAGTCATTCGGAGCACATGTCCCAACCATCGCCATCGTCTTTCCTCAATAATTGTTGTCAGTGGCTTCATCTGCATTTCTGCTAATAAGATGTTATTTCTTATGGTGTTTGGCCAAAATATTTTTCTAATTCTTCGTAAACATTTAGTCTGTGTGCTTCTAGGGTCATGTTATTTCACTGAGTGATCAGGAAGATTTTGCATGGACATGCAGTGATTGAGTGGTTGGGTGACTGATATAGATTATATAACTACACAAACTGTGTGGTCAGTATGTACACAAGTTATACAGCAGATATCTACTTAAGCTATACAGCAAATATCTACAGAAGCTGTACAGCCAGAATACAAGCTATACAGCAGATATCTACTTAGGTTATACATTTAAATAGGTACAGAAGCAATACAGCCAATATCTTCACAGACTATACAGCTAGTTTTTACACATGTTATACAGCCAGTATCTACACAAGCCATACAGTTAGTAGTACTCAAGTTATACAGCCAATATCTAGACATTCTGTACAGCCAATATCTACACACTCTATACAGTCAGTATTTACACAAACTATACCGCCCGTATTTACAAAAAATATACATCTAATATTTACACAAACTATACAGCCAATATTTACACAAACTATACAGCCAGTATCTACGCAAGCAACACAGCCACTACACAAGCTATCTTATATATATCTTATATCTTATATCCTTCCCGTGCCGTTAAACGTCACATAGGGCTCGCAAAGTAGTTCGCCAATTTTTCCTGTCTTCGGCGAGTCTTTCAACCTCATCAAAGGATTTTATGCCTGTTAATTTGGCTTCTCTTAATAATGTCCTCTTCAGAGTTTCCCGCGGTCTGCCCCTTTTTCTTCGGCCTGTTGTGTTCCACTTGATAGCTTGTTTTGGGATTCTCTGATCATTTCTTCTCATCAAGTGACCAACATATGTCCATCTCCTTTTCCTGATCACCCGTGAGATTGGTTGTTGTTCAGTCATCTGTCTTATCTCTGCATTGTTCTTGAATTCATTCCACTTGATGCCGAGTATTTTCCTTAGGCATTTGTTTTCAAAAGAGTCTAATTTCTTGTCTATTTCTTTAGTTGTTTTCCAGCTTTCGCATGCATAAATGAGGGTGGATATTACATTTGAATTGAATAGTCTTAACTTGGTTTTTGTGCTTAGAACTTTTGAATTCCATATGTTCTCAAGATTCTTGAAGATTGATGCTGCTTTTGCAATTCTGATCCTAACTTCCTTTCTAGTGTCACCATCCTGGTCTATGTAGCTGCCAAGGTATGCAAATTGGTTGACTTCTTCAATATCTGTCCCTTCTATGTGTATTTTTCCATTTTGATTGATGGGAATTTTCATTATTTTTGTTTTGTCCTTGTTAATTTCAATTCCTATTTTGCTAGCCAGTGAAGACAGGCTATCTGTTTTTCTTGCATGGAATTCACATTATTACTGATAAGAGTTATGTCATCAGCAAAATCAAGATCTTCTAGTTGGGTCCCATGTACCCAGTCAATACCTGTGTTACCTGTGCAGCATTTTTTCATTATGAAGTCTATTGCTATACAGCAAGTATTTACACAAACTATACAGCTAATAAATAAGCTATACGGCCAATGTGTACATAAGCTATACAGTCAGTATACAAGCTATATAGTCAAGTTCTACACAGGCTATATAGCCAGTATCCGCACAAGCTATATAGCCAGTATCCGCACAGACTATATAGCCAGTATCAACATAAGTTATAGATCCAATACTTAGCATAAACTATACGGCCAGTACCTATACAAGCTATACATCTAATACTAAACTATACGGCCAGTACCTATACAAGCAAGATAGAACAGCCTGTTTCTAAGTGCGTCATGCAGGAAGTGTAACAGGATGTAACTACGTGGTCACATTGAAGCACATTCATCGATCTATCCCCTGTATAGTGACAGCGATAACAAAACCTCATCTTTGTTATGTATCAGTCACGATGGTCCACACTGTCCTGTCATTACCTCTCCTTACTGAGGGTTCGTGTCTCCTCGCTATATTGCTATATCCTTTTTTTGTGGGTATTCTTCTTCATCTTCATGGTTTTTATGTCCACAGAGTTGCTCGCTATATCTTTCGTTCCTTGTCTTTATGTTAAACTAGTGAGTGTCGGGTACGAGAGAGAGAGAGAGAGAGAGAGAGAGAGCCTGTGTTGTGTAATGGTTCAGATGTAAGGAGCAGGTGTCTGCCAGCAGGGAGGAGACACAGAGAGAGAGAGAGAGGGGGGGGGGGGTAAAAGAGGTGCATAATTATTTTAGAGATTTTGTCCACATAAATACGATTGTTGTTAGACTAAACCTCTCAGAAAATGATGGGAAAATAAAATATTAAGTTTAGTCGTGCTAATGAAGATGTGTCCTAGCAGATGAGATTTTTTTTGTCCTCGTACACGCCAAAGAAAACACAAAAAGGCCTCTGGGTCGAACCAGCCTCTAAAAACGGGTACCAGAGAGACCTGGGAAAGTAAATGCCACCAGACGTGATACTGACCACATCACACTTTCATGTACCGAAGGTCGTGGAAATTCGAGCCTAACATTTTACCTTACCTAATGACGGGGAAACAAAATATAGTATGAATTTTACTCATTCTAATTTGTTATATGGAAGTGAATCGTGGACAATAGGCAGGTCTGCACACAAATCATTGGAAGCAGCAGAAATGTGGTTTATTAGAAGAATGTTGCCAATCCCCTGGACAGCAAAAATAACTAATGAAGAATGTATGAGAAGAGCTGGAGAGACAAAAAACCTTGTCAAAAAGATAAGAGAGAGACAGTGTACTTTCATAGGACATGCAATGAGAAGAGGGGCATAGAAAATATTATAACAACAGGAAAAATAGAGGGAAGAAGAAGATCAAGAGGAAAACCAAGAGAAATGATACTGGACAGTCTGACGGGATGGTGTGAGAGGAGATCACCAACTGAGCAAATGGCCTGCATGAAGGATAATAGCCAACGGCAGTCGGGACGGCACCTGATGATGATGATGAATTTCACCAGCTCTCCTGATCGTGATAGCTCTTAATTAACAGTCGCAGATTTGGTGCTCTTGACACCAGATACAGCTGTGACCTTCCACAAGTGTCTTGTAGGTTGTAGTGTGAGCTCCCGGATGCCTTCTGTAAATCAAAGGACAAATATGTCAATAATTTTACAACTTTCCGGAGATTACCAACAGTAAGTTTAGTGAGAGGTCATCATGAAAACAGTTAGCTCTGTGTAGCCGACCTTGTCTGGCTCAAGATGATGATTTTTTTTTCCTGGGGAGTCTGAAAGAGAATGAGGAGAACTGAGTTCAGCATGTTGTCTGCGTCGTTTTTATCAGCGGGAAAAACTTCTCTTCTCCAAGATATAGTAGTTTCACATCTCGTGGTAAATGCTTGAAGAGTCCTGGATCTGTGGTAGATTTAACGTAAAATTTGATCTTTTGACAGTCAGGCCAGCCATACACAACGTAGACGCAGATAGACTGGAGAAACAAGTCAGGCCAGCCATACACAACGTAGACGCAGAGAGACTGGAGAAACAAGTCAGGCCAGCCATACACAACGTAGACGCAGAGAGACTGGAGAAACAAGTCAGGCCAGCCATACACAACGTAGACGCAGAGAGACTGGAGAAACAAGTCAGGCCAGCCATACACAACGTAGACGCAGAGAGACTGGAGAAACAAGTCAGGCCAGCCATACACAACGTAGACGCAGAGAGACTGGAGAAACAAGTGGCTGTTGCTAGTGTTTTCTGTCTGTGGGGATCAACATAGGTGGAATCATGGCCTTGGGTGAATATGTTCTGCAAAACGGTGCTCATCATACTCCACATACAGGCAACATATACCTGCTTCAGAACAGCTTTCTAAGATGAAAGGTGTCATTATAACCACCAAAAGAAAGGTGGCTTTAAAAGTCTTTGAAAACTCCGGCTTTGCATAAAAAAGATGGTTAAGTGCGGCTTCTCCGATATAATTATTTCTGTCAAACCGCATCTCAAGGAGTTAAGCTTGTGTTGTGGTATAAATGTTTATAACTTTGATTTCTGCATGAGATATAAACCATCTAGCATGTGATAGAAAGATGGTTCATTTAATCATATTTAGTGCAGGGTAAGCGTGATTGTGGCTGCGGTGAAGCTAGTACTAGTTGAGCAGAGCTAGACGAAGGTTTATGATTTAGTTTTACAGACATAGAGAGAAAGGTAGGAAAAGGAGAGAAGTTAGCAGTAAGAAGTAGGAACAGTTATGAAAAGCAGCAACGAGCCAGTATTGCGGTTAATGTGCATTTATCAAGGACAGCAGAAAATACAAAATGTACGCGAAAGGCTTATCTGTGGGGGAAAGAGAGAACAGAGTGCTGCCACAGACGGAACTGGAAATATGGAAAGTGAAGGGATGCAGCCGGGCGTGCAATACGGTCGTTTAGAAACTAGACCGGCAGCAGAGAGAGAGAGAGAGAGAGAGAGAGTTGAATAGGAAAAAGGATATAAAACGGATATACATAGTAAGGAAAAAAAACAGAGAAAGTTGAAATGCAAGTTACAACGGGCTAGGTTCAGGCATCCATCCCGTAGAGTGTTATTAGGAGAGTACAGTATTTGGTAGTATTATGTCCCTTGCTGTGCCACAGAAGACATGAGAAAGTCTTGTAGAGTCAGTGGGAAAAAAAAAAAGACGTGGGAAATGAAAATGTACACGGACATAGAAGCAGGGGAGATAATGAGCCTAGGTTTGATCCACTTCCGCGCCCTAAGTCTGAGACTGACTGAAAGGCCGGGTCACTATATCGTTTCGGCCAGTTCAACTGTCAAATTATATTTATCAAACATAAATATACAAGTAGTCTTGGACAAACGTATATAACTGTCACGTGATAGTACATTCATATCTTCACTTACATGACTTACACGACTATCAGCATGTGCATTGTAATGGCCCATTTGTCGCTTTGAATGCATAGTGAATGATAGCAGAGAGGGTGGGAGGGGGGGTAGAATGAACGAATGAATGAATTGGTACTGAGAGAGAGAAATAATAAACCGTCTCGAAATACGTGAAAGTTGATGAACAGCATCTCTCTCTCTCTCTCTCTCTCTGTATGTGTGTGTCTCTCTGTACCAGTATTTTGACATAACTGGAAACAGTACATCAAACTTCTCTTGGCCGATTGATATGAGGAAAATGCCTATCCATCAGCCAGAAACGAAGGACAAGGTTCATCAGTTTGAAAACCTAGCAGTTGTAAGGGAGATAACAGAGGATAAGTATGAAATTACCATTTGGCCTTACCAAACAGCATGCATTTGCATGAAAATTTTTTTTTATCAAACATTACAGCTGCAATCTTTAGCTGGGAAGCGACACGGTGCACACAGAATACTCCCGTGTGATTGTAGGTACCAGGTTTTTAATGAAAACAAACAAAAAGCCATGTAAAAAAAGCTCGGGCTAGGCAAAAGTTTGTGGCCTTCCTCCTTGAGTTTTCTGTCCAGACACTCGGTGTAGTCTCGGCAGCCTGTCTCTTCTCTCGGAGCTTCTTCTGTCTGTTTGGTTTTCTTGCTTTCCATAAAAGTAAATGCTGTATCCGTAACTTTCTTCCTTGCGTCTAGTTTCTGTTTCCTGTCTTGTCTTCTCCATATCTCACAAGCATGGGGTGATGTGCTATTCCTTGGGATTGTTGTTGTTGTTGTTGTTGTTTGTTAAGCTTGTGAAGTATGAGGTGAGACTAACTGAGGCTCCTGTTTACATTTTGTCCTTGTCGATCGTCGGTCGGTCAAGCACGTCCTCACAAACCCAGCCAGAAACAGTCAACAAACCGTGACTGACACCGCGTTCACCAAAAGCATTTATGACTGCTTCTGGTTTCGCATGACTGATTACGTGGGTAATCTTTCGTGAAAGTATGCTCTTACAGCGCTTCTAAAAACCTTTTGAAAGTAAGGTCCTGATTGTTATGTGACAGAATGTTCAGCTAGAGAAGCTGTTTGGCTAGTGTTTTATTTTTATGACAGTGGTTCCCAGACTTTTCCAGACTACCGTCTCCGTGTTTCCCAGACTTCCGTACATGCACGCCTCATTTAGTTATGATGCCCTTTGCATGCTCCCTTTTCCTTGGCCGGGCTGTGGATCTTAGCAGCACCCCCACTCACCCCCTCCCCACCCTCGGACAGCTCCCCCTCACACACACACACATTGCGGACTACTATTTCAGGGATGACAAGATGGTGTAACGAAAAGTGTAATGTCATCTAGCGGCTAGGCGGTTGCTCATTCTACTGGAGTCTGTGGTTCGAGTCACGGCAAGTCTCCTGTTGTTGTTGTTGTTGTTGTTACTAAACCGCTAGAAGTGTTGTGCATTGTTGTAGACTAACCCTACACGCTGCGCTGTAACATTTAACAGTTTAATGATACAGTTATTTCTTTGACAAGGCTTCTCGCCGGACATTGTCATGATGACCACATGGAGCCCATCCCCGTGGACCTGACTGAAAGACTCAGCATTTGCCCCACCAAGTCAGGTTGACTTTATTTTTTTTTTTCCTCACCAGTTTGGCCGTGTTCTTTCACTCTTGAATTAATTTTGATGAGAAATTTTGACAGAAAGAAGCTGGGAGGAAGTTGCTCTGTAATTGAAGAACATGGATTGGGTTAGAAATATGTTACTTTTCATTATATTTAGGCTGTGCCTACGTATCTCTGTGAGCATAGATCTGCCAGACACTGGCAGTGTTGTTTTGGAGTGAAAAAAGATAAGCTGTTTTGGATCACGACTTCACATTTCGTTCTGTTTTCCTTTGAGTTTTCCGGAGATTTTCATGTCCTGTAATTTCTATCTTCGTATGATGTGTGCATGTGATTGTGATGATCTCTTGCCACTTGTAGCAGCATTGAAGGATTAAGTATAGTCTTGACCAGGTCCCTGTTTGCCGGTCCGTACGTCATCTCCGAAAATCTGTAGCCTGCAGATCTGTGCCCTCGACATGACCACGAAGAAAGATGAACTGAGGACGAAGCTTGGCATATAAACGGAACAAATAGTAGAGTTTTGTTCCGTCTGTCGAGCGAGCTGCTAATTTTTTATGTTCACCGTCGCCGGCTGGAAATAGAAGCGCACAATCTGTTATTGTTCCTGTGGCTGGATGTCAAGAGTCCTGGCTTATTGTGATTGCTGTGTCCCCAGCAAGTACGGCGGTTATGATGTTGTCAGGTAGTATCGTCGTGTGTTCTCGTCTGTCAGGACTTGGGGAGTGTAGTCTTCTTGGAAATCAAACAAGTCTGGCCAGTTTCCTATATTTCTGTCCGTTTATAGACAGTCTCTCTGTCCTTTGTTTTATAGATATGTCTGCGTATCATTTGTCTCTATTTTTTTGCATATCTGTCTTGTTAGTTGTCTGTCTATTTGTATGTCAGTCTGTCTGAGTATGTGAATTGTCTGTCTCATTATCTGTCAGGGGTCCCTCTGTATGTCTGTCTGTCTGTTAATCTAGGTCTGTATGTCATTTGTCAGTCTGTGCGGGTCTGTCAGTCGTCTGTCTCTTTATTCATATGTCTATTCATCTGTCAGTATATGTGTGTAATTTGTCTGTCTCTCTATTTCTATGTCTGTCTGTCTGTTAGTCTATCTGTAAGTCATTTGTCAGTCTATATATATATATTTGTCTGTCTCTATGTCTATGCATCTGTCTGTCTCTCAGTTGTCTGTCTCTGTGACTATCTGTCAGTTATCCATCTCTCAATTTGTATGCCTGTTATTTATGTCTCTCATTTTTTATGTCTGTCTGACTCTCATTTGTCTTTGTTTCCATTTCCAAAGCCTGTTGATCTATCCTTCTATCTGTCAACCAGTCTGACTGTCTCTACGTATCTCTCTGACTATCTCTAGGTATCTGTCTGGTTATCTCTAGGTATCTATATCTGATTATCTCTAGGTATCTGTCTGTCTGTCTCAAGGTATCTGTCTGGCGATCTCTATGTATCTATCTATATCTGTTTTCTATCTCTCTCTCTCTCTCCATGACACATGCATATAAAAAGTATATTAATCTTATGTCCCTCTTTCATCTCATGTTACAAATTGAAACGTTTTTTTTTCTTAAATTATTACTGGGCTGCTGCCGAGATCAGTGTCTGGACGTGCCCACATGTGTGGATAAAACCTTGAACTTTGTCCTAATTTCTGTTGCTTTTTTGTGGAACTCCGTCGCGCCAGGAACACAGCTTTAAGGAGGGACCTTGCACAAATCTTCCTTGACCTAAATTTCTTGCACTAGGCCTGGGATGGACAAGCTTAACTCACTCTTTAAAAAAAAAGAGGGGGGGGGATTTAGAAAGTGAAGCTCGCCACATGTGATTAAAACTGTTAAATGTGAACTTTAAAAACTAATCACGATTAGTCAGTGTTTGAATTAGTTCACCGCTTGTTCGCTTTTCAGTTACAGCTCACGAAAACACAAACAGGATTTCATTTTGAATACATTTCATTGTTCTCGTGTTGCATCTTGCTCACAACTTCGTGGATAATTCAGCATTTACTTGTAGCATTGAGCTGAAATAGAGCTACATAGACTGTGGTGACACCAGAAAGGAAGTTAGTATTGCAAAAGCAGCATTGGCCTTCAAAAATCTTGAGAACATCTGGCATTCAAAAGTTATAAGCACAAAAACAAAGTTAAGATTATTCAATTTAAATGTGACATCCACCCTCATTTATGCATCTGAAATCTGAAAATCAACTAAAGAAATTAGACTCTTTTGAAAACAAATGCCTGAGGAAAATACTTGGTATAAAGTGGAACGAATTCAAGAACAACGCAGAGATAAGACAGATGAGCAAACACCAACCTGTCTCATGGGTGATCAGAAAAAGAAGATGGACATATGTAGGCCGTGTGATTAGAAGAAAAAAATCAGAGAATACCAAAACAAGCAAGCTATCAAGTAGAGCACAACAGGCCGAAGAAAAAGAAGTCGACTATATGAAATTCTAAAGAGGACATTGTTAAGAGAAGCCAGTTTAGTGGCCATAACATCCCTTGATGAAGTTGAAAGATTCGCCGAGAACAGGAAATCTTGGCAAACAACTATGCGAGCCTTATATAACGTTTAACAGCACGGGAAGGATGTAAGATTGAGCTGAAAACATGGATTAGACTAGGATGTACCCTGTACTTGTAGCATTAAGGTGAAATCAGGGATTAGACTAGGTAAAAAAAATCCTGTCATACCTTAGAGGCACGTAGGGATATGGTGTTAGTGGCCATATTTTCCTTGACCTGTCAGCAAACTAGAGGGTGATATCGTCAGTATCACGCCTGGCCACCTTTCCTTCCCTAACTCCAGAAGTCGGTACCCATTTCTACAGTAGCATTCATTCATTCATTCATTCATTTGCATGTCCCTTGCGGAACTTTGCCTCTCTAACAGCTCTCCTGTAGGCCTCTCGGTTGTGATCTAGATGGCCTGCTGCTGATGCATCCACTTGCAGATTATCAACTCTTGACATCCAGGAACAGGAACAATAATAGATTGTGCGCTTCTATTTCCAGCGGGCGACGGTGAACATAAAATTTTGATGTGTCCAGAATATTTAAGTTTTCTCTGCTATCTATATTAACGACCTACCACTACATTTAAAGCACTCTTCATGTGATCTTTTCGCTGACGACTGTACTGTTTACAATAGTGAGTATGACATCAATAACCTACAGACAACGCTCCAAAATGATATAAACAGTTTGATTAAATGGAGTAATAAAAATGGTATGTTGATAAACACCAACAAAACAAAATCCATGCTCATCACTACAAGACAGAAACTGCAAAATGCAACTAAAACTTCACTACAGCTTTGTGCTGGGACTAAGGCAATAGAAAATGTTCATGAACATAAAACCCTAGGACTCATCATTGATCAGCATTTAACTTGGAATTCTCACGTACATAACCTAACAAATTTGATTGCACAGAAAGTTTACCAATTAGCCAAGATTAAACACTTTATCGACAAAAACACAAGAAAAGTATACTACATATCACACATACAAACACACTTAGATTACTGTTCCACAATCTGGGATGGATGCTCAGTCTCAAATACAAAAAGGCTCCACTCACTTCACAAGCGAGCATTAAATCTTATTTGTGACAAACACCCAGTACAGACTGTAGATCAACATAAACAACTCAAAATTCTACCCCTCAAAAATAGAATCATTTTTAACAAAGTTAAGTTTGTTCACAGAATTCTGTCACACAATGCTCCGCCTTACTTGTGGTCACTGTTTACGTATAACACTAAACATAGCCAGCGTTTAAAAAACTGTCTTCTTCCTAAACCCAGAATTGATATGTACAAGAAAAGCCTTGCATACTCTGCAGTACAGCTCTGGAACACCCTCCCCTACAATTTAAAATCCATTGGTAATACTTCATCCTTTAACTCAAACCTGTTTCATTATTTACTTGCAACTAATTATATGCCTCCATAAAATAGACAGCACTCTCTCAACACATGGCTCGTAAACCATCAAGTACTTCAGTGACATAGTTAGAAAAGCAACTTGTTAGATATTGTTAGAAATTATTTTAATTTTTGTTTTAAAAAATATGTTAGAAGTTCTGTATTTACAATGTATTTTTATTTATGTATATGTCTGCGTGTGTATGTGTGCGTGAGTGCTATTTTATTAGGTTAATTACTTCTTCTCTTTTACCTTGAATGTAGTAGTTAAATCTTACACTCTTTTGATATGTTTTTACTAATTTAATTTGTATTTTTGTACTAAATCAAGTGTGTGGGAAGAATGAAAGATGGAGTGATGAAGGGCAGAATGTAAGACGGGCCTGCGTGCCCAATTCTTTACCCTTGAAAAATAAAGATTATTCATTCATTCATTCATTCATTCTGTTTAATCCTCTTTACTAGCCAGCCTTCTTCAAATATTAAGTTCTTGTCTTACATCTTACATCCTTCCCGTGCCGTCAGACGTCACATAGGGCTCGCATGATAGTTCGCCAAGATGTCCTGACTTCAGCGAGTTTTTCAGTCTCATCAAGGGATGTTATGCCCACTGAATTTGGTTTCTCTTAACAATGTTAAGTTCTTGTAGTATGGATATTCGCGGCTGTTTTGTTAAATGTACAGGTCGCACAGGCATATGTTGCGATGAGAAAGATGCATGCCCTTAAAAATCTTATTTTTGTAGTTCTGTCTGTTCCTCTCCACATATTCTTTATTTGTTTTACTTTCTGAAGAGCGATAGATGTCGTTCTTTTAATTTCCTTCATTGTATTTCCATTATTATTTAGTAGTGATCCAACATATGCCTTTGAGACCTGGACACTTAACAAAACAGCTGAGAAACACATAAATGCTACAGAAGAGTTCTTCAAATATTCATGGACACAAAAAAAAGAACAAATATATCCATAATACAAGAACTTAATATTGAAGAAGGCTGTCTAGTAAAGAGGATTAAAGAGAGAAAACTTAAATATTTTGGACACATTAAACGTTATGATAATCTAGAGAAAACCGTCTTGGAAGGGTACATAATGGGAAAAAGAAAGAGAGGAAGACCAAGGCGAAGATGGCTGC
The DNA here is from genome assembly GCA_009760885.1 of Achatina immaculata. Classification (NCBI taxonomy): domain Eukaryota; kingdom Metazoa; phylum Mollusca; class Gastropoda; order Stylommatophora; family Achatinidae; genus Lissachatina; species Lissachatina immaculata. Next base: position 22,347,643 of record CM019712.1, read on the forward strand.
AAAACATCGTTGATGTTCTGCAAATGGATGCATCAGCAGCAGGCCATATTGCCCACAACCGAGAGGCCTACAGGAGTGCTGTTTGGGAGGCAAAGTACCGCAAGGGAATGAGTGATCCAAGATATTCAAAACTCTCCATTTCTTCCAATGTTTCCCTCATTGATACATATTTCAGCTGTCTTGTTTGTTTTGTCAGTTGTCATCAATTTCGTTTTCTTCGCATTAAGATAGAGGTTTTGCTCTTCGCTGTTCTTACAGACTGACGTAATTAGTTTTTTCTATTCCTGTGTTGTGGACAGTAATATTGTGTCATCAGCATATCTAATCTCTGGTATTTCATAACCTCCAATTGTTATGGCATCGTAATATTCTTTGTCTACATCTTCTCTAACATTCCTCATTATACTTTCAGTATGCAAGTTAAGTAAGTAAGGCGACAGTATGCATCCCTGACGGACCCCTTGTTTTATGTCAGACCAAGTTGTTTCACTATTTATTCTTACTGCTGCCTGTTGGTCTAGATACAGCAGTGATGTTAATTGTATCAAATGTGTTGGAAATCCTATTTTTTCCATTATTTCCCAAAGTTTCTGGTGTTGTACACAGTCAAATGCCTTTGAGTAGTCTGTAAAAGATAAATATAGATTCACATTAAGCTCTCTGTATTTCTCTATTATTACTCTTATATTGAATATATGATCTCTTGATAGTCTTCCTTGCCTGAAACCAGCTTGGACGATATTGACTTCTTCTGTTTTCTTATGAAGTCTACCCATTATGATTTAAAAAAAAATTTTACTGGCATGACTAATCAGGGCAACAATTCTGTAGTTTGTGCATAGTTTCATATTACCTTTTTTTGGCAGTGGTATGAATATAGTTCTTTTCCATTCTTTTGGCCAAATACCTTAATGTCATATATTTTTACATAGTGCATGATAGATTGTTGCACATTCCTTTCCTCCAGCTTTAATAAGTTCGGCTGTTATCTCATCACATCCTGGTGATTTACCATTTTAAGATTCTTTATTGCCCATAAAACTTCTTCTGTTGTCGGTTCGGATTTTTTCTCCTCTAACAATAGTTCACACTGTTGATTTCTGCTTTCACAGTCAGTTCTTCTTCTTCTTCTTCTTCGTTCACTTCTACCACCAAAAACCGCACTGTGAACCTACTGAATTCACACATGTGGTCCTCGTTAGGTCCGGTGGTCCCCTGTGTGGTCCAAAATAGACCACATGAGTTCCACGAAGGACCACAAGGGGTTCAGAGTATCACAGTGCTTTAGCCTGTATTCTTGGTGGGTCTCGGAAGCGGGATTGCGTGACACCGTGGTTTTCATTGCACCAGTTTGGTCTAGGGTTGGACTTTCTCACCGGAAGACCTCGACGTGTTTGGAATATCAGTGCATCCCCGCTGGGTGAGAGGCGTCAGCCCACCCAGGACAGAGTTGGACTTTCTCACCGGAAAACCTCGACGTGTTATGAGATACCCGTGTATCACCGCCGGGTGAGAGGTGGTTGCCCATCCAGTCCAGGGTTGGACTTTCTCACCGGAAAACCTCAGCGTGATTAGGATACGCAGACATCCCCGCCGGGTGAGAGGTGGTTGCCTATCTAGACTTCCCTGGTCCAGTGTCTCCGACTTCAGCATTTTGCGGTCGTGGCCGCTACCCTTCCTAGTTGTGACCAGGATGGAGCTTTTGTCCAGGAGGACGAATCCTCGCCACTAGTGACTTCTACCCCTGGGTTGAGCCGGTTTAGGCATTTCCCAGTATGGGCATGTTTGGGACGGGACCGACCTCTAGGGCAGAGGTACTGTGACATTCATAGCCTTCAAGATTCACCCCTGGTATGAGCCGGTTTAGGCAAAATTCACCAGTATGGGTGTTTATCAGGCGTTACCGACCTCTAGAGCGGAGGTGGCATGACATGTCTAGCCATCGAGTTCCACCCCTGGTGTGTGCCGGTTTAGGCATATTTCACCAGTGTAGGTGTATTTCGGACGTAGGCGGCCTCTAGAGCAGAGGTGCCGTGGTATAGCTCTCGTAGCGATACTACTGGACATACCAGGTTAAACTTCACTTTCCACCACCTTTTCCCATCGGCGCCGCACAGCAACCTTTATTTCCGCATTTACTTCCTTAACCGGGAGGAGCTTCACTCCACGCGCGGCATTTGAAAAGTCAAGCCAGCAGTGACTTAACCTCTGGGACAAACCGGTTCATGCATTTCACACGATATGACTGCACTCAGGACGTGGCCGACCTCCAGACCAGAGGTGCCGTGATTTGACTGTTTGCTTCGCTTTATTCTTTCAACCACCTTTTCCGCAGTGATGCTGCGCGGCAACCTCATTTGCAAATTTCTTCATTGGCCGGGAAGAGCACCGCTCCACGCACGGCAGCTGAAGATCTCGCCAACAGCGGTTTTGAACTAATAAAAGCGCTCTTTCCACGAGGGTCGGAGCTTGGTAAGCATGTATTAGCTCTAGAATTGCCACAGTTATCCAAGTAGGATCGTGTCATCTAAGGAACCTCGACTGATTTAATGAGCCATTCGCGGTTTCACCGTGAGACAGTGTGAACTTAGACATGCATGGCTTAATCTTTGAGACAAGCATATGACTATTGGCAGGATCAACCAGATAGCTTTCTTCACCGAACCTTTGTCGGATATCTGCCGACAGACCGACGCGGGGCAAGGGAGACAGCGCTCTGCTCAGAGCGGATCCCTTCGACCCCGGCGGCGTTTCATTTCCTTTAACCGGCGGGGGCGGCTCTCTCTGCTCTAACGAGCGGAAAAGAAAGCCTGGCCACCCACAAACAACACACGTTACATACTGCAGACCCGATACTCTTTGCGAGAGATGGGCCAATTTCGAGACCATCGGTCGACAAAACCGTACTACATCGTTATCACGAACCTGGCTGGCTAGCCGTTTACATGCTTCGCTCGACGGACAAACCACTTGCTTCTGCATCGAAACACCTTAACTCTCGCCGTCCGGGAAGGGAGCGAAAGCCTGTCTCCCCACGCACGGAACTCGAGAGCGCTTTTTCGCCAAAAGAACTCACAGTCAGTTGATTCATACATTCCTCTGCAATATTTCTTCCATCTTTCTAGAATTTCCTTTGTCTCTGTCAAGGTATTCCCCATCTTGTCACAAATTACATTTCGCTTAGGTGTGACATTTCTCGTCAATGTCTTCATTTCTTTAAACATTTCACTATCTCTTCCACACTTCTGATGTCCTTCTATTCTTTCACAACAATCTTGTATGTATTATTTTTTGTCTTTTCTTATGTTTATTCGTACTTCTTTTGTTAACTATTTATATTCCTCTTTGTTGTTGTTTGTCACTTTCAATTGCGTCTTCATTTCTCTACGTTGTTTTGTCATTTCTAGTGTGCCTGCTGTAATCCATCCATTCTTTTGTGTTTTCTTTACAGAACCACGTATTTAGCTGTTGTTATTAAGATATCTGTGGCCTCCATAGCCGTTTCATTTAGTGTCATCTCCTCTTGTACAGCCACCAGGATTTCGAAACTGTTCTTCACTTCTATACCGTATTGTTCTGGTATTTTTGTAAGATCAAAGCGGAGTGGTCTTGATCCCGTAACTGTCTTTTTTATCTTTGTCTTCATGTCTGCTATTAATAACTCATGGTCAGTATCACAGTCAGCAACTGGTAAAGTTTTTGCTGATGTTATACTTGATCTCCACCTTCTTTGCACTAAAATGTAATCTGTTTGATTCTTGGTTTCCCATCAGGTGATGTCCATGTGTAAAGTCTTCTTGGATGTTGTTTAAAAAGTGTGTTAGCAGTCATTAGCTCATTTTCCGTGCAAAACGCCATTAGATTATCACTTGCCTCATTTCTGTGTGCTGTGATAAATTTCCTTACAATATATCCTTCATCTTCTGCTCCTTCTGTACCAATCTTTGCATTAAAATCCCCCATTATTAATAGAATATCATTTTTCTGTACCTGGTCTATCGTCGTTTGCAGTGTACTATAAACGTCTTCTACTTCCTCTTCTTCTGCTGCTGACGTAGGTCCATACATCTGGATGATTGTTACATTTCTATGAGTGCCCTTAAGTCTGATTGTGAGGATTCTATCACTGACTGGATTGTATGTTACATTTCTAAGAGTGCCCTTAAGTCTGATTGTGAGGATTCTATCACTTACTGGATTGTATGTTACATTTCTAGGAGTGCCCTTAAGTCTGCTTGTGAGGATTCTATCACTGACTGGATTGTATGTTACATTTCTAGGAGTGCCCTTAAGTCCGATTGTGAGGATTCTGTCACTTACTGGATTGTAACCTAGTAATGCTTTTGATGTTTATTTGTCCAAGTAAACAAGTCAGATATAGTGAACGTAAGCACAGAAGACGAGCAACAGTTACAATTACTAACCAAAACCTGACAGAAACATACTTTCACATGCTTAAATGATTTCGTTTGTCACGTCTAGTACCGATCCTTCTTAGCTAAATCGCTAAGATACACCTCTAGAAGATCGCGGGTTCAATTCCGGGACGGGACCCAAAAAAAAAAAAAAACTGACAAGATCTCTGGCAGGTAATAACCCAGATTTCCCTCTCCCCCCTCCCCAAGAGAAGTTTAATAGGGCCAAAACACTTTTTTTGGGGAGGGGGAATGGGTAATTCATCTGATGGTCTGAAGTTGTGTTATTATTTCGCCCTCAACAATAGATTTCCTGCATACATGCCTTGGCAGCATACTAACATCGGATGGAGGAACAAATGAGGACTTAAGAGTAGAATAAACAAAGCAGAAACAGCTTTCAGTAATCCTAGAAACATCTGGAAGTCCTCCCAGTACAGTACTACACAGCTGTACTAAAGGTGCATCCTCATCGTACTTTTCTATGGAGCAGAATGCAGGAGAACAGATGAAAAGGACATGGGCAAATTATCTTCATTCCACACAACCTGCATCAGATAGAAGAAGAAGAAGAAGAAGAAGTATGAGAAAGTACTCACCACACTTTCATGACCACTTGGCCACAAATGGCGATTGGCGTCCACGTTTCCCACCCGCTGTGATGGAGTTGTGCTTGCCTTCATCCGCTGTGATGGAGTTGTGCTTGCCTTCATCCGCTGTGATGGAGTTGTGCTTGCCTTCATTCCCCCATCTCTAAAATTACAAAACTCGGAGTTGAACTTTCCTACTTCTAAATCTGTGCGGCCTTTTGATCTCATACATTTAAATCATGTAACCCGGCTTATCTACAAGAAACTGTCAAACTGTATGGAGCCAAACAACAATACAACTCTCCAGATCATCAGAGGAAATAGTGCCTTTTGTCTCCCCACCCCCGAAACTACCACCACCACCTCCCCTCCGACACGTGTTTCGGTCCATTAAACTTCTAACACGTTAAGGCGTGTGGACGCCCCCTGGGTCATGACTCCCAGAGGCCCGTAAGTTTCTGAATTTTTTTTCCACATTTATATTAGAGTAAAACCTTGTCGCGAAGAGTGGTCGACTTTCCAAGCAGTCGACTTAATGTCGAGTAGTCGTTTGCAGGATGGCTGTCATAGTGATGGTTGTGGAAAATGTAGTTAGTTACACACAGGCTGAAGAAACTGGCCCCAAGTTGTGCGGGAATGGAACGAACCTGAACTGTCACCTTCCCCCCAGTCTTCGTGCCTGACTACATGTTGTTGGGAGCCCGTCTTTTCCAGAGTTCCCTACCCTGGAGGCCTTCCTGGGAAGGCCCGGCCTCATTAGCCAAGGGAACTCACTCGTGCGCACTGGACCCGTCTCTTCACGGATCTGCCCGCAGCCATGCTTCAGTGAGCACGTTCAATCAAATTACATCTTCGCCCTCTGTATTTCTTTACGTTCTCTCTCTCTCTCTCTCTCTCTCTCTCATTCTCGTCTCACCAGCTATACAATACCTCTTAAATTAATTTTATTTTTTAAAACGGCGATACAATTACGGCCATGATAGTTATGTAGGTTAGAATTTTTAAAAAAGGAGGCATACGGTCATCCTCCAGATGATGATGATGATGATGATGACGATGTTAAATATAACGAGGATAATGAACATTCCGGATAGCTGTTATCAGTGATGTGTTTATATAAAGATAAATATGCTAATGATACACGTGATCACGTCTATATATCCTGGGGATACATTTCATCTGTAGTGACTGTGACAAATATAAATCTGACGATACATTTTAAATGGAAAATTGTCATGGTAATGATAAATACAGAATGATACATGTAATGCTCGTGATAAGTACGGGAGTGATACATATAATGGTGATAAATATGGATAAATGTTACTGATAATTAAAATATCAGTGGTAGCTATGAGAATGGTAAATATTATGGTAAGTGTATAATTGCTTACAAATTTGGTAGTGAGGATAAATGCAATAGTGATCATTGTATGGTAGCGATAATTGTTGCGCTAATAATATGAAGGCAACCAGCGACTTATAGGTGGCCTCAGAGTTGGCTAACTATAGCTGATCAAGACCCTGACCCAGTTCCCCGTTGAGACGCCCCGTAACAGGCCTGTCTTGGCTAACGGCAGAAATAATTCCCAAGCCGACTCCATGCTTTGCCTCCATATCTTCACTGCATCGGCTATAGAAGACACCAGCCCGCAGGTACAGGGAGATAGAAGAAGAAGGCAGTTTTTATCCATGCCGTAGGAAGTATTTGTATACACATGCTTTGATGATGGCAGAAACGATGTTTGCAGAAGTCGCCATAGTACAGAAGATGGGCTCCTCATTTATTCTACTCTTTAACTTGGACACTGACTCTTAGACATTGCTCTTAGATAGACGATACCTTTATACACCGATTCTACAGCCGAACCTTCTCAGAACTGTATTGTAACTGTTGTCCAGAGGACGTGAGTATTCTTTGTGAAAAGATGGATGTAACTCTCATGTAATGATATTACGTGCAGTCAACAGTGTATATGATGATAATACAGGGAGACACAGTTGCCAGTTTCTGAGAACAAGAAGTGGTCAAGATCCTGTGATGTGTGTCCGCTGGTACAAGGCTGACGTTCAGTCCGGAGCAGTAAGGCGCGGTCTCCGGGCAAGAATGCTTCTCGGCTCCACTCTTAAACTTCCCTGCTTTCTCAACCGTAAATGTGTATCATAGTACTTGTTCTAGAAAGAACATTATGTCTGGATATGATGGTGAACATCGGGCCAGTGTTCTAGAAAGAACATTATGTCTGGATATGATGGTGAACATCGGGCCACTGTTCTAGAAAGAATATTATGTCTGAATATCATGGTGAACATGGGGCCACTGTTGTAGAAAGAACATTATGTCTGAATATCATGGTGAACATGGGGCCATTGTTGTAGAAAGAATATTATGTCTGAATATCATGGTGAACATGGGGCCATTGTTGTAGAAAGAACATTATGTCTGAATATCATGGTAAACATCTGGCCACTGTTGTAGAAGGAACGTTATGTCTAGATATCATGGTGAACATCTGCCCACTGTTGTAGAAGGAACGTTAGTCTAGATATCATGGTGAACATCGGGCCAGTGTTCTAGAAAGAACATTATGTCTAGATATCATGGTGAACATCGGGCCAGTGTTGTAGAAAGAACATTATGTCTAGATATCATGGTGAACATGGAGCCATTTTACCAGAGAAATGAAAGCTCTTGAAACTTGGTTGACCGACGAGATGTTTATGAACACTGAAAGGTAATTAAAATCACAAGGAGAAGACAATCAAAAGTTTGTAGACTTGTCATGAGAAAACAGGAGTTACGGAACCTGGCAATCAATGAAGAGGACTCGGAGTAGAAAGAAAACGAGGATTGGGGGGGGGGGGGGGGTTGAGAGGAAGTAAAAGCCAGACCCAGTGCTGTAAGGAGGGAAGAGAAAATTAGTATGAGAGGTAACGCCAAGGACCAGGCAGAATGGAGAGTCTTGATAGCCAGTGTCTGTCTGCACGGGACAAAATGAATAAATCAAGCTATCAGAAAGTATTACGTGCTGTTCATTCCTCTTCCTCCCTCCCTCACTCTCTCCTTCCCCCTTTCCCCCTGCCCCCCTCTCACTGTCTCTCTCTCCATGATTGCTGTGTGTCTCTTCTCGCTCTGTCACTCCTTCACGCCTGGCCTCTCGTGGCCTGTTATTTTCTGCTTGCGCTGTCAGCCGGAGATAATGATGAGGCAAGACCGAGGGCTTGTGATGTGTGCCAGCGAGTGCGTCTGTCAGTATGTCTCTGTCTGTGTGTATGTGGTTTGGGGAGGGGGAAGAGACGACGACACCAGATCAGATTCTGCCCTGCTGGAAGAACAACAAAACTTGCCAGCTCTCCCTTCTGACTCCACGGATCAGCCAGGTTCTGTGCTGTGTGGTGATTGATGTAGGGAGAGGACGCTAACAGAAGTACAACAGTGTTGTCAACACCGTTAGGGGCCGTAGTGATGAGTTACATAGTGCATAAGTTAAAAACATCTTTGTTGAAAATGACTGGACAGGAAATATTGCTTTACTCGAAATAGTTACCTTTACATTTCTACTATCCTCCTAGAACAATATCAAATATCTCGGAATACCACCGTCACCCTCCAAGTGATGTGCTGACAAAAATCCAGTGACACCTATCGATCTCTGCTGGCAACATGTACACTCTTTGTCTGTAAGCATAAATCCTGAGCAGTGAAGCAGCACAATTAACACACACACTAGGCGACACCCCCCTGTGCTCAGTATGTGTCGTAGTAGAGGCTACACTGAGACAGACTTAGAAAATTATGGTATTAGATGATGGCGAGAGGTTAGTGACCAGGGTTGTCAATGTATTCTTGAATTGATAAGAGAACAGATAAAAGAGATAACGACTGCGGTAAAAATGGTTCTAGTAATAAGGGTAGGTAGAGGTGTATGGTTCAGGTTTACGAAACGACGGAGGGAATGAGGAAAGTGAGGGGAAAACGTAAATGGTAGAGAGTATGAAAGTAAGATGAGAATGTGTAAATTAAAAACATACATCCAGTATTTCAGCGTCAGCCTTTTTTTCAAGGCCTACATACAAGATCTGCCTTTGTGATAAGAGAACAGTGATCGTGACTCGAACCCCAGACCCCAGTAGTACAAGCAGACGCATATCTGGAGCAGAACAGCACACATACCCATTCTGGCACCTTGCACTGTGATAGCGGTTGTTGGTCTTGCCAGGGTCAGTGGTTCGAGTTACTCAATCTCCTACTATTTATAATATTCCATTCACGTGTAAATTGTTTTGTATTTTTATGATATACATCATCTTGTTACATGCCTTTACTGTGCATAAGCCTGTGTTACTGTTATGTTACAGCTGAGTGCTCTGTTCATTTTATTTCTTTTTTTAACATAGCATTCATGTAAATCTATACTTTATCTCTCCTCTCTATTTATTCGTCCTGTGTGTTTTTGTATGATGAACGCTCACGCCGAAACGTCACAACTGTGTACTCGTTAATTAATAAAGCTGTTCCTACCTTTTTTTCCCCTAGTTTGTACATTTTGGTATCACAGCTTTACTGCAATGGCACCGTGTATGGTTATATACTTGTACACTAATTATTATGTGTTACTGTTAGCATGGTCTCTCATAATACCGGGTTTATTTTGGCCTGAAGATGGTAGTAGGGTGGACTTTATCAGTTGTAATATATTGTAAATCCTCGTACATGTTAAATCATAAAGCTCTCTTTTTTTCTCTCCCTCTTACTCTTACACTCACTCTCACTTTCTCTCGCTGTCACTCACTTTCACTCTCCACTCTTTCTCTCTCTCGCTCTCATTATCTCTCACTCTCTTTTATTCTCCTCTCTCTCTCTCTCTCTCTCTCTCTATCTTTCTCGAAAAGTAACTTCTTAGATATTATTAGGAATTATTTTAATGTTTGTTAAAAAAACATATGTTAGAAGATCTGTACTGACAATGTATTTTTGTATATGTATATGTCTGTGTTTACGTGTATGTGTGTGAGAGCTATTTTATTAGGTTAATTACTTTGATCTTTTACTTTGAATGTAATAGTTTAATCTTACACTCTTTTGATATGTTTTTTCCATAATTTAATTTGTATACTTGTATTAGATCGAGTGTGTGTGAAGAAAAAGAAAGACGGGGTGATGAAGGGCAGAATGTAGGACTGGCCTGCCTGCCCAATTCTTTACCTTCTTCTCTCCCCCACTCTCCTCTCCTCTCCCCCACTCTCATTCTCTGTCACTCTCCCCTCTCTCATTCTCTCTCTCTCTCTCTCTCTCTCTCTCTCTCTCTCAGTACGTCATTTGTATTCTTTTTCTAGCCATCACATTCTCCTTGGTGCCCAAATGTCAAAGAGCTCAATTCTGTTGTTCTATATTGACCGATATTAGCATGAAATCTGTAGGTAGACTGAATGTGAACACACAGCTAGTATAGCAGAAACAAGAGACACACAGTTTAGTAACAACGATCATGTAAGATAGCAGTGCCGAGCATACCTTGTCTAAATCAGTGATTCCCAGAGTATGGTTCTCTCAGAGCATCATCAGATGGTCCACGGACACCTTGTCAGTTTGCTTTTTATGTGTCATGTAGTGAATATAAAAACATGCTCATTGCATGTAAGCTTGTGGTCCAGAGCGTGTGCGTAGTTGAACCAAGTGCTGGTCCTTGGATGTAGAAAAGGTTGGGAAGCATTGATAGAGATAAAGTACTGTGGTGTTCACGACCGTCGTTGTGAAGTCTGTGTACTCTGATTGTTTTAGGTCTTGTTAACGTCATGTACTTTTACCTGTGTATCACCTGTCAGTGTATTTGTTCGTCCTACAATCCACTCATTCATCCAGTGTGTCTGCCTGCCTGCCTATCTATCTATCTATCTATCTATCTATCTATCTATCTATCTATCTATCTATCTATCTATCTGTCTGTCTGTCTGTCTGTCTGTCTGTCTGTCTGTCTGTCTGTCTGTCTGTCTGTCTATCTATCTATCTATCTATCTGCCTGCCTGCCTGTCTGTCTGTCTGTCTGTCTTCTGTTTGTCTGTATATATTCTTACCTACCTTTCTTCTGATCTACTTGCTTATCTACCTTCTGTCTATATTCTTACCTACTAATTTGCCTACTTACCTACCTGTCTGTTTCTTCCTACCTTCCTACTAATCTGTCTACTTATCTGCCTGTCTGTTTCCGCCTACTTTCCTGTTAATTTGCCTGCTTATCTACCTGACTGTTTCTACCAACCGTCTTACTAATCTGCCTACTTGCCTACCTTCTGTCTATATTCCGACCTGCCTTCCTGCTAATCTACCTACCTTCTGTCTATATTCCGACCTACCTTCCTGCTAATCTACCGACCTTCTGTCTATATTCCGACCTACCTTCCTGCTAATCTACCTACCTTCTGTCTATATTCCTACCTACCTTCCTGCTAATCTACCTACCTTCTGTCTATATTCCGACCTACCTTCCTGCTAATCTACCGACCTTCTGTCTATATTCCGACCTACCTTCCTGCTAATCTACCTACCTTCTGTCTATATTCCTACCTACCTTCCTGCTAATCTACCTACCTTCCTAGCTGTCTGTCTGGCCGCTTCGCTGTCTAACACATAACGTGCATAACAACATACATGGACATTAAAATAAGCAACAGTAGAACACTTGAGTGAATTTCGTCCTCTCATATGTGTAGACATGTAAATCCTGCTGTTTTTGTTTCCTTTTTAAATCATACTCAGCGTCACTCCTGGATCACATTGATATGTGTCCTGGAATATATATCACATTGTCTGTGTGTATTTGCTGGTGTGAGCTGTGTAACACTGAGAGTGGATGCTAGTCTAGATTACATAGAGAGATGAGGTTAGTTATATTGTTTATATGTGGGTTGTCTCTTATCAGTGAGAACTGATCTGTTTGTGTTGTTTTTGTCACTGTGTGGGCAGCACTTGTGGGTGCTTTTTTTTTTCTTCTTCTTCTCATTGATTTTTCTAACTTTAGTAATCTCCCCGCCCCAAGGTCTAAGTTGATGAAACAAAGACGTATATACTAGCGTGACTACACCATTGTCAGAGCCACATCCACCTCTTGTTGCCACTTTGACAACAGGCTGCTTTCCCTTTTTTATACTAGCTACGAGGTTAGGCTTGGGATGCTGTTATCGCAGTAGAATCATTTTGAAACCTGCTTCTTTGACCCATTTTGGGACTATAATCCACTCGCTGTCCCATACCAGGCGTTTGTTTGGTGCTACGTCATGTCATGTCTTGTCGGTGTAACACTGGCATCTACTGTGTTTCCTGTACCGTAAGTTGTCTGGTGATGGCCCTCTTGTCAGTGTATCAGTGATACCTTCTATAATCCGTATACTGTAAGCTGTCAGATGATGGCTCATTTAACAGTGTATCAGTGATAACTTTATAATCCGTATACTGTAGGCTGATAGATGATATGTCGGGGTAACAGCAGTTCCTATTGCCATACGTTTACCGGTTGAAATGCATGCAGAACTAGCGTGTTCCAAGTGCACACGAGTCCTGAATCATCAGCTCAGACGGGATGAAGACAACATCCTGGATAGAGGAGAAAGATTGAAAGAAAGGGAACTAAACAGTGAATCCAGTCAGTCAGTCAGTCATTTGCATGTCCCTTACTTTGCCTCCCTAACAGCTCTCCTGTAGGCCTCTCGATTGTAATGTCCTGCTGCTGATGCATCCATTTGGAAAGCATCAACGATGTTTTGCAGCCATCTTCGCCTTGGTCTTCCTCTTTTTCTTTTTCCCATTATGTACCCTTCCAAGACGGTTCTTCTCTAGATTATCATAACATTTAATATGTCCAAAATATTTAAGTTTTCTCTCTTAAGTTTTTATTAAATTCTTGTAGTATGTTCTTTTTTGTGTCCATGATAATTGGAGAACTCGTCTGTAGCATTTACATTCAAAGGCATTTATGTGTTTCTCAGCTGTTTTGTTGTGTCCAGGTCTCACAGGTATATGTTGGGATGGGAAGGATGCATGCCCTTAAACAGTGAATCCATTCTGCAAAAAATGGTACAATTCCACCAACAAACACATCGGGGAGGGGAGGGGTGGGTCAGACCCTTAGAGCAGTGGTTTTACAACTTGGATTGGCGAAGGATTATGTGGGGATTCGCCAGAGCAGGTCTCGATTATGTAAAATGCTGGAATCTTGTCAAGATTGTTAACATTAATATCAGTTGGCGGCGTCTTATCGTAGAGTTGAACAAATTTAGGAACCACTGGCTGAGAACGTTTAGGACAGGGATTCTTAATCTTTTTACGATTACAGAGCTTCAGCTGATTGTGCAGTTATGTCCCCCATGACACTTTCGTCAGATTATGGAAATCGTATAATCGCTAGCCCTATTAGTCACCAGCTTGTCCTCACAACATGTTCTAGGTATCTTGTCTTCGCCTTGCATATATGGGGCAGCCACTAACAGAGGAGCTAGGGGGAAAAATAATCAAACATTCTGTATTAAAACTGTTGAAAGTTCAAATAGCGTGCTTCATCATTTTGTCTCCATACTTGCAGTGGGGTATGGATAGCACAGTTTAAGAGGTCCCTGGTTTAGGTGCTTAAAGGATCAGAAAATGTGTTGGACAGACAAGGGAGATGAGTACCACTGTCCAGACCGCTAGCGCAGGAAGTCACAAAAATCGGCGTAACTGGCTGCCTGTAACCCGAAACCTTCCTGGCAGCCCGTACACTGCGTGAAATAAGATGGGAATATTGTCAGTCTCAGACTTCCTCGTTCTGACCTGCTGGAGTCATGCAGAATCTTTTTTTTTTTTTACCAATACAACCATTTAGGATAGGGTCTTAACCAGATCTCTTTCACCAGCATTGATAATTACCATTTCTTCTGGCACAGCCATCTCCGCCCCCAAGTCGAGTTACGCCAGAGAGAGAGAGAGAGAGAGAGAGAGAGAGAGAGGGAGGGAGACGGGAGTACGATGTAAAGTTATTCAGCATATTCCCTTGTTGTTGGCGAGCTGGTCCATGACTTTAAAAAGACCACCCGTGGGTGTTTCGCCAGCTGGAAAGACCGTGGTGTGGAATACTATTGATTGAATTTTGTTGCGGGGCTAGTCGGTGACAAAGTCAAGCGAGAAGAATGCTTGGAAACTGCACACATGAGGAGGCTGAACAGAGGGTTTGGTGTGGCTGTACAGAACGAGGGCATGTCGGCTGTGAAGTGGGGACACTTCTGTTCTAGGATCGTTGGCTGTGTGGTCCTGTGAGGTCATTCTAGTGACTCTCCCGCCCTAGGATTGTAATTTTGTGTTGGTTTGTTCAAGACAGTAGTTTGAGAAAAAATAAATATAATTGTGAAACATTTTGGGGCGTGCCTGTCAAGAGGCATGTCCGTTTGTCTTAATAATGTGATATGAGCTTTGGTGAGAAACAACAGGATTCTCAGTGTTCCAGAAATCTCTAGTATGTCATTTTGTATTTTTGTGATGTTTTTATACTTTACTTGTGGTGTTGGCGCGTTTTGCTGATCTTATATAATTAGTCACATGACACAGATATTAACATAGAAATAATTAACTCTTACGGGTTTGTTTATGAATTGTGTTAAACAAATCTAGGATTGACCTGTGCAAGAGAAGCCTCGATTGCTCTGCTGGTCGGCTGTAGAGTACCTTTCCATGCCGTGTGATACTCGTAAGGAGTATATCTTGCAACGTACCCGTTTGACTTTGAGAACATGCCCGTTTAAGACATCTGCTTTCCTCGTAGCATTGCTATTCTAGCAATTGGCAAATGCTTTGCAGAAAAGTTTAAATAGTTCTTTTGGCGGAACAAGTTTGTTTTATCAGTGTCAATGTAATTAATGTGCGAGAACATAAGTTAGCTCTTATTGTAAGTTTTATCTATTATATTTTTGAATGTGTTGATAAGAGACTATGCCTACAGTGTTAAGTTTTCATTTCACATCTTATTATTGTTCTTAAATATATGTCTGTGGTACTGTTATATAAGTATATGATACTATTGTTGGTGTTGAATGCATCAGAATGAAACTTGTAGGCCAGAATGTAGGACGAGCCTGCGGGCCCAGTTCTTCATCTTTGAAAATAAAGTTCATTCCTTGATTCATTTCAGGGAGAACGGTGTTGTTTTAAATGACTTAAAAGCGCAATTTATTCAAAATAATTCACTTTGGTATGTTAGAATATTACTCTGTGCTGATTACCATCTCTGTGTTTAGAAAGAGAAAAATTATTCACGTGGGTTAGCTAACAGTTAAGTAATTACAACAAATACTTTACAGAGGAACTGAGTGCAGCTTTAGCGTACGTAAACTGG
The DNA here is from genome assembly GCA_009760885.1 of Achatina immaculata. Classification (NCBI taxonomy): domain Eukaryota; kingdom Metazoa; phylum Mollusca; class Gastropoda; order Stylommatophora; family Achatinidae; genus Lissachatina; species Lissachatina immaculata. Next base: position 22,363,006 of record CM019712.1, read on the forward strand.
GAGTTTCGTAGGAAAAATGTACGAGGTGCACAAAGAATCTATTTAGTTTTAGGCGAGGTAGAATGTTGTGTAAAGTATATGATGGAACATTGCTCGGAGTTGATTAAACATCTGCTTGCAGGTAGGCTTGCCCAATCATCCGCTTACGCTGGACTTTCTTTATAACTTTGCCACCAATACATTAGGTGGTGCAGCTTTTTGGCCTCTGAGTGGGCGAGATGCCTGACGCGCTAGATTTTTATGGGCATGGTCGATGGTTCGAATTCGGCGGGAGCCGTCCTATTCACCCAGTTGTAGAAGTTCACCCAGCCTCAAGAAAAAATTGGGTAGCAGGGTTAAGGCTTTGAGAAGAAAGAAGAATGACGTCGATAGCTACGGAGTTGGTGCTGATGGCGACACTAGTCGGTAGTTTCAGGTCAGCTGCTGGCTAGGCAGCAGAGAACTTGTGGTCTGACCGTGTGCAGTGACGCTGGTTCACAGCTCATACTTGTACTTGTACTTTTACTTTTAGAAATAGGTACCTGGCTACTTCAGGAGCTGGGGAAGGAAAGGCTGTCATGCGTAATGCTGACCACATCAGCCTCTGCTGACGGGTCAAGGAAAACATGGATGCTAACTAGTTTATGAAAGAAAGCTCAGCTAACTTCCAGATTAAGGAACGGGACAGAATCTGCCAATATGAAGGATAAACTTTGCTACATCATGATGATGATGATGATGATGCAGTAGTTCTTTCTGTCAAAATCTTCCTGGGTCAGCACTGTACCGCCATTACATTACCATGTAGTGACAAGATTATACTTTATTGCTGTCCTCACACTTCTCTCTCTTTCTCTCTCTCTCACTCTCTTTCTCTTTCTCTCTCTCACTCTCTCTTTCTCTCTCTGACTCTCACTCTCTCTCACTTTTCTCTCTCTCTCTCACTTTCTCTCTCTCTTTCTCTCTCTCTCACTCTTTCTCTCTCTTTCTCTCTCTCACTCTCTCTCACTCTTTCTCTCTCTTTCTCTCTCTCACTCTCTCTTTCTCTCTCACTCACACTCTCTCTCTCACACTCACTCTCACTCTCTCTCACTTTCTCTCTCTCTCTCTCACTTTCTCTCTCTCTCTCACTTTCTCTCTCTCTCTCTCTCTCTCTCTCACTTTCTCTCTCTCTCTCTCTCTCAGTGTTTACATATCCACTTGTAGGCGAGTACCCCCTGGCATGTTGTGAGAAAGGTGTCTTTTGTTTCTCCTTTTCTTTACTTAGTACGAGTTTTCATGGATGTTATATTTTACAACCAAAAAGTGTGTGAAGTGTTCTTGGCATGAAACATCAGAGAATTTCCAGTTTAAAAAAAATCTGTTAGGTGGTCTCATTACGATATTCATGTAGTTCTCTGAGAATCTCCTCCTGTTTGAGGTTAAAGTTTTAAAAACAATGCCCTATATAGGTTGCTAAAGCTCCCAGGCCAAAGAAACGGTGATTGAATGTCCGCCTGTCTGTACACGCACTACACACATGCTCGGTTTTCTACGCTCCACTGGAGGCTGTAATTCTGATACGCGCGGTCGAGTTTCCACGATTTGCTGATTTCTGACAGCGCAGAATAGCATGCATAACAAATAATTTTCTAGCTGGGGATTTGCGTCCTGGGGAAAATACAGCACGGATCTGTCTTGCTTTAACCCACATATCCCCAGAGTAATAATATCAAGACCACACAAACAGCTTCATAATAAACACATCCGTTATGTTATTACTGGGATATGAAGCAGCGGCCGTATTTAGTTTATATTGTAGTGCCAGCAAGATTATGCCGGGCAAAAATCTCACTGCAGCTAATGTCTGCTTGCTTTTTAGCTGTCTTCTTGTGTGAAAAAGCTAATAACTGTGGCGTAAAGCTGAGTAAAGCTATATTGACGCAGATATTTTATTTGCATTTCTTTTTCTCGGTAGGTAAAGAGTTAACATATGCGTTAACTTTTTGAGTATCAGCAAGAATGCCCTTAATTTAAACAACATTTCGTCGTTTACCAGAGATGTACCTTTTATACCCGCTACAGAGAAGACTATCAGGACATACCACTGGATGGGACTTATATACAGGAAGAAAGATCGTTCTTTTGGTTTAAATTATACTTTATTTGTTCGGTTTGTTATATTCTAAGACGGGACATAGCAGGGAGAAGGTAAGAAGTTTGGGTTCGCCAGAAATGAACTAAGAGTTTCCAAAACGAAGTTTCAGATAAGTTGGGTTTGGAGCAGAGATGGCTAAGCTGAAGAAACGCCCGGGGCTGAGGGGGGAAACAATGGGAACCGAGTTGGTCAAGACCCTATCCCGGCTCCTCATGGTGCTGCATATAACATGATGATGTTCAGCGTCGGTCTGGCTGCTAGCAGTTGTCGTGATCTCTGTGTAGTATATAGTGTGTATGGAGAAGTCAGCTTCTCAGAGCCCCTCCCTCCATTTTCACTCATCATCCAGAGTCTTCCAGAAAACTGCTAGAGGCACTACACCTCATCCGATATAATATCGATGTTTAAAGTTCGGCCCGACCTTAGCTTCTAAGAACATGACTCTGAAGGTCCAAGGATATCGGGGGAAAAGAAGATTACATTGGATTTTTTTTTCTTTCAAAAAGTGTTATTTATTTATTTAGTTATTTATTCATGACGCGAATTCACCGAATAGATTTTATGATCATGATTATCCATTGTGTATTGTCCTTTGTGTTGTCCATTGCCATTTAGTCAGACAGCTGAGATGTTTTTGGCCTAGCTCCCCTCTACTTTTTTCCCTTGAGTTTTCGAGTGATTACCAAGTTGTCTAAGATTTGTCCTATCATGACATGTCCAGAGAATTGTGACTGTCATTTTCTTATAATTTGAACTGTCTCGGTTGTTCTGAAACTCTTTGATGGCCTCTTGTTCATGTAAATAAAGATGCTAAAGAAAGGGTTTAACGCTGACCTCTTGTGGTATTAGACGGAGACTGGAGCGCCAGGGTTCAGTAACTGCTTCCCCATTACTTGACCCGAGCTGGCCAGCAAGTGCTCCGACCACGATTGATTTCCCCAAGATCAGATGCTGTGAGTCAGAGAGGGCTAGGGTACAGCTTTCTCAGATTATTGTTGGTGATTATTTATGGCTGTTCTGCGTTTCCGTTTTATATGGCATATTTTTTGTTTTGTTTTATCCCTCGGTGGTTAGGTTGTGTGTAGTGGTAGCCAGCTTGAGATTCTCATGGCACTTTGATGAGCGTTTGGAAGCTGTGGTTATTGATATCGGTGCTATTATTCCAGTGTATGTGGTAGGTCATGCTTGGTATACTTTTATTTGTATGCTAGAACTCAGTAGATTAGTAGACAGAAATTAGGGAGACAGGTTGTGCTAGAGGTGCAGTGTGATAGTAGTAGACATGTTTATATAGGACTGGTGACACTAGTATTGTATTGTATAGTAGTAGACATGTTTATATACTGGTCGCACTAGTAGTGTATTGTATAGTAGTAGACATGTTTATATAGGACTAGTCGCACTAGTAGTGTATTGTATAGTAGTAGACATGTTTATATAGGACTAGTCGCACTAGTAGTGTATTGTATAGTAGTAGACATGTTTATATAGGACTAGTCGCACTAGTAGTGTATTGTATAGTAGTAGACATGTTTATATAGGACTAGTCGCACTAGTAGTGTATTGTATAGTAGTAGACATGTTTATATACTGGTCGCACTAGTAGTGTATTGTATAGTAGTAGACATGTTTATATACTGGTCGCACTAGTAGTGTATTGTATAGTAATAGACATGTTTATATACTGGTCGCCCTAGTAGTGTATTGTATAGTAGTAGACATGTTTATATACTGGTCGCACTAGTAGTGTATTGTATAGTAGTAGACATGTTTATATAGGACTAGTCGCACTAGTAGTGTATTGTATAGTAGTAGACATGTTTATATGCTGATCGCACTAGTAGTGTACTGTATAGTAGTAGACATGTTTATATACTGGTCGCACTAGTAGTGTACTGTATAGTAGTAGACATGTTTATATAGGATTGGTCGCACTAGTAGTGTATTGTATAGTAGTAGACATGTTTATATAGGACTGGTCGCACTAGTAGTGTATTGTATAGTAGTAGACATGTTTATATAGGACTAGTCGCACTAGTAGTGTATTGTATAGTAGTAGACATGTTTATATAGGATTGGTCGCACTAGTAGTGTATTGTATAATAGTAGACATGTTTATATAGGACTGGTTGCAGTATAGTAGTAGACATGTTTATATAGGACTGGTCGCACTAGTAGTGTATTGTATAGTAGTAGACATGTTTATATAGGATTGGTCGCACTAGTAGTGTATTGTATAGTAGTAGACACCAAAACCATAGAAAACAAGTTGAATTCTTTCCAGACTAAATGTTTACGTAGAATTTAAAAATATTTTGGCCAAACACCATAAGAAATAACATCTTATTGGCAGAAATGCAGATGAAGCCACTGACAACAATTATTGAGGAAAGACGATGGCGATGGTTGGGACATGTGCTCCGAATGACTGACAACTCACTACCAAAAATAGCACTAAGATGGACACCACAGGGGAGCAGAAGTAAGGGTAGACCAAAAGAGACATGGAGAAGAACAACAGAAAGGATGTTGAGCAATAGAGGGCTCACCTGGGCAAGAGCAGAAAAAAAGGCGAAAGACAGGCATTTGTGGAAAACCCTTGCGGAAGCCTCATGTGCCCTGGGCACTTAAGGTTCAGAGAGAGAGAGAGAGACATGTTTATATAGGACTGGTCGCACTAGTAGTGTATTGTATAGTAATAGACATGTTTATATAGGACTGGTCGCACTAGTAGTGTATTGTATAGTAGTAGACATGTTTATATAGGACTGGTCGCACTAGTAGTGTATTGTATAGTAGTAGACATGTTTATATAGGACTGGTCGCACTAGTAGTGTATTGTATAGTAGTAGACATGTTTATATAGGACTGGTCGCACTAGTAGTGTATTGTATAGTAGTAGACATGTTTATATAGGACTAGTCGCACTAGTAGTGTATTGTATAGTAGTAGACATGTTTATATAGGACTAGTCGCACTAGTAGTGTATTGTATAGTAGTAGACATGTTTATATACTGGTCGCACTAGTAGTGTATTGTATAGTAGTAGACATGTTTATATAGGACTAGTCGCACTAGTAGTGTATTGTATAGTAGTAGACATGTTTATATAGGACTAGTCGCACTAGTAGTGTATTGTATAGTAGTAGACATGTTTATATGCTGATCGCACTAGTAGTGTACTGTATAGTAGTAGACATGTTTATATACTGGTCGCACTAGTAGTGTACTGTATAGTAGTAGACATGTTTATATACTGGTCGCACTAGTAGTGTATTGTATAGTTGTAGACATGTTTATATAGGACTGGTCGCACTAGTAGTGTATTGTATAGTAGTAGACATGTTTATATAGGACTGGTTGCACTAGTAGTGTATTGTATAGTAGTAGACATGTTTATATAGGACTGGTCGCACTACTAGTGTATTGTTTAGTAGTAGACATGTTGATATAGGACTGGTCGCACTAGTAGTGTATTGTATAGTAGTAGACATGTTTATATAGGACTAGTCGCACTAGTAGTGTATTGTGTAGTAGTAGACATGTTTATATAGGACTGGTCGCACTAGTAGTGTATTGTGTAGTAGTAGACATGTTTATATAGGCAGATTATTCAAACGGTGTAGTGTGGTATGGAAATGAAGACTGTAGGTGCTGATACAGAGCAGATATTGAATCCTTGTAGCAGTATACTGTGGTATTAGACAACCACATTGAACTCATTGAAACATGGACTGAAGCAAACCAGGAAACAAAATAAGAAGTGAACAAAGAGACACTTGTCAGATATCAGAGAGTTTAAATAGAGCAAAGTGTAACTTAAAAACAGAGAGCTGTTGCAGAAGTACATCGTTCCACATGAGATCACATAACCAAACTAGTCCAAGATAAGCTCAAAGAATGCTGCTTAGCCAGCAATAGACGTGGACACTTGTCGTTATCTGGTGATTGTTGCTAGACTACGCCAGCTGAAGATAGCACATACGAGTGTTTATTTGCTCGTTGTGAGACGTGAAATGATACAGAGCGTGACAGTGGAAGGTCACCTAAATAGCAAATTCCTTGATCGTGAATTCGTATAGCGAAATTCCGTAGCTTGGAAGATAGGAAAATAGGAAGAAAGTCATGGGCTATTTGTATCAGTCAGTGTTTCTATATTTAATGGTAGATTTTCTTTACTATATATAAATATACACATCATGAAACAGGTTTTGCGAGACTCGGTCTAATCTGGCCTTTTTCTGCCAGGGGACGCGTGCGTTTGGAAATAGTTAAGGAGCTCGTCGATGATGATGATGATGATGATGATGATGATGACAGGTGATTGGCATTGTATGTGCCTTGCTGTAATCAGCCCAGCTGCAAAATTAAGTACCTGATTACTTCAGACATGTCAGATACTGCTCACGTCTTACTGTGGTGTACCAATAGGTCAAGAGGAGTACGGACACTAACACTATACCCACGATATGCCTGCCTCATCGGTGTTAGAACAGGTCAGGGGAAGATTTGCAGTATTGTCACCATGTGCTATCTATTACAGTAATTTTTAACCCTCTTTTTGGCCATGGGCCCTCTTTCTGGTCTAAGAACAGCTGTAGACCCCGCACCCTATTCTGGGCTAAAAATAGCCGTGGGGACCCCCAATTCTGGCAAGAACAGTCGTGGGCCCCTTTCTGGGCTAAAAATAGCCGTGGACCCCCCCCCCCCAATTCTGGACAAGAACAGTCGTGGCCCCTTTTCGGGGCTAAGAACAAGTGTGGTTTCATCATTAAGTATAAAGCAAAAAAATTAAATTTTTTAAATGCTCAGTGCCCAGTTCATTTGCCGGTCTGTGGGCCTTCTAAAATCATTCGTGGAGCCAGGTTAAGAAGCACTGCTTTTTGCTAAGAAAACCATTTGATATGCTGGAAGATACCGAGAACCGAGACAGCAGAAGCGTGCATCAGCAGCGCTGTCTAGTCCGGCAGGTCATGCATGTGTCGTAGCGGCACGTAAGAGGTTAATCTCATGGACTAAGTCGCGGACACTGCATCATGTGGCAGTAACGTCATTGAAAGTAAACACGCTGACACGATATACATTGTTCTGCCATCTTGTGTGATGTTTTTTTTTGTTTCAGGTTATCTTTTTATGAGATACTTAATTAAGAAGCCAAGATGGAGGGGTTAATTTCCAGAATCCGGGAGTCTGACGTGGCTTTCTGGTGCTGTTGTTTAGAAATGACCCAAACCTCCATGTGGGGGAGAGGTTTTCTAAGAATATCATCGGTATATAAAGTGTTAATGATTTAGAGCAGATATGGTAGCATTGAGTTGTAAGGGTTTAACAGTTATACGGCAAATGTCGTGAAAGAGTTAACATGCGTATACTTACACAGGTATATTCTTGTGTGTTCTTTGCCTTGCTTTCGCCCATGTCTGCACGCTTTTCTTTCTTTCTTTCTTTATCAGAGTTTCTGTGTGTTTCCATCCTGTTCTCGCCCCGTGGTTCTTTATCACGTTTGACCGGCTTCCATTTGCCGGATCCGGTTATCTTATCAGTCGTGCGTGCTCGTTTGTCCGGACGTCACAGAATAACCGTGGCCGTGTCGATAGCTCCCATTACCCGCACGTTCAGGTCGCTACAGAAATCACGTGGACGTAGGACTATACAGTGTTCTCATTGTTGGTTTGTCTATTAGTACCGTGCCGCCGTGTAACAAAATGGCGGTGGTTGTTGTTCCTTGATCTTTCTACGGCTTGCGAGTTAGGCATGTTATTGTAAAGATCATGCTGTTGTTTTTTCCTTCCCGAAACTTCCAGCAGGATATTCCTAGCGGCCGATGTGAAGATGTTGGGACATAAGCGTCAAATCTGACCGGGAGTGGGGTTGTGTTGGTTATCTTGTATTACAAAGATAATTATTATTAATTGTATTATTTTGTATTATCTTGTTCTACCTTTAAGCTCCACCGCCATAGAGAACAGATCCATGCGAGAAAAAAGCCTGGAATACATTATAAGTTTAGTAGACTGTCTGGCCTTGCTTCGCTGTGTGTCATGGCTGCGCCATCTGTGGCATGGCTTTCTCACATACCACGGCTAATTCCCTGATGAGGGTATGTGTCTCAGGACAGCATTTGTTAAAAGTCAGAGAATTACAGATATCAGAGATATGCAAGTGCCTTATGTTGGGGCCAGAACACTTGGGACACGTAGACACAGCTGGACTCAGGGGCATACACTGGGAATCGAACGTACAGAGCACGTTGGAAGGCCACTGCAGCCAGCCTTTCCTGGGGACACGACACAAGATGGTGGAGAGCAGCAGGTTGGAAGAATGGATGAAATAGGTACAGAAGTGGAAATATGACTGACCAGACTGTTGGCCGGGTTAGCATTGTAGTAGAGGATTTGCTAACCTCATGTCGGGAACCGAAATACTGGCCAGTATAACATAACAGCTGATCTTCTGACATCGCACCAGCTAAAATCATGACAAAAGAACTGCTAGCACCGCTAAGCATCATACGAGCTAACGTCGTGACACATGAACTGCTAGCACCGCTAAGCATCATACGAGCTAACGTCGTGACACATGAACTGCTAGCACCGCTAAGCATCATACGAGCTAACGTCGTGACACATGAACTGCTAGCACCGCTAAGCATCATACGAGCTAACGTCGTGACACATGAACTGCTAGCACCGCTAAGCATCATACGAGCTAACGTCGTGACACATGAACTGCTAAACGTCATGCCATAGCAACTGCTGAACTATTTGACACAGCGTTTCCAGATGATGTTTGCCTAGTAAGGCTGCGGTACAGCTTTGTGTGGAACATATGTGGAATTTAATGCGTGTCTAGTTGTTCTGTGTAGTACGCCGTCAGGCCGTGGAAAATACATGCACCAACACCAGATCTCGTATATATCAAGCTCTTAACCCTTTTCTTATTTTCTGATAGCACACCCTACATGGATTGTCCAGTAGCAGACCCTACATGGATTGTCCAGTATGTCCCTGTATCCCTTTCGGCACATTGCTGAAATCATCATCATCACCGGTCCTATTAGGATACCAGAATGCCTTCAGAAGATATCAGCAGTTCCGTTTTGTTTTACATTTGAGTAGCTAGGAAATGAACAGCTGAAAGATAAATTTAATCAAAGAGTCATGATCTAATCATTGTAATGTAACCAAAGACCACAATTTAATCATTTTAAATAACCCGAAGTGTCATATGCAATCTTTCTGGTGGAACCAAATAAACCCAGCGTAATCGTTCTTTTGTAACCAAAGAACCACCGAGGAATTAATCCTTGTAGTCTAATGGTAGTTTTTTTTTCCTCCACCTGCTGTTGAGAGATTCCCCCACCTGTTGTTTAGAGATCAAGCCCCCCCCCCCCCAAAACCCCAATCACTTGATTCCCATACACCCAAGGGGTATGGATACCTATGGATTAACTCTAATCCTATGTTTTTCAGTACCAGTGGTCTGTTCTTCAGTACGTGATTACCATTTATCTGTTGTTTTTTGTTTTCATATAATAATTCTAGTGTCACTCGAACTGTGTTTTAATCATACTTATACAAAGGTGAATCAAATGAAAGTTAGAGAATGGCAGTTACACAGAACTTTTGTTTAGTAAGGGGGGGGGGGGAAGAGAATATTATCTGTTTTTCATTCTAACATCTTTGCTTCACAGAGCATTTGCGTCACCTGTAAACTAGTGCTTGAATTCAAGTTAAGAGAAACCCTTTGTCCTGACCTCTTAGCCACTGGAGCACCGCATCCCTTGTGTGATCGCCCAGAGCGGTCGGCTTCTTGTAAACTTGTTATGCCTGTCTTGAACTTTGTAACCCAGTTGTAGACATGAGTCTTGCACGCGCACTTGGCTCCGTACGCTGCACATATTTCACGGTGTGTGTCCATTGTGTCCAGATCATTGGCGGACAAGAATCGAATGTACAGGACGCACTTCTTCCTTTGTCTGTAATTTAGTCGCCGTCTTGACATACGCTTCCCTTGGGTTGTTGCTTAGCGACGGTGGCGCTGTCTACTTACTGACGTCACTGACCTTGGTGCTAACAGTTGGTACTACTAAGGGATTTCTGTCTGTTCTCTAGGAAGTTTCATTGCCATTTTCCAAATTTCATTCGATTAGCTCGCGTACTGGTTGATTCATCTCTGAAGGTGTTATCACTGAAGCCAAGACATTCCTGTATTTGCTCCACTGCTTATTCCAGTAACTGCTGTAAAGTTTGTAAAGTGTATGGTATTGTTTGATAAGAAAATAAGTATTATATTCTCGGTAGCCTTTGTGTAAGGAGGGGAACAAACAACTAGAGAGCTTTTAACGTTTCATGCACAGAAAAGATGAAAGATCCCAGAGATAATTCTTATGTCCTGAGAATATAAAATCAAATAGCTCTTTCTTTATATATTTGAAAGTAAAAAACTAAATAGTTTTTTTTTTTAACTTTTCTTGATACTTGTGAAAGTAGAACACTAAATAGCGCTTAAGTTGCATTGATCTTGGGATTAATAAATCGGGCACTGTTAAGGATATGTGGACAGAAATCTGCATAAATATCAAACCCACATACTGTATTTACATTTTGTGATTACCAGCAGGTTTTGAGGTTTGTTTGTTTTTTTTTTCAGTCAAGTCATTTAGAATGTGAAATTTTATGCTTCGTTTTTTTTTTCTTCTTTGGGTGTGATACTTCATTCTAGCAACGCTCCTCCTATGAAGTCAGGCGGATATTGGCCTAGTTTTTGTGTGAATGTTCGCAGTCGTTTAATATGCTGACAGAGGTGTGTGTGCTGCTTGCTTCTGTTGACCACTGAAAGTTTTCACGTGCTGAACCACTTTGGCTGCTTGTTTTTCTTGTCTTTGGAGGGGACGTTGACGTCTTGATAGGGCTCGTCCATTTCTTTCATTTCGGGGAGGGGAGGGGAGGGGGAGTATTTAAAGTTTGTGTGTCGTCTCCCTGCTTCCTACAAATCTTAGTGTGAATATTTTTCTCTGGTATACTGTCACATGAAGCGCGACCTACCAGCGTTCCGTTTACATGCTCATGAAAGCACAGTCAACAGATATTCGTTAAATACAAGGTGTTGTTTTTTAAAATTTATTTTAAAGAAGCGTTTTCTTTTCAATGGATTGTCGACATTAAACAGTTTCTAGTACTGGAAGACACTTTTAAAGTAGGAAGTGATTTTTTAAAAAAAACAATTTTTTCAGCTTAAATTTGTATTTTAACACTTATTTATCTTAGTTGTTCGGTAAGAAGACGTTGTTTGGTTAAGATAAACCATTCTGTGCAATATTTAGGTACAAATTATGTTCTTTTGTGCATAAAGGTAACGGTAAAATCCCCGCTTCCATGCCGTTAAGGCTTTCTGGGGATATGGTGTTAGGGCCTTCGGTCAGTGTCACGCCTGGCCGCCGCATTTACCTTCACACATTTCTCTGGTGCCCATTTTTAGAAGCTGGGCGGACCCCTTTTTGGTACCTCTCCTCTGCTAGAACTTGAAGCCCAGTACTACCAGATTAGTAGACGAAGCGACTAACTATTCAGCCAACCAGGCCGTCATTTATTTATTTATGTATTTATCTGCAGTCACTTTATTGTATGCCTCCATCATAGTTTGATGTTATTATGTTGTGGTTGTCTCATGATCTGTAAAATTGATATAGATTGTACCACCATCGGTCCGTTACTTTTAGTTTACAGACCGCCTCCCGTGATGTCGAACTGTATAATGTTTTAAATTTGTTGTTTTGTTTTTTTTTAAAGGGGGGGGGGATGGCTGAATGACCAGCTGGTTAGTCCACCTGTAAATCTTATGGCACAGATTGGTGGTTCGAATCTAGCCGTAAGGCGCCATAGTCACCCAAGATAAAGAAATAGTGATGGACAGGGCGCCAGGCTGTGATCCTGACCACATGGTCCTCTAGTGTGGCCACAGCTCAAGGAAAATACCTGGCTGCCTCCGTGGTATAATAAGGTAAGATGGTCTCCGTGTGTAAGACAGCTCAGGGAAAGAAAGTCCAACCGTATACTAAACAAATGGGTGAACATCCGTGCGTCATTGCGTTCCTACTGTAAATGTAAAACTAGTAATAATAATAATAATGCCTTTAGATAAGTCACATTTGGTTACTTTCTACCGTAAGCTTTCAGTGGGGTAGAATGTTTCCTGGAGGTAGCAGTATCATGCCGTAGAAAGAGCTGTTGCTGATAGTTTCCTTGACTAGACTGTACTCAGCACCATCTCTGACCACCTGTCCCTCCTCCGCTCCAGAAGGAGTCAGGTGCCTCTTTCCGTAGCTGGGGTGACAGGGCTGGACTTTGAATTGTGCGTGAGAAGCGATTGTTTGCTGGACCAGAGTCACCTGTACCTTACATAGTATACGATGACACAGTCACATTATCCAATGCAGCGTAAACAACGAAAGAAAATGATATTTTCAGTTCTTTCTCTGTCACTTTTGTTGACGGGTTTCGTCTGGCAGCAGCATAAGGAAGTCAGTTTTCAGAAGCTGCTGTTATCTTATCTTATATATCTTATATCCTTCCCGTGCCGTTAAACGTCACATAGGGCTCGCAAAGTAGTTCGCCAATTTTTCCTGTCTTCGGCGAGTCTTTCAACCTCATCAAAGGATTTTATGCCTGTTAATTTGGCCTCTCTTAATAATGTCCTCTTCAGAGTTTCACGCGGTCTGCCTCTTTTTCTTCGGCCTGTTGTGTTCCACTTCTTGTTTTGGGATTCCCTGATCATTTCTTCTCATCAAGTGACCAACATATGTCCATGCTGTTATAGAGGGCTGTATATTACAGAATACTATCAGCAGTTATTTTTCCTGTTAAAGATCGCTTCATCGTACACAGAGCCACCCGTCTGTTCCAACATATTGATTGCTTCCTTGTGCATCTTTTTAAACTAAAGCAAATCTGCACACACACGCGCACACAAAGTAGATTGTCTGACTATCTACGTATCTCATCGCTAGAACTGGAGATTAATTTGGGGGGGGGGATAGGAAAAAAAAACCTTCTCATCTTTCAGGCAAGCAGCTGCAGAGTAAACGAGGGGGGGGGGATATAAGAAAGCATGTTTCTTGGTGAATATAACACGCGGGGTGAGGGCAACAGTTTTATGAGCAAAGGGATTCCCTCAAGCTGTTGTCAGTGTGTGCCCCTGTCAGACAGATATGATAATTTTCAGCCAAGCTGCGTGACAGCTTTGGTGAATCTTTAATGGTTTGTCGCGGCGGTTCTCAAGATAGTTTCACGTCTCGGACCCATGTTGTTAGTCTTCTGTCTTTTTTTTTTCCTGGAACTGCCAGCTGGATGTTATGTGCAGCCTATGTGGTGAAGATGTTGAGGTACGCGCCTAGTGGTCGGATGAGAAGTGGGTTTTTATTTTGCAGACATACCCAGACTGTGGTTTAAAAGCAGGAAGATGCAGTGCTTCTTTTTCAGGCTCCCATCATCTTCTGGACCGTAGCGATCCCTGCGCCGTTAGGAAAAAAGCTGAGGATGTTACCAGGACAACAGAGAGGTGGAACAGGGTCTTGGTGAGCTGTGGTTCACCAACCGTGACGCTAGCAGTATCACTGAGCCTCTCTCTCTCTCTCTCTCTCTCTCTCTCTCTCTCTCTCTCTCTCTTTTCTCTTTCGTCGGGAGTCGTTAAAATGAACGACAGTTCGACCACGACCCATCCCTCCTACATACACACGAGTCTCTGGTGTTAAACATAAGCTTTTAAATTCTAGACTTTCATTTCGGAAATAGTCGGTGTCTCCCAGGGGTCTCAGTACACCAGTTTAAGAACCACTATTGTATCGTATGCGGTTGTTGTTGGTTTTTTTCCCATTTTCCTTTCATATTCATGCTTTCTTGGCATCCTGTTAATGTCAAAATACAACCTTTGTTCGTACATTATTCCAGTAAACTTTTTCTCTTTTCTATATCAAAGATCTTCATGGACGGGAAAAAACAGTGTTGGCCTAGCAGATTTCTTAGACGAGAGCCAAACTAAATATTTTATTAAGTTTGTGTATCACAACATTTTATACTTCCCATTCTGTTATCTCGTGTGCGTGTGTGTGTTTATGTTTTTAGAGGAGTAATCAGCGTTCACGATACAAATGTGGCGGCATGTCTAGGAAGAAAGGGGCGCAGAAAGGCTTATGTGGGTAAATACACCTGGGCGCAGAAAAGCCGATGGGGTAAATACACCTGGGCGCAGAAAAGCCGATGGGGTAAATACACCTGGGCGCAGAAAAGCCGATGGGGTAAATACACCTGGGCGCAGAAAAGCCGATGGGGTAAATACCTGGGCGCAGAAAAGCCGATGGGGTAAATACACCTGGGCGCAGAAAAGCCGATGGGGTAAATACACCTGGGCGCAGAAAAGCCGATGGGGTAAATACACCTGGGCGCAGAAAAGCCGATGGGGTAAATACACCTGGGCGTAGAAAAGCCAATGGGGTAAATACACCTGGGCGTAGAAAAGCCGATGGGGTAAATACACCTGGGCGCAGAAAAGCCGATAGGGTAAATACACCTGGGCGCAGAAAGACCGATAGGGTAAATACACCTGGGCGCAGAAACACGGACGGGGTAAATACACCTGGGCGCAGAAAGACGGACGGGGTAAATACACCTGGGCGCAGAAAGACGGACGGGGTAAATACACCTGGGCGCAGAAAGACGGACGGATAAATACACCTGGGCGCAGAAAGACGGACGGGATAAATACACCTGGGCGCAGAAACGGACGGGGTAAATACACTGGGCGCAGAAAGACGGACGGGGTAAATACACCTGGGCGCAGAAAGACGGACGGGGTAAATACACCTGGGCGCAGAAAGACGGACGGGGTAAATACACCTGGGCGCAGAAAGACCGACGGGGTAAATACACCTGGGCGCAGAAAGACCGATAGGGTAAATACACCTGGGCGCAGAAAGACGGACGGGGTAATACACCTGGGCGCAGAAAGACGGACGGGGTAAATACACCTGGGCGCAGAAAGACCGATAGGGTAAATACACCTGGGCGCAGAAAGACGGACGGGGTAAATACACCTGGGCGCAGAAAGACGGACGGGGTAAATACACCTGGGCGCAGAAAGACCGATAGGGTAAATACACCTGGGCGCAGAAAGACGGACGGGGTAAATACACCTGGGCGCAGAAAGACCGATAGGGTAAATACACATGGGCGCAGAAAGACCGATAGGGTAAATACACATGGGCGCAGAAAGACCGATAGGGTAAATACACCTGGGCGCAGAAAGACCGATAGGCTGAATAGAGACGCAGAAAGAACATCTAGCTGAAAGAAAATAGGCGTGAACAGCTGCAGGTGGTGGTGGTGGTGGTGGTGGTGGTGGTGGTGGTGGTGGTCTTCAACATGTGAACACAGCATTAGAGTAACCTGTAGAAGATAAAAGTTTGGGCTGTCACGCTAATCCTGAGAGAAGTCTCTGAAGTGGCTTTTGTCTGTGAACTCTCCTCCACTTCCACATGCCTGTCTGTCCCTGTCGTCCCACATCCACTAGATCAAACCCCGCAACCGTTGGTTCTGTTTGTCGGGACTTAGATTTATACACCCTGTTATCTTCGCCCAATCCGTGTTCCTATTTCAGTTTGTTTCCTGCTGCCCTCACTTTGACGGTTCGGTTCTCTTTTGCCCAACAGCCGATCCGGCACGCGCACTGGCACAAGTGCCCAAGCGCGCGCGCGCGGCAGCTCACTTAACGATAGAGCCGTGAGCCAGCTTAGTTGTATGGTTTTTAGTCCCAGGTTCGAGGCTGTCATTAAAGCTAATTGTACTGACTAGTCAGGGTGATAGTGATATGTTCACATGATCTGTATCCAGCCGCGCTGACTGTGGATATGGTGGATTGTGATAAGTTCACAGCAGTTTGTGTAAGATGGTTTCCGTGTGTAAGATAGTTCAGGGAAAGTTCAGCTGTGTTGTAAACAATCGGGGGAACATCCTTGCGTCATTGCCTTCCTGCTGTAAAGGTAAAACTACGACTAAGACTACTACTACGACTACTACTACTGCGACGACGACTACTACTGCTACGACGACGATTACTACTATTACGACAGTTACTACTACTACGACTACTACTTCAACTACGACTACGACGCCTTCTACTACTACGTCTACGACGCCTTCTACGACTACGACGCCTTCTACTACTACGACTACTACTACTACTACATCGACTTCTACTACGACTACTACTTCAACTACGACGACTACTACTACTACGACTACGACGCCTTCTACTACGACGACGACTACTACTACGACTTCTACTACTACGACTACTACTACTACGACTTCTACTATTACGACGACGACAACTTCTACTACTACTACTACGACGACTTCTACGATTACTACTACTACTACGACGACTTCTACGATTACTACTACGACGACTTCTACTACGATTACTACTACTACTACGACGACTACTTCTACTACTACTACTACGACGACGACAACTTCTACTACGACTACTACTACTACTACTACGTCGACTTCTACTACTACTACGTCGACTTCTACTACGACTACTACTACGACGACGACGACTTCTACTACGACTACTACGACGACGACAACAACTTCTACTATGACTACTACTACATCGACTTCTACTACGACTACTACTACAACTTCTACTACGACTACTACTACGACGACGATGACTTCTACTACTACTACTACGACGACGATGACAACTTCTACGACGACGACGACAACTTCTACGACGACGACTACTACTACTACGACGACCACCACCACCTTCATGATTTTTTTATTTAAAGATCACTGACTAAACATGTTATTAAAGTTGAAAAAAGAACAAAATATTAGAGAGGTCTACATGCTCAGATCTTCACCCTTTGAAAACAATTGTTGTTATGTCATTCGTTTTTGTGTGACATTCAAGATAGAACATAGCTATCAGCAAAAACAAACTAGAGAGCATTAGCAGTTCTTGAGTATCTTGTGTCACTTACAACTATCAAATGTGACAGGTTGGAAGGAGGTTAAAGGAAGACTTTATCAGTCACATTAAAAAAAAAAAAGGATAATGCAAAGCACTGCATCTTGTTCTTGTTCTGACTCTCCCTGGAACTGCATGCATATGTTCTTTGCAGCCGATGCTGTGAGAGTCTTGAAGCAGAACATTGTGTTGAGAAGGGGGTGGTTAGGGCAGATATTTTCTCAGTTCCAAGGTGGAGCTAAAAGAGCAGAAGTGGACAGAGCTTCTTTTAGCAGGCTCCACTCTGTTGGGGACTGTCTTCATCCCTCAGCCAGCGTGGGCCAGTTACTGTGGAATACCAACAGAAGGTAGAACAGAGTCTCGCTGGTTGAACGGCCCAGACGCAAGCCTGCCAGCTGTTGGTCATCGCTACATCTCAGACAGCATCTTCACCGCTGGAAGCAGCGGCTAGACATGCATTTAAATCCTGCATCTTTTCAACAGCTGATCGCTGACACTGATATCAGCAGCACAAACATGGATGACATTTTGGGATTATATGTGACACAAGAGAATCAAGAGGAGCAACAAAACCATCCTAGAAGAGCTTGGCTAGATATAAATGAAAAATGTACTGACTAGTCAGGGTGATAGTGATATGTTCACATGATCTGTATCCAGCCGCGCTGACTGTGGATATGGTGGATTGTGATAAGTTCACAGCAGTTTGTGTAAGATGGTTTCCGTGTGTAAGATAGTTCAGGGAAAGTTCAGCCGTGTTGTAAACAATCGGGGGAACATCCTTGCGTCATTGCCTTCCTGCTGTAAAGGTAAAACTACGACTAAGACTACTACTTCGACTACTACTACTGCGACGACGACTACTACTGCTACGACGACGATTACTACTATTACGACAATTACTACTACTACGACTACTACTTCAACTACGACTACGACGCCTTCTACTACTACGTCTACGACGCCTTCTACGACTACGACGCCTTCGACTACTACTACTACTACTACTACATCGACTTCTACTACGACTACTACTTCAACTACGACGACTACTACTACTACGACTACGACGCCTTCTACTACGACGACGACTACTACTACGACTTCTACTACTACGACTACTACTACTACGACTTCTACTATTACGACGACGACAACTTCTACTACTACTACTACGACGACTTCTACGATTACTACTACTACTACGACGACTTCTACTACGATTACTACTACGACGACTTCTACTACGATTACTACTACTACTACGACGACTACTTCTACTACTACTACTACGACGACGACAACTTCTACTACGACTACTACTACTACTACTACGTCGACTTCTACTACTACTACGTCGACTTCTACTACGACTACTACTACGACGACGACGACTTCTACTACGACTACTACGACGACGACAACAACTTCTACTATGACTACTACTACATCGACTTCTACTACGACTACTACTACAACTTCTACTACGACTACTACTACGACGACGATGACTTCTACTACTACTACTACGACGACGATGACAACTTCTACGACGACGACGACAACTTCTACGACGACGACTACTACTACTACGACGACCACCACCACCTTCATGATTTTTTTATTTAAAGATCACTGACTAAACATGTTATTAAAGTTGAAAAAAGAACAAAATATTAGAGAGGTCTACATGCTCAGATCTTCACCCTTTGAAAACAATTGTTGTTATGTCATTCGTTTTTGTGTGACATTCAAGATAGAACATAGCTATCAGCAAAAACAAACTAGAGAGCATTAGCAGTTCTTGAGTATCTTGTGTCACTTACAACTATCAAATGTGACAGGTTGGAAGGAGGTTAAAGGAAGACTTTATCAGTCACATTAAAAAAAAAAAAAGGATAATGCAAAGCACTGCATCTTGTTCTTGTTCTGACTCTCCCTGGAACTGCATGCATATGTTCTTTGCAGCCGATGCTGTGAGAGTCTTGAAGCAGAACATTGTGTTGAGAAGGGGGGTGGTTAGGGCAGATATTTTCTCAGTTCCAAGGTGGAGCTAAAAGAGCAGAAGTGGACAGAGCTTCTTTTAGCAGGCTCCACTCTGTTGGGGACTGTCTTCATCCCTCAGCCAGCGTGGGCCAGTTACTGTGGAATACCAACAGAAGGTAGAACAGAGTCTCGCTGGTTGAACGGCCCAGACGCAAGCCTGCCAGCTGTTGGTCATCGCTACATCTCAGACAGCATCTTCACCGCTGGAAGCAGCGGCTAGACATGCATTTAAATCCTGCATCTTTTCAACAGCTGATCGCTGACACTGATATCAGCAGCACAAACATGGATGACATCTTTTGGGATTATATGTGACACAAGAGAATCAAGAGGAGCAACAAAACCATCCTAGAAGAGCTTGGCTAGATATAAATGAAAAATGGCACATCAGCTCAGCCAGGAAAAGATAGTTGTCTTTTCTATGGTCATATAGCATAACATGATGGCTTAGGTAAGGTAGAGGTAGTCCTGTTATGCCATGAAGGCATCTAGAGGATACGATGTTAGTGTCCACATGTTCCTCCACCTGTCAGCTCACTAGAATATGTGGTCAGCATCATGCTTGGCCATCTTTCCTTGCCCAGATCCAGGAGAAGCTATGTACCCAGTTTTACAGCTGATGACCCTAGGTGTCTCTGGCTGAATTCAAGCCGCCGACTTCTGCCATGAGAGACCAGTGCACTGACCACTTCATCACTCCGCCACCCTGAGATGGCCTAGGGGAAACATTAATAAAAAGTTTGGTTCCAGGAAAATTTTAGAGGGGACAGATGCCAGAGATCAAGTTCCTGGGATAACATTGAAGCTTTAAACACTATACTTACTGAAGCAGGCATTCAGGCTAAACAGTAGGACATTTTTAGATTGGCTGTCAAGAAAGCCAAGAATAAGACATGTGAAGATGTAGTGGGATAGAGACTAGGGTCAGAGCTTGAAGGTCATTTCTTGTGTTGAAAATTTCGATTATTATTTGATGAGAGAAGACTGATGGCTCACATTATTTCTTAGAGCAAGTTTCAGATATAGGCTTCTGAACAGGCTCCACAGCTGAAAGGGAAACACATAATTCTCAAATATGTTGGCTTGTGAACTGTTGTATCATGTTATATAGTTCTCCAGCATATTGGCCAGTGAACTGTTGTATCATGATATCAGTTACAGGAACAATCACAACTTGGAGATCTTGGCATGGTTTAGCAAAATGATTCTGATTTTCTATTCTAGCCTTCCAGAGTTTTACATTATCTGTTTGTACCAGACAAAAACAAAAAAAATCTCAAGACTACAAAGCAACTTTGTAATAAACACATCTGCCATTTTTTTTGCCAGGATACATCTCTGAACTTAAAACATGCTGTGTTATGACAAAAGTTTGTAATGGCCAGTGATAGCAGCAGTTTTACTAAGACATTCAGTGAAATCAGTATTCCGTATTAGGTTCTCTGTGTCATCATGAGTGAGATATTCCCATAATTGCTCAACTGCTTGTGCCAGTAAGCATCAGTGGTCCTTGACATTAGTCCTTGATGATAGCCTACAAAAGTCCAGATGTGAAACTAGTCAGCGTCACTCTCCGCATGAACTCGATAGCTTAGGTATCAAGCCAAACTAGGGCACACAAAGACCAGCATAGTTCACTACTGGCCAAGTAGACATAACAAAGAATCATCAATGCTGTCTATGCTAAGTTCACAGCTCATAGTGGTGCCATAGCACTAAGCTTGGTAGCTAACCCACCTCCATCTGGAAAGCCCAGAGAAATTGGTGAAAGTGTATAGTGAAGAAATTAAAAGTGTGGTGTGTGATGTCAAAGTAAGAAACATAAAAGTGAGTCAGTAAACATCCAGTGATGTTTGTTTTGGGTAAAGGTGAATATTAACATTCTAACTACCAGGCCAAAGTCTCAGGACCGCACAAAAAATGTTTAATAAACACAGTCACCATGTTTTGTTTTTTTTTTTTAAACTCAGGAAATGACTTACATATCTAAAGGTTCAAAATCAGACTCTGGCGTCATTTCATTCAAGACAGCCTCAGCATCCATCCAAGAGCATGTTTGCTAATAGTTCCCATCAAGCATTGGTTGTTTATGATGCATTTTCTGGCACACAGTTCAGATTTCCCACCAGCACCCTTAATTTGTCCTAGCTCCAGCGGTTGCCTCACAACTACATTGTTCTTCCATTCCCACGCTTCATTTTCCTGCAGTCTTTCCAGTACACTTCCAGCAATGTTGCCGTGGTCCATTCTCATCCTGCCATTTATTTTAGCCTGTCCAGCAAGCGTGTCTGCCACTTCATTGCCATGTACTCCCTCATGGCCTGGACAGCAAAGCCACGTTAGGCTTGTCACAGCTGACTGGCTTAACAGATTTATAGTTTGAGTCTCAGAACAGCAGAATAAAACTTTCTGTGCTGTTATTTTATTTTGTTGGTTTGTTTTTTTTTTAACAAAGACGAGCATATGGATGTAGGTAGGAAAATATGTGTACTGCTTCTAGTTAATGGTTAAAACAGACAGGTGTGGGGTGGGTCCAAGCCAGGCACGTAAACATAAACCACAGACACATTGGAGTGGTTGAGTAAGAATTGAACCTCTTGGCTTATGGTGTATGAAGGGCAGGGTGCTGGCTACTTGGGCATGAAAGCATCCTTTGTGGTTGAGTGTCATTTCAGAGGTTGAGTGCTCTTAAGTTGGTCTTCTCCTGCAGTGTAGTGTCTCTGTGATCTGTGTGGATGTTTGAGGTTTCTTTACCTAGTGTATTGTCACTGTATGATCAGGTATAGTGTACTAAATCCAGGAGTATTGTGTGGTTATATGGGGTCAATGAACACAGCTGGAATAGATTCCACTCTGTCTCTTCATGGTTCTCTGAAGGAAACAGAAGGAAATTAGGATGTTGTACTCTTGCAGCCTGGCTGTGGTGCAGTCAGTCAGACAGTTCGGACCTGTACGTCTCAGTTCTTCCTCAGTCTCCCTGGAACTCTAAGCTGGTGAGCTTTGTTCGGGCACAGCGTGGTGCTGGTTTGGGAGTAGGTTATAGCAGCTGCGTTTTCATTCTTTGAGTGGTGGAGCTAAAAAGCAGGTGGTGTGCAGTACTTTTGGCATGGGGACTGTGGCGATCCCTGCACCTGTAGTCGGGCCTGGGCTGTTACTGGGGGTACCAGCGGAAAGATGGGACAGGGTTTTGGTCAGCAAAGGTTTGCCCACCCTGACACCAGCGTGTCATCTATGGGTTTCTGAATGCAATGTTGGACAGGGTCTTAGCCCTCTCTAAATCTCTCAGAGACCACAGTTATTCACTCCCCTTTCTGCCATGGTACTTCAGCCTCCAACATCATCACGACACCATCTGCAAAACCCAGCAGTTGAAGGAGATAACAACAAGAAGAACCTGCTAAACTCTGGCTGAGATGAAGACTTTGTGGCTTACATTTTATTTTTATTTACAAGAGCTGCTTAAGAAAATAAAACAGAATTAGAGCACTGAAGTTTGTGAAGGGCTGTTATTATGTGAGTTTGGTAAGACAGTAGTGGTAATCAATAGCTGCACACGTTGTTGTGGTCACAGGCCATGTTGTTCCCCTCCATCGATTGGATCTCTAATTTAGAATCTTTCACAGAGGCGGGACAAAGCCATAAAGTTAGTCCATGACACGGGATTGGTTTTTATCTTGGGTGCTGGGCTGGAGCAAATCAAACAATAAATAAGTGACAGGAGATGGAAAAGGAGGACAGGATGTCTTGTGTGTCTCGATTACATGGGCCACATTTTTTTTCTTTACTTTCTGTGTCTTATAGGAGGATGTTGGTGTAGAGTTTTCATAGGTCAGTGGCTCTCAGTGTCTCCAGTCCCGGTCCTTCCTTTTCATCACAGGCTGGCGCCCCCCCCCCCTCTTCCCTTTTGTATTAAATCATCATCTAGAAAGGATTTTCACCATTACACATTATTCTAGATTCCTTCCCTTACACTTAAAATTCTTTCCCTGGTGAGCCACTTGCCTCCATGTTAAGAATCCCTGTGGCAGGTGAAATACGTGGTATTTGTTAGCAGTTTGTGAATCACTGGGAAACTCAAGGGAAAGAGGGAAACTGTGAAGAGTATTTAGATGTTTGGATTATGTGGCATACAGAAAAAGACGTAGACTTATCACCTTATCTGGCACATCAAAAGAAAGTTAGCCAATCAGATCTAAGGACTGCCCAAACTGTAGAAGCATGGTACCAGTACCAGTTCACAGTG
Source organism: Achatina immaculata (assembly GCA_009760885.1). Classification (NCBI taxonomy): domain Eukaryota; kingdom Metazoa; phylum Mollusca; class Gastropoda; order Stylommatophora; family Achatinidae; genus Lissachatina; species Lissachatina immaculata. The sequence goes on from CM019712.1 coordinate 22,386,450, forward strand.
TGAATCTTCATCTTCTTCTGTGTTCAAGGTTGTTGGTCGCATCAGATCCTGATCCCTGTTGACACGGCAAAGCCCTCAGTCCTCTCTAGATCCTGATAGGAGCCCCAGAGCCTTTGCCCCAAGCTCATGTCCTCTGGCCATGTCTCTCATCTCAGGTCTGCATGGTTTTGGCACTCTTAACAGATATTTCTGGAGTCTGACTCCACTGCCACATGGATACTCGTCTGTGTGAGATATTTTGAGTTGATGTAGGTGGCTCATTAGTCTGTGAATGAGTGAACATTGGGACCAAAAGTTGAAGGGGTGTGGATAGAATATGATGTGTGTAATGAAAAGTTAGAAAGATTTTCTTGTGTTGCTAATTGTGTTTGTAGTCTTTGGCTTTTCTTGATCAGCCTACCTGTTCTCTGCCTCACAAACCCTGTAACAGGTGATTTTCATTCACTCCTTATCTTCACATCTCCACAATAAAAAAAAAAACCTATCCCTCTTCCTCATTGTGTTTCAGGAAACAGGCTGAATATGCTGTTCAGTTAATCAGTAGCTTATAGATCAACAAATGTATGTATCCAGATTGTATGTGTTATTCAGTTTGATCAGTAGAGTATGCATTTATATGTTGATTCTGGAGATGAGGCTGAATGAGAAACAAGTTTTTTTAGCTGACCCCCTGGGAAGTTAATGAAGTCAAGATAGCTAACTCCATATCCAGCTCCAGATCTGTTTTTCAGTATCCCGCCAGGATGGTCAGGTTCAGCAGTGTAAGAGCAGCAAGTCTTTGCTGAAACATTTCTAACCTCACATGCAAGTTAACTCTTAACCCAGCAAACAACATTCATGGTCCACAAACATATTTTGTAATTAAGAAAAAAAAACACACACACACACAAGGCCACAAGTGTTTTACTTGAAAATGACACAGTATTTAGTTCAGCATTTCATCATCATCATTCATTTGCATGTCCCTTGCAGAACTTTGCCTCCCTAACAGCACTCCTGTAGGCCTCTTGGTTGTGAGCAAGATGGCCTGCTGCTGGTGCATCAGCATTTACGGTAGTCTAAAATTACAAATCCCCGACTATGCAACAAAGCTTTGTGTTCATATTTTTGTAAAATTCTTTAAAAAACCATTTAAATGGCACATAGCAGATTGAGAGTTAGACTATCATTTGCCTATACCTACACTCTTACATTCATTTTTGAAACAGCTACATTTTTGTAATGCTATATTAATTTTTCTTTTTTTCCTTTCTTATTTTTTTCAGTTTTCGTGAATCCAAGACAACAAACGTATCATCGCATCCTACACATGTCTCAAACACAGGTAAGAACTTCATTCTGACAGTTTCTCTGTTATAGTCTGTCTCAGTCTCATATCTTTGAAATCATTGCAGTTAACCTATTGTTAACTCATTTTGAAAAGAAAAAAAAACAACAAAACATGGAGTAGCTGATGTTATTAACGAGGTGTGTTGTTTTGATGTTTTCACGTCTTAATAGTCACAGACAACATAAATAGCAAAAGAGATAGGAGAGTAGAGACAGGAATTTGTTCAGAAACTAACAGAGGAAAAGGAAAAGGTACATTGTATGTTCAGTCAGTCATTTACATGTCTCTTGTGGAAATTTGCTTCTTAACAGCTCTCCTGTAGGCCTCTCGGTTGTAAGGAAGATGCCCTGCTGCTGATGCATACATTTGCAGATTATCAATGATGTCTTGCCTTGGTCTTCCTCTTTCTTTTTCCCATTATGTACCCTTCCAAGACCATCTTCTCGAAGTTCTCATGACGTTTAATGTTTCCAAAATATTTAAGTTTTCTCTCTTTAATCCACTTTACTAGCCAGCCTTCTTCAATATTAAATTCTTGTAGTATGGATATATTTGTTCTTTTTTGTGTGTCCATATTTGAAGAACTCTTCTGTAGCATTTACATTCAAAGGCATTTATGTGTTTCTCAGCTGTTTTGTTAAGTGTCCAGGTCTCACAGGCATATGTTGCGATGGGAAAGATGCATGCCCTTAAAAATCTTATTTTTGTGGTTCTGTCTGCTCCTCTCCACAGCTTGTTTAGTTATTTTACTTTTTGAAGATGGTAGATGTCCTCCTTTTAATTTCTCTCATTGTATCTCCATTATTAGTAATGATCCAAGATATTCAAAACTCTCCACTTCTTGCAATTTTTCCTCATTGATAGATATTTCAGCTGCCTTGTTTGTTTTGTCAGTTGTCATTCAGTTTAGTTTTCTTCGCATTAAGATAGAGGTTTTGCTCTTCACTATTCTTACAGACTGACATAATTAGTTTTTCCATTCCTTTTTGTGTTGTGGACAGTAATACTGTTACATTGTATGTTAGGGGCAGGAAAATTGTTCAGAGACCAAAAAAAAAAAAAATAACCCAGGTAGATTGCTTGTTAGAGAAAGGAAATTTGTTCATAAACTAGCAAAGGAAAAAAAAACAGGTAGATTGCTTGTTAGAGAAAGGAAATTTGTTCATAAACTAGCTAAGGAAAAAAAAACAGGTAGATTACTTGTTAGAGAAAATAAATTTGTTAAAACTAGTTAAAATGTGTTAATAGACTAATTTACAAACATGTAATAATTTAGTAAATGCTACATTAGATCAAAAAGTTATAATTTCCTGGGAAGGTAGCTTGAGCCAGGTGTATTTAGCAGCAAGAAAGTTTAGAACAGGGGATAGCAAGATTATTTTCTTCTATATCTCTCAGTTTTTTCTTTCTCTGATATCACCAGCTTAGCCTTTATTTTTTTTTATTTAAAAAAATATATTTCTTAAAATTAAAAACTGCATATCTTTCCAGTTAAGATCAAAGTAGTGTCACCAATACTCCTCATTTATGTGGTTACTGTTGGGTATGGGGAAGGGGTTCCTGTCTGTGCACAGTTTTATGACTTTCCTTATTTGTCTCTATTTCCAGTGACTGGATGTGTTAAGCTGATGGTACCACATGTACAAACAGGAGATTTTCTTTATTGGAATTAACATAGTGTTAAAGTCAGAAATCAGAAGTTGGCTAGCTGACCAGTTGCTGTTAAAGTTAGGAATCAGAAGTTGGCTAGCTGACCAGTTGCTGTTAAAGTTAGAAATCAGAAGTTGGTTACCTGACCAGTTGCATTGGCATTTAAGCAGCATCCACTTTGGATATCACATTTCTTGTGTCAAAGTTGTCTTAAACAGGATAGTTTTGGTCTTCTTGTCATGTCAAAGTTGTCCTAGACAGGATGGTTATGATATGTTTGTCTTGTGTCAGAGTTGTACTAGATAAAATAGTTTAGGTATTCTTGTCCTGTGTCAAAGTTATCCTGAACAAGATAGTTTTGGTATTCTTGTCTTGAGTCAGAGTTGACCTAAAGATAGTTTTGGTATTCCTGTCCTGTGTCAGAGTTGACCTATAAGAGATAGTTTTGGTATTCTTGTCTTGTGTCAGAGTTGACCTATACAAGATAGTTTTGGTATTCTCATCTTGTGTCAGAGTTGACCTATATAAGATAGTTTTGGTATTCTTGTCTTGTCTTAGAGTTGACCTATACAAGATAGTTTTGATGTTCTTGTCTTGTCTCAGAGTTGTCCTAGACAAACTAGTTTTGGTATTCTCATCTTGTGCCATAGTTGTCCTACACATTTTGGTATTCTCATCTTGTGTCATAGTTGTCCTACACATTTTGGTATTCTCATCTTGTGTCATAGTTGTCCTACACATTTTGGTATTCTCATCTTGTGTCATAGTTGTCCTACACATTTTGGTATTCTCATCTTGTGTCATAGTTGTCCTACACATTTTGGTATTCTCATCTTGTGTCATAGTTGTCCTACACATTTTGGTATTCTCATCTTGTGTCATAATTGTCCTACACATTTTGGTATTCTCATCTTGTGTCATAGTTGTCCTACACATTTTGGTATTCTCATCTTGTGTCATAGTTGTCCTACACATTTTGGTATTCTCATCTTGTGTCATAGTTGTCCTACACATTTTGGTATTCTCATCTTGTGCCATAGTTGTCCTACACATTTTGGTATTCTCATTTTGTGTCATAGTTGTCCTAAACAAGATACAAGGGGCATTCAGAAAGTAAATGCACCGCATCGGTTTTTTTTTTTCAGCTAATAATGAAGATAGAAGCATGAAATTTTTCACACTTTAAATATGGCATGTGCCGATTGTATGAACCAAATTGCAGCACATCTGGCCAGAGAGTATGGCTGCCATAACTGTTGAAATGGAGCATGTTAGCAACTTGTGTTAAAAGCAGCAAATTGTGATAGAATTTCTCGTTGCAGAGAAGGAAACTGTTGTGAACATTCACAAGCGTCTATGTGATGTGTATGGAAGTTCTGCATCTACAGGAGTACAGTCGGCCATTGGGTTCAGAGAATCAAAGAATCAATAAGTGGAGATAAGGAGCTGCATGATCAGCCGTGCTGTGGATGTCCTGCCACAGCCACCAAGGCACAAATGTTGAAATGCGCTGAAGGCGTTATTCTTACTGATAGGCCTATCACTACTCAACAGTTGGCCCTAAAGCTGTCAGTCAGCAATGGTAATGCAAATGCAGTTATAAAAGCTCTCTGATTTTTTAAGGTTTGCGCAAGATGGGTTCCTCGAAGTCTCACAAATGACCATCGATTGCAAAGGAAAGCAATTTCTTCTGAATTGTTGGAGTGTTTCAGTGCTGAGGGAGAGAACTTTTTGCCTAACATCGTAACAAGTGACGAAACCTTGGCACATCATTTTGAACTTGAGACAAAAAGACAGTCAGTGGAGTGGCATCATCTGCAATCACCATGAAGAAAGAAATTCTAGACAACTCCTTCAGCTGGAAAAGGTCATGATCACTATCTTTTGGGACATTGAAGGTGTGATTCTTGTGGATGTTATGCCAAGAGGAGAGACAATCAGTTCACAAGCTTACATTAAGACATTGAAAAAAACTCAATCAGTGTTTTCACAGAGTTCGGCTGCACAAGAATCCAGCAGACCTGCTTCTCCCTCATGACAATGCATGCCCTCACACAAGTCTGGCAACATGGGAACCAATCACCAAATTGGGTTGGACTGTACTACCCCATCCACCTTATAGTTCCAATTTGGCACCCTCTTTTCATCTGTTTGGTCCACTTAAAGATACACTCCAAGGGGTAAGTTTTGATGATGACGAAGGAGTGATTCATGCAGCGAAGAAATGGCTACATAATCAAGAGAAAATCTGGTACAGGCTAGGAATACATGCACTTGTTTCGCGCTGGCGTAAAACTTTACAAGTTGATGGGGATTATGTTGAATAATACCAATGTTTACATGACATATCCATGTATATTGTGTATAAATTTCATGCTTTTTGAATAAACAGCTCCTGAGAAAAACAATATGGTGCATTACTTTCTGAACTCCCCTCGTAGTTTTGGTATTCTCATCTTGTGTCATAGTTGTCCTGAATAAGATAGTTTTGGTGTTCTTATTTTGTGTCAGAGTTGTATTAGACAAGATAGTTATGACATTCTAGTTTGATGTCAAAAGTTTTTTCATAAATAAGCTACATTAATTATTCATGTCCTGTGTCAAAATTTTCTGAATTTTGTACTTAAAAAAAATTGCTGCTTGTAAAGAGGAAAACACTATATTTAGATACATTATGTAAACTATAGACAACAGTCATTATGTGGAGAAAATTGAACAGAATATTATCAGTGACAAGAAGAACAGGCAAAAAATATCTGTGAAATAGCTGTATACTATAGCAGGATTTTAGGGGGATGGTATAATACTGGAAGGACACAGCTTTGTCTAACATTTATGCCCAGAGAATAGTTAAGCTCAGTTTCTGTGGGTTTGACATTTTTATGGCCTGATTTTCTGGGCTGTGCTGTATTACAATCATCGGAGTTATCACCTGTAAGGGTGAATCATTCACAGACCATGTATTGTCAGCAGAGCATGGTGTTGAAGTGAGGCTTTGTGTTTCTTCAAGACCAAGCTTTGCCTTTGTCTTGTGGGGTTTTTTTAAAATTATGTTTATGGAGATATGATCTGTTGTTCTTTGCTGCTGATGCTGTGGCAGTATGTTGAAGCACAGGTGCTGTGAGGAATTCTTTGGTTTGTTTTAAAACCCAGGATAGGGTAAATTTTGACTGTATTGGGCACCCCCATCACCTTGGCTTCAGCAGTGAGCCCTGTAACACTTTTAGAAGGTTGTTTTTTTTTAACTATGGTCTCCATGAAGAGGTGGCATAGAAGTACAAAAGTATCCTCTGTTATTTTAGTCAGTGCACAACCATACAATGAAAGTATAGCTGTGTGAGGTCTGAGTCAGTTCCCCCTATTATTCTTGTCAGTGCACAACCATACAATGAAAGTATAGCTGTGTGAGCTCCAAGTCAGTTCCCCCTATTATTCTTGTCAGTGCACAACCATACAATGAAAGTATAGCTGTGTGAGCTCCAAGTCAGTTCCCCCTATTATTCTTGTCAGTGCACAACCATACAGTGAAAGTATAGCTGTGTGAGCTCCAAGTCAGTTCCCCCTATTATTCTTGTCAGTGCACAACCATACAATGAAAGCATAGCTGTGTGAGGTCCAAATCAGTTCCCCCTATTATTCTTGTCAGTGCACAACCATACAATGAAAGTATAGCTGTGTGAGCTCCAAGTCAGTTCCCCCTATTATTCTTGTCAGTGCACAACCATACAATGAAAGTATAGCTGTGTGAGCTCCATGTCAGTTCCCCCTATTATTCTTGTCAGTGCACAACCATACAATGAAAGTATAGCTGTGTGAGCTCCAAGTCAGTTCCCCCTATTATTCTTGTCAGTGCACAACCATACAATGAAAGTATAGCTGTGTGAGGTCTGAGTCAGTTCCCCCTATTATTCTTGTCAGTGCACAACCATACAATGAAAGTATAGCTGTGTGAGGTCTGAGTCAGTTCCCCTTATTATTCTTGTCAGTGCACAACCATACAATGAAAGCATAGCTGTGTGAGGTCCAAGTCAGTAAGTGTAAACCCTTTGAGGAGACAATATTAAGAACTTATTCTGAAGATAATCAAAATTACTTGTGTCATAATGAATCTTCAGACTAGTTATGCTCACCCTTATTACCTTGCCTATGTGTGCTTTTCCCTTTTTAGCTTGCTTTCACTCATGCTTTACTCCCATACTCTTCCTTGTTTCCATCACAACCAGCCCTTTATATACCTCCCATCACCTTCATCCAGTGGCATGTTTAATTCTTCCCCTATAAAAATAATGGTGCTGAGTACTGTTATAAGGGTCTTGATTCTGGTCAGGTTCACCAGTCCCCCTGATAAGCATATATCATCCTAGAACAAGTGCCTTTGGTGTCAAAGCCTTGTTATGAAAGCCACAAGCACCAAGGAGTTCTACAACCGTTTTATAAGTTTGTAGGCCCCGTAGTTTGCCACTCCCACCAGGAGGTTAATGTGACATGTCAGAAAAGAAAGTGAACAAGACAGGGATTAAGGCCAACCTTGATGGCTTGAGTGTGCCAGTGTTAAGTCTGGTAGACATTGTCAGATTTTTCTAATAGCACTCCCTTCACTGTCATGTGACAATGTGTACTATGACATTTTCAGATGTATTTTAGCAGTGCTGAATTCTTTTTTCCAGAAAGAAAAATTCAAGGAAGAAATAGAGAGAAGGACAAGAGGAAAATATATCCGTGGACTGACCAAGTTACAGAGAAAAATAAAAATCATTTGAGTTGATCAGAAACGCCAAAGATCACCTGAGATGAAAAAGCATAGTTGCCAGTGCTGTCCAGCAGAGCATGTGATGTAAATATTTTACATCCTTCCCTGCTGTTAAACATCACGTAGGGTCACATGGTTGTTCACCAGGTTTCCCTGTTTTTGGTGAGCTTTTTTCAACCTCGTCAAGGGATGTTATGTCTACTAATTTGTCCTCTCTCAACATGTCCTCTTTAGAGTTTTTTGTCATCAGCCTGTTGTGTTCCACTTGATAGCTTGTTTTGGGATTCTCTGAACTGTTTCTTCTCATCACATGATCAACATATGTCCATCTCCTTCTTCTGATCACCCATGAGACAGACTGTTGTTAGCTCATCTGCCTTATTTCGGTGTTGTTCTTGAATTCATTTCACTTTATACCAAGTGTTTTCCTTAGATATTTTCTTTCAAAAGAGTCTACTTAGTTGTCTGTTTAAGATGTGTATATATATAACTGATTAAATGTCATATGACATTGTGTCTCAGAGCAGTTAAGAGAAGTTTTGTTTTGTATGTTTCTCATCCCCAGATCATCAGTTGATGTCCTGCATAGCTTTACACAGTGAATGCCTGCAGTAGGCAGGAGTCACCTCAACCAGCGGTCTAAGTCAAAATCAAGCAGATGTCCACAGTTACACAGCAGGTGATAACAGCAGATGCAGCATCAACGTCATTACTAGCATCATCATCCTCATCATCATCATCATCTGCACCAGTACCATCATCATCGTCACCGACGACAGCAGATGGTAAGAAGGATGAGCGGAAGACATCTCCCGCTGAGAGGAAGCCAGATCAGAAAGAGGCCATGGAAGTCGGCGATCTGTCGGTCAGCGCGGGCTCACAGCTGGTCATACCCCAGCCGTACCTGCATTACCTACAGCTTCAGCAGCAGCTGCTGCAACATCAGCAGCAGCAGCTGGCGTCAGCAGGCTCTGTTGTGCCAGGATTGCCCTCTCAGCAGGTGGGTGGTATGTGTGTTTGTGTGAGACTTAATTCCCTTTTCCCATGCCGTGTCTAGTTTGCCTCTAACCTCATCGTACGGTCGTACAACATAGACCGTAATCTTTTCATTATGAGTTCCCGCTGACATGGCCCATGTCTTTGTCTAGACAGCAAAGAATATTAAACTGGGCACTAAGAATTCTTATTTCATATTATTTTTTCTTCTTTTTGTCAAATAAGAGGAAATAGTATGCGTGGCTAGGTGGTTGCTCATCCCACTAGAGCTCTGACTTCGGTGCCAAGTGATGCTCTTGCCACATTTCTTTTCTGTCACATGTCAAGTGCTTATTGAGTTTCAATCTAGTCCAGCCAACTCTGCTCCTTTATACTTTTGCTTATTTCAGGTGTGATAGTACAGGTGTGATTGTACCAGGTGTGATAGTACAAGTGTAATAGTACAGGTGTGATTGTACCAGGTGTGATAGTACCAGATGTGATAGTACAGGTGTGATAGTTACCAGGTGTGAAAGTACAGGTGTGATTGTACCAGGTGTGATAGTACCAGGTGTGATAATACAGGTGTGATAGTTACCAGGTGTGATAGTTACCAGGTGTGATAATACAGGTGTGATAGTTACCAGGTGTGATAATACAGGTGTGATAGTACCAGATGTGATAGTATAGGTGTGATAGTTACCAGGTGTGATAGTATAGGTGTGATAGTACAGGTGTGATAGTATAGGTGTGATAGTACAGGTGTGATAGTACCAGGTGTGATAGTACAGGTGTGATAGTTACCAGGTGTGATAGTATAGGTGTGATAGTACAGGTGTGATAGTACCAGGTGTGATAGTACCAGGTGTGATAGTATAGGTGTGATAGTACCAGGTGTGATAGTATAGGTATGATAGTACCAAGCAGTTCTGCTCTTCTACCTACTGAATAATAATGATTATGCTTGTCATGACACACTACTTTTTTTTTTGCTAGGTGTACACAAGAAGATGGGAAATAGGCTGTGGACTTCAGGGTTTAAATAGGCTGTGGACTTCAGGGTTTAAATAGGCTGTGGACTTCAGGGTTTAAATAGGCTGTGGACTTCAGGGTTTAAATAGGCTGTGGACTTCAGGGTTTAAATAGGCTGTGGACTTCAGGGTTTAAATAGGCTGTGGACTTCAGGGTTTAAATAGGCTGTGGACTTCAGGGTTCTTCATTAGGTTCTACCATAATAAAAGAGTACCATAATAAGGGAGGTGTTTTTGTAATAGCCTCATAGCCCAGCAGCAATGGACTGGCTAAATGTTTCTGAGAACATTGGAAGAAGATGCAGCAGGATCTTGGATCTGTTTCACAGAATGCCATTTGTCCTTGTAGAGCATTTCTGGAACAGTCAGAAAAAAAAGCAGGTTACAGCATAACAGCCTGCAGAGCTTGCTGGAGTTTTATTTGGCTGGAGGCTTCCACAGAAGATTGCCCATTACAACACATGTGGCCATCCGTTCAACAGAAAAGGAGAAACCTATTGTACAGAACTGCTGCAGAATGCATAGGCCAAAGAACTTGAATGTAAGCAGTGGACCCAGTTCATTTCACTGGCTACAAAGATTTCATTGCTGACTAGACAGAGTTAGCTTCAGTAGAATGCAGACCCACAGTAAAGACAGACAGCCTGTGTGGATCAGAAATGGTTCTTCCTTACAGTGCAGCTTCTTATACAACACTGTGGCATAGGATTGGAACAAGAAACCCGGTTTGTCTGACAGTGGGTCTGTATGTCTTTGGAAGAAGGTTTGTAAAAAAGACAGATGTCGGGTCTGTGGGGGGAGGCTGCTAAGCATTGTTACTGGCTGAGAAGCGTCACATCACTGCTCATCGTACCGGTGGCTTGTTAGTATAATCAATTGTAGCGGCACCAGATGATGTTTGTGTTGCGAGTGTAGTACAGTCCCATTATACCTGCATCTTGCGTCTTCCATTTTCAGATCCAGTCCAGCTTCCTTTTCAGGTGATGCAGTTTCATTTTACAAAAATCGCTCTTCATCTGACATGGTCTTTTACCAGTTCTTCCCAGTCCTTGTAAATAGAGCAGGAGAGGATTATAGATAAAAACTATTTGCAAGAACAGTTGAAAACTTTATTTTACATATAGTAATAGTTTAAGGATTTACTTATTGTAGAGGTTTTAAGTTTTAAAGGTCTTGTTTTATACATTTGGACAATGTAAGACGGGCCTGCGTGCCCAATTCTTTACCCTTGAAAAATAAAGATTATTCATTCATTCATTCATTCATTCATTTGTCTTGTCTAGGTCTCAGAGGGCAGAGAAGCAGAGAATAGTGGAACAGCCTTGACCTCATCAGCAGGTCTTAGTGCAGGAGGAGAAGAGGGCAGTGACGACAGCTTTGACCTAGATGACAGCAGTTACCTGGATGATGATGGCTCAGATACAGCCAAGAAAGAGGGCAAGAACAGGACTCGACACTCCGGTAGTAAGGGCTCATTTATTTTTTTTCTCTTAGGTGCTTGTTATTTTATTGGATACGCTGTAAGGGAGGGCTGGTTTTTGTGTGCTAGTCCTCTTGTGGTTTTAGTGTGTTTGTGTATGCTTGTTAATGTTAAAAGATCAGGTTATCTTTAATATGAATATGACAGACAAGGTGGTACATAATAGTGTTCATTTAATGTCTGATGTCCCGTTAGAGTGTTAATATAGCATTTGTATGCTACCCAGCATCTTTTACAATTCATTTGTACTGTCCAGTATCATGTGTGTCAGACATGACTGTACATTGTACTGTGACTGATCAAATGATGTTTAATTCTCTTTGATTCTGGTCCCTCTAGGAACATCTGTGTTAAGAACACAATTATCTTAACATAGTCTTTGTGAGACAGGGAACATAGATCTGTTTGCTTTAAAAATCTGACCTTCTGTAGCCCAGAAACTTGTAGCAATCAGCACTAATTGTAATTGTTATTTTTGTGAAATGTAATGTCAGGTTGGTGGCTGGATGGGGACATGGAGATCACCGGCAGGGATGAGGAAAATCTGGTGTGAAACCAATGAATCCAGGACGTGACAAGCCTATGGGTCTTTATAACAATGGCTATCAAAATGATGTAAGCAAAACAGAGTCAGCAGACTATAGGTGGCGGGGAATGGATATCATTGAGGCATTCATCAGATTCCTCATCCCAAAGTGTCTCCGTGGAACTGTCTCAAAGCCCCTGGCCAGCCAGTGTTGCATGCTGGATCTGATGTGGAGAAGGGGCTTAAGTACAGCCAGCAGAGGCTGGAAAACAAAGTTTTGGCCAGGCCAGCCTACAGTCTTCATGGCAGTCCAAGCAAGACCACAGTCTGCCCTAGCTAGGGAAGGTGCTGAAGTCGGAATTACCCAGCCAAAAGGCGCATCGCAAAAATCAGGGTACCACGCATTATCACCAGTGTGCGTACAAAGAAGAAGAAGATTCTGGTCCTTGCACTTAACATAATTTAATTATGTCAACAGGAGAGATAAATGAGGGTGGAAGTAGAGGAATGCTCAGAGAAAAGACATTCTGATTTGGAAGAATGATAGAAAAGAAAATATCACAGACTGATCTTATGGAAGACGTCAGAGATAAGATATCTACATATGGTTATGATTGCTGACACCTGTCTTCATGGCACACTGGTGATGTCAGTATTAGTCTCATTGATGATGTCAGTAATAGTTTAATTGGTGATGTCAGTATTAGTTTAATTGGTGATGCCAGTGTTAGTCTCATTGGTGATGTCAGAATTAGTCTAAGCCTGTAAACACGCAAAAACAGCTTGACGTGTTCTAATATTTCCGCTATTGTCCAGGTGGAAGAAATATTAACCAGTACGGACGCGAGTTCACAAATGGTCGACCCCTCCCAGATCACCTCAGGGTACAGATCTTGCAGCTGGCCTTGCAGGGTATCCGGCCATGTGAAATCAGTCGGCAGCTTCAGGTGTCACATGGTTGTGTCAGCAAGATACTCAACAGGTCAGAGCCAGCAAATGCTTTTTGTGAAATCAACTAAATTATCCTATAAGATCCCAAAATTCATAGCAAAAGAAGCCAAATACACATAATAGGTGAATCTTTAGTGCTGTTAGCGGTGTCTGTTACGATTTCAATTTTCATGAACCAAAATTCTTGTGAAATTATAAGAGTCCATCCCTTTTGAGAAACTTGTCAGTGTCGAGGCGTATCGATGAAATGGCAGACGATGTTGAAAAGCAGCTTGTTTCCCAGTTAAAAGTTAAGAAGTTTGCTCTGCAAGCTGAGGAAACATGTTTACCAGATAACGCAGCGTTATTGATGGCTTATGTTAGATATTTAGTTAAAGATAAATTTAGAGAAGAAGTGCTTTTCACTTGAAAGCTTAAGACAGACACCAGAGTGAAGCAGTTTTTGAAGAGTTAAAGAGTTATTTCACTGAAAATGATGTTCCTTTATAAAACATTCTGGCTTGTGTTGCTGATGGCGCTGGCTCCATGACGTGCTTCCATCATCATTTTGTTGCTTTGTGGGACGCAGTTGTGACATCTTTCAGTGGCCAGCAAATTAAAAAGGAGATCACCTCCATTAAGTGCAACATATTTTATTTTTGCAATGTGTTTGAAAAACTGAACTTGTTAAGTTAGCAGCTGTAGGGAAGAAGCTGTTGCCTTTTATCATGAAAAAAAGAAATTATTATTGCATTTCTCGGAAAACTGAAGCTGTACACAAAAGTTCTGGACATCGGGAATTTGCCCTGTTTTTTTTCTTTGGCAGCAGTAAGTTCTGAATTAAAGATGACAGCATGCTCCTGTATGTAGACCATTTGAAGCGTCTAAATTATGACAAGGAAGCTTGTTTCCATAATGTGCTGGATGCAGATATTCCAGTGTGAATATTGGATCCATTTGTGGTAAATGTTGCTGATGTTGACGTAACATTGCAAGATCTTATCATCGAGTTACAGAATGATGCGGAAGCCCAAGCAGTTAACGAGAGAAACATTATTTTCTGGTGATTACAGCCGTTTCTGAAAAGTTTCCGCAGCTTTTTGCAACATTTCCAACATCATACTTGGTGCAGTCAGGTTTAAATCAAGCGAGTTCATTGTTGACACAGATGCACTCACTCCCGGCCATAGCAGCAGAGATGATATGTGCTTATCACTTACCTTACTGGAACCTGACATAAGAGAAAACCTGCATCTCTTCACCAACCCCAAGGTTCATGTTGACCAAGTAATAAATTCCACTGACACTAAACTTGTGTATGTAACTGTGTGCTGTGAGCTGCATTAATAAATGCAGTACAAGTAGAAACATACAGTCTGTTCACAAGGCTACTTTTTTTTTTTTCACCAGTTGGGAGGGTGTGGAGGGGGAAAAGGGTTCCATAGAAAAAAGCCACGGTCAAAAGGGGGCCATGGGTGAAAAAAAAGGTTGAGAAACACTTCACTGGAGTGTTTAACAATTATCTTCTTATGCAGCTATCCTTTCTTCCCTATCACCAAGAGTCAGGTACCAGTTTGTGTGGGCATATGATGGGGCAGGCGGATTTGGGCCGCCAACCTTGGCTATGAGAGACGAGCATACGAAGCACTGTGCTAGACAGGTGTTGTAGCCTCAGTGACAAAGGGCCGTATTTGAGCTGGTCATTTCTTTGCTGTTGGTTGTCCTGCAGTGGTTGCCCTCGTTTGTTCCAGAAGCTCATCAGCTAGATGGGCTTGTTTTGTCAAGAGACACGTGTAAATCATGTGCAGTGGCAGAGTGTAGAAACAGCTGTAATACAGGTGTGTGAATCATATGCAGAAGTAGAGAGTAGATATAGCTTTGAAATAATTGTATGACCTGAGCATAGAGCATAGAAGTAGAATGTTGATATGGCTATAACAGTTTTATGAACCAGTCACAAAAGCAGATATGGCCGTGGAAATACTTCATATGTTTCCAGATATGTACAGGGTAAGATCATGTTTTTCTGTGACCCCATTCATTGACCTCAAAATTTGTGATTGTCAACTTTTGGGCCCAGGTACCGTAAGACTGGAAGCATCAATCCAGGCCAGATTGGCGGAAGCAAGCCCAAAGTGACCACCCCAGATGTGGTCAGTATGGTCAGACAATACAAGATGGACAACCCTCAGATGTTTGCCTGGGAGATCAGACAAAAGTCAGTTTGTGCTGCCGTTATTGTTGTATTACTATTAATTAACATGCTGAGTGTGGCAGGATGTTAATTTGGGGGGAAAATTTTCACTTTATTTAGAGGTGTTTGTTAAACTAATGCTAACAGACATCACACTTGTTAAACTCTATGTTATAAACATCTTATCTTATATCCTTCCCATGCCGTTAAATGTCACATGGGGCTTGCAACGTAGTTCGCCAATTTTTCCTGTCTTCGGCGAGTCTTTCAACCTCATCAAGGAATTTTATGCCTGTTAATTTGTCTTCTCTTAACAATGTCCTCTTCATTGTTTCATGCCATCTGCCTCTTTTTCTTTGGCCTGTTGTATTCCACTTAATAGCTTGTTTTGGGATTCTCTGATCATTTCTTCTCATCACATGACCAACATATGTCCATCTTCTTTTCCTGATCACCCATGAGACTGGTTGTTATTCAGTCATCTGTCTTATCTCTGCATTTTTCTTGAATTCATTCCACTTGATGCCGAGTATTTTCCTTAGGCATTTGTTTTAAAAAGAGTCTAATTTCTTGTCTATTTCTTTAGTTGTTTTCCAACTTTCGCATGCATAAATAAGGGTGGATATTACATTTGAATTGAATAGTCTTAACTTGGTTTTTGTGCTTATAACTTTTGAATTCCATATGTTCTTAAGATTCTTGAAGATCGATGCTGCTTTTGCAATTCTAATTCTAACTTCCTTTCTAGTGTTACCATCCTGGTCTATGTAGCTGCCATAAACATCATACTTGTTAAATTCCACATTATAAACATCATAGTTGTGAAATTTCACATTATAAACATCATACTTGTTAAATTCCTGACTATAAATATCATACTTAACTCCTGACTATAAATATCATACTTGTTAAACTCTTGACTACAAACATCATACTTTTTGTTAAACTCATGACTACAAGCATGTTTGTTAAACTCCTGACTGCAAGCATGTTTGTTAAACTCCTGACTGCAAACATCATGCTTGTTAAACTTCTGGTTACAAACCTTATCCTTGTTAAACTCCTGATTACAAACATCATGCTTGTTAAACTCATTCTTATAAATGTCATGGAAATTAAAGTCATAAACATCATGCTTGTTAAACTCCTGTTTACAAGCATCATTCTTGTTAAACTCTTAGTTACAAACATCATTCTTAACTCATCTTTGTCCTTTGCCTTTTTTTTTCCACTCTTGCCCAGGTGAGCTCTCGTTCAGCATCCTCTCTGTTGTTTTCCTCCATGTCTCTTTTGGTCAAATAGTCATATACTCCTTATTACAAACATACCTGTCCGTAGATGTCAATCATTTGACATGTGCCAGCAACTGTACAGAGATTTTTCTGTGACCTTGTCAAGTCCCTCTTAACCCTTCCCCCCCCCACCCACCCACTAATTACTTATTCTTCCTGTCATTAACAATCATTTCAGAAAAGCTGCTCCCATCTTTTACAAGACCTGTGGATTTTTCTTTTCTTATAGATTCTTTTTTTCTCTTTCTCTTTTTGATATGTATTCCTTGTTAGTGGAGTAGGGGAGGAATGGTAATATTATTAGGTATGTTTTCTTTCAGTGTCAGGATTATGGTGTGGGATCTAATCCTGCCCATTACTTTCAGTTTATCAACGTTCTCACTGGTGCCACTGACACAGTGCTGAGATTCCCATTCACAATAGCAGAGTTGAGCTCTTGGACTCTTGGCCGGCGTCCAGTCATGATAATCCTTTTAACATTCCTCATTAAGTGTCTTTGCTGCTGAAGAGTAAGGTTAGGGAAGTTGTCACTGACGTCTGGGAATATGTCTGTGCAACCCAGAAAGAAAAAAAAAACAGGATAGCGTCTGACTTCATTGGCCACAGTGACACAACAGCCTGTTTTTTTATGAGTCTTGTGCAGATATGAGGGTCTTGATCATCTGTGATTTTTGCTGTTTTTTGCAGTCATCTTTGCTTCTTTTTTTTTTAACTGTTTAGGGTTCAGAGTATTTAAAGTCATTTTTATTTGGGATTTAGAGTGTAAGGTATGTTTAGGTTGGGATTTAGAGTGTAAGGTATGTTTAGGTTGGGATTTAGAGTGTAAGGTATGTTTAGGTTGGGATTTACAATGTAAGGTATGTTTAGGTTGGGATTTACAGTGTAAGGTATGTTTAGGTTGGGATTTAGTGTTGGTGTTTAGATTATATTTGTTAGATTTAGTTTTAATTAGATTCGAGGATTAAGATTTATAGTTTAAGGTAGGATTAGGGTTATAATTTAGATTTAGGATTTATGTTTAGGTTTTATTTATTGCTCAGATGTTAGATTAGTTTTTCAGTTAGGTTTTTTATGGTTCATTCATTTGCATGTCCCTTGTGGAACTTTGCCTAACAGCACTCCTGTAGGCCTCTCAGTTGTGAGCAAGATGGTCTGTTGCTGGTGCATCCATTTGCAGATCATCAACAATGTCTTGCAGCCATCTTCGCCTTGTTCTTCCTCTCTTTCTTTTTCCCATTATGTACCCTTCCAAGACAGTCTTCTCTAGATTATCATGACATTTAATGTGTCCAAAATATTTAAGTTTTCTCTGTTTAATCCTCTTTACTAGCCAGCCTTCTTCAGTATTAAGTTCTTGTAGTATGGATATATTTGTTCTTTTTTTGTGTCCATTATATTTGAAGAACTCTTCTGTACCATTTACATTCAAAGACATTTATGCGTTTCTCAGCTGTTTTGTTAAGTGTCCAGGTCTCACGGGCATATGTTGTGATGGGAAAGATGCATGCCCTTAAAAATCTTATTTTTGTGGTTCTGTCTGTTCCTCTCCACAGATTATTTAGTTGTTTTACTTTCTGAAGAGTGATAGATGTCCTCCTTTTAATTTTCCTCATTGTATCTCCATTATTAGTTAGAAGTGATCCAAGATATTCGAAACTCTCCACTTCTTGCAATTTTTCCTCATTGATACATATATCAACTGCCTTGTTTGTTTTGTCAGTTGTCATCAATTTAGTTTTCTTCGCATTAGGATAGAGGCTTTGCTCTTCACTATTCTTACAGACTGACATAAAGTTTTTCCATTACTTTTTGTGTTGTAGACAGTAATACTGTGTCATCAGCATATTTAATCTCTGGTATTTCATAACCTCAAATTTTTATGGCATTGTAATATTCTTTGTCTACATCTTCTCGAACATTCCTCATTATATTTTCAGTATACAAGTTAAATAAGTAAGGCGACAATATGCACCCCTGAGATACCCCTTGTTTTATGTCAAATCAAGTTGTTGTTTCACCATTTATTCTTACAGCTGCTTGTTGGTCTAGATACAGCAGTGATGTTAATTGTATCAGATGTGTTGGAAATCCCATTTTTTTTCATTATTTCCCAAAGTTTCTGGTGTTGTACAGAGTCAAATGCCTTTGAGTAGTCTATAAAGGATAAATATAGATTCACATTAAACTTTATCTTCATGTCTGCTATTAATAGCTCATTGTCCATGTCACAATCAGCACCTAGTAAAGTTTATGCTGATGTTATACTTGATCTCCACCTTCTTTGCACTAAAATGTAATCTATTTGATTCTTGGTTTTCCCATCAGGTGATGTCCATGTGTAAAGTCTTCTTGGATGTTGTTTAAAAAGTGTGTTGGCAATCATTAGCTCATTTTCCATGCAAAAAGCCATTAGATTGTCACCTGCCTCATTTCTATGTCCTATGCTATATTTCCCTACAACATGTCCTTCATCTTCTGCTCTTTGTGTACCAATCTTTGCATTAAAATCCTCCATTATTAATAAAGTAAAACAGATGTTGAAGATAGTCATAGAAGATAAGGGGAAAGAAGGCAGTGTATATAAACTGATGAAATGTTGATGAGAGAAACATTATTCTGTTCCAGGCTGCTGCAAGAAAATGTATGCTCTGAGAAGAATATCCCTAGTATTTCTTCAATTAACCGTATTATACGTGACAAGACCCTCACACTTCGCCGGGGATACGAACTGGTCACTGATGGGGAAGAGGTATGGAGGGTCAAGCTTACCTGGTGTTGTGGTTTATTTTTTTTCTCATCAAGAATAGGTGTTAATCGTGGTGGTTATGGTGGTTTGATGGTGAAGAGTGATAAGGGTAGAGGTGGTGATGAAAAGTGATGAGTATAGGTGATGGTGAAGATTGTGGTAGGTAGAGGTGATGGTGAAGATTGTAATGGTGATGAGAAGTGATGGGTAGATGTGATGGAGATGGTGATGAGAATGGTGGTTAGATGTGATGGTGAAGATTGTGGTGGATAGAGGTGATGGTGAAGATTGTGATGTGTAGAGGTGATGATGAAGATTGTGGTGGAGATGGTGATGGTGAAGAGTGTGATGGAGATGGTGATGAGAAGTGGTGGGTAGAGGTGACGGTGAAGATTGTGGTGGAGATGGTGAAGATTGTGGTAGGTAGAGGTGACGGTGAAAATTGTGGTGGAGATGGTGAAGATTGTGGTGGATGGAAGTGATGGTGAAGATTGTGGTGGGTAGAGGTGATGGTGAAGATTGTGGTGGATGGAAGTGATGGTGAAGATTGCAGTGGAGATAGTGATGAGAAGTGGTGGTTTACTGATCCAGGAGTGACAGTTCTGGAGGAGGAATTGGTTATAGGTTTCCACTAAAAACGATGTTGATGATGGTGATGACGATGATTGCAACAGTGACAGAGGTTATGATTCATTAGACCAACTAAAAGAGAGAGATTTCCACTCAGATTTGTGCCCAATCTTTTATACAACAACTTTGTTTCTGATACAGTAACACTGCTTCTTGCATAGGATAAGGTATTTTACCTTGATCCAGTGCTCCTCACCAAGCAGGCAGTTATTCAGAGACAGATCTCTTCAAGCCAGTTTTTACAGCTAGGTCAACTGGAAGGTGTCAGTATCCAGGAACAGAACCCAGTACTTTCATTCCCCACAGCCACTACCACCCTGTCTTGGTCAGCTGTGGTTCACCAGGTTATAGTGTAGCAGGGAACCCTGGTTCTGCTATTGAAGATTGCTATCCCGACCACAGTCAGTGATGCCGCAACAAGATAACGAGATTGAAAGCGAAAATAATCCAAATGTCAAGTGAGCGAAGGAACGAGGAGTAGTGAAAGGAGCTAAGAAGAGGTGCCAGCTTGGAGAACACACGAGACAGTTTCACAATCAGCGTCTGCCCGGGGACAGTTAGCAGAGTTATTCTCCGGTGGTTGTTTGAACGGGGAATGTAGCAGACGTGGGCATGTCCCGTATAGCGTATGCCAATTTCTATAACTAAATTGCGCCAGCTCCCTGGTTATTTGTATGTTTAAGCTATACTTGTTCGTATTCCAGATGGAAGAGCTAGGACTGGACGCAGAAGCCATGCAGAGATACATAGCCACCATGCCCCACGTATCAGCAGATCTGTCAGGCTTCCGTGCGGCTTCCACTTCCCCCTCCGCCAGCACACGCAGTCCGAAACCAGATCTTCTGCAGCAGCAGCCGCCGCAGACAGAGTCGGGTGATATTACTGGAGTGTCCGTTCGGCTGGACAAGTCGTCGTCAAATGTAGGAAGTCCAGCTCTCTCTGATAGTCAGGCCGGCGTGAAGTCCCATCAGTTCATAGAATCTAGTCGTTCCACGGTTATATCTGCTTCTGCTGCTAGCGTAAAGGAGGAGCAGGAAAACGGTTCGGTATTTTCTGGTGCTAGCACTCACCGTGTTCCCCTACCTGGTTGTGACGGCGCTGCCGTTGCCGCATCTCAGGGCGGTGATTTTGTTGTCATTGTTAAACAAGAGGCTGACGACATCAGGACTAGCAGCGGCGATGACAACATCAGCTGTGTTGTCGACGACGAGAATGAGGTTCTGGTGTTGAGTGTTGGAAAACGAGAATTTGTATCGATTGCAGAGGGCAGTGTCCTGGAAAATGGATCGACTCAAGGCTGTGAGGTGGAGAAAGGTGGTAAGACAGTTGGTGCAAATGTGGACTTTGTCAAAAAGCACAAGTCAGAGAGTTCTCGTCCTAGTCTAAATGATGTCATATCAAATTTGTCTCAAGGTGCTGCAGTATTAAGTGAGCTGTCTGTCCCTTCACCATTATCGCCATCTGTATCCTCATCCGTGTTATGGGCTAAGTTATCCAGGCCTATTCTTGTCGAAGGAAGTTCTCAGTCAGTAGACACCAAATCCAGTGGAGAAAAATCCAAAACCAACTCGCTTCCTGTTAGCAGATCTTCCTGGTTTTCCATGCCACAGAGTGTCATGTCCAATGGGACTAGTACTGTGCCAACCACAAATTCTCAGTCCATATCTTGCCAAGCAGCTACTTCTTATGTTGATCAGCAGTTGGCGGTCTCCAGCTCTTCAAATACTCATCAAATACAAGCTTCGACCTCGGGTGCTGGGACAGTACATCACCCACCTACACGACGCAGATCAAGGAAGTCTGTGGGTGGGATGAGGGACAGGAGCAGCAGTCCCTGTACATCACGAAGTTCTGCAGGCAGCAAAGCTTTGATTACTACTTCGACATCCTCAGCCTCTCGCCCTTCCCCTGGGGCTCCACCCAATGCCTCTGTGTTCCAACTGCCTTACAGCCCGGTGTTGCCTGCAGTGTACGACTACAACCTCCCTGACCGAGGACTGTCATCAGCAGCAGCGTCCATCATGGCAGCCAACACACCTTTTCCCCAGCCTCATCTGACCGCGCCCCAGCCTTTCATGATGGGTTATTTCCCGTTACCACCCATTTGGGGAGGAACAGGGACAGTCGCTATAGCAGCGGCTACAGCAGCGGCTGCCACCAATGTGAGCCTGCCAATCCCCTTAGATCTGTCCTCACCCAACAAAGACAGACTAAAGCCAGACCCTGTTGACAAACCCGCAGCAGACAAGGCTGTTGCGGGCAAGGATTTAAGTGTTAAACCAGCTGCTACTATCCAGCCTGGGGCCCTTCTACAAGGGCTGCAGGCCAGCAGCCATGCTAAGGATGCTATCAGAAGAAACCATAGGAGTGGGCAGATTAAGACCAACAAAATAAATGCTAGAAATGGCATTTCCAGTGAAAAGAACTCGGCACTAGCTATTAAAGTACATGAGAAACAATCGGACAGTATTAAGAAAGACGTTGAAAAGACATGCAAAGAAACATATCCAGATGTTTTGTCCAAATCTCCAGAAATCGTCGTATCTAAGCCAAGGTATGAGAAGAATCTTCTTCTATTTGGTGACCAAGAAATTGAGATCATGTCAGTAGGCAAGTTCAGATGGGTTGTGAGGAACGAGGCAGACTTGCTGAGAATAGCCCAGACCAACTTGAAAAAGAGCAGTCCTGTTTGTGACTCAGCCACTGTTGTCTTGGAAGCAAATTCCTCCACCGAGAATTCCACTTGTGGAGAAAGTCGGGCAAATAACAGCAGCCGGGACCGTACAGACTGTCCTGTATCGAGTTCTGTCCGACGGGATGATGGCGAGTTGGAGGAGGGGAGGCGGTCTCCTCGGAAAATGGCTAAATCAAAGATGAGTTTGTGTGATCAGCCAACTTCTCCAACCCCAAGTAAGTGCCCCAAATTGGACAATGGAGGTAGATTGTCTCAGAAAAATGATATTATTGCAGCTGGGTATCCCGCTAGTGAAGGGAAGCCACATGAAGCTGGGTCGGCAACCAGCTTGCCCAATTTTCTTATAGATTCTGCCCTGTCTGATTCTCAAACAGTCAACCGTTCCTCATCATCAGCATCATCTGTGCTCTTATCATCATTATCTGAAAACCTCCCAGCTGTTGTCAAAGGATCATCAACACTGCCTCAATGTACAATCCTGAAACACAAACATGAGGAGCAGATATCTGATTTGATGGATAAATCCAGGATTTTGTTGTCAGCCAGCGCAGCCTGCACCAGCTCCGAAAGCTGTTTCTCAAACCAGTCAGTCGCTGTGGTGGAGTCTACAGTTAAATCCAAGTACGCTGTAGACACCCAGTGTGATAACAGCGCCATTGACATCAAAGTAGACAAGGCAGTTTCTGTTCTGACAGGAGAAGACGAAGCATTATCCAAGGAGTACTCACTCTTATCTAGCATGCTAAAGTCTGCACACTAAGAAATCCATGTACTTGGGTTGTATTTTTTTGTTGCTGTTTTAAACTGTTGCATTTATTGTTTTCATCTTCCTGTGTCTGAAGGGTAAGCTTCACAGCGTAATAGAGGAAACTGGAAGAAAAAGTGGGCAAAGATGTGAATCCTTGATCATTTTTTGGGATGTAGCTGGACTACCAAACATGGGCTTGTGAGTTGCGTGTGGCCCTCATGTCCAGAATGCAGCCTGCAGTTGTTTCAGACCAACAAAAAAGCTGGAATATTAAGATAGGATAAATAAATATATAGTAATAGCATACATTTTCTTCTATTTTATTATGGTCAGTGGTCAGTTCCTCCATCACAGATGTCAGTCAGCTAACCTCCAGCCTTCCTGAGCTACAGTTGTATGAAATGTGACAGCTTCCAGATCTGGGCCCTGTCAGAGCAGCTAATGTTAATGTAGATTTGTATGTGTGCTTATACAAGTAGCACCAGTGTGCCCGTGGTTAAGTTGTGTGCTCACTGCTTGTATTCTGACATACATACGCACATCTCCATTGTAAACTCATTAACCTCCTTAGTGTTATGTTTCTGGTAGAAAAAAAACCCAGACAGTTAATCTCCTTTGTGTTATGCTTCCAGCAGAACCCACCCAAAGACATCGGCCGCTGTATCAAGTTGACACCAAAGACAAGCGTGCTATACCTTTTCACCGTCAATTTCATCAGCTGATGACCAGTTCATATCGTCATCACTGTCACAAGATGGAATTAGTTGTTTGGTTTCGGTTTCTTCTGAAGCAAGCTTGACAGCTTGTCATTTAGATGCCATAATGCACTGCGGCTGTTGACTCTGCCTGTCCTTGAGTGTTAATGAGTTCCGTAGTTTTTTTCCCTGGCTGCTTCACCTCATTTACTAGGCCGTGCAGGTGGCAGCACAGTAAGGCCAAGCAGTATCTGCGCTTCATGCCGTGTTTAGGGCTTTAAGCCAGATCTGAACAAAGCCGTCTCGGGTTAATAACCATTTTAGTTTTCTAACCCAGTGTCATGCGGGGAACGCTAAGGAGGTTAGAGGAAATAGATGAAGACTTGATTCAGCGGAGACCTGCGTGATCAACTACCGGAGCTTCAGTAATGTCACCGAAATTCATGTTATATCTCTCCGTAGTTTCCCAGTTGCTTTCATCCACGTCGCCCAGAATTTAAGTTAGATTTCTTCATTGTCACCTGAGGTTTTTTTCTCATCCAGTGTGCCAAGAATTCAAGTAATCTTTCCCTGTAAATGTCTGAGCTTTTGTTATCAATTTTACTCATAATTCAAGTGAACTTTGTCTTCATCCTCTGCTGTTTTGTTGTTATAGTGTCCAGGGTTCATTTTGTCCAGGTACACAGTACTAGACTATTATCTGGTGACCGTGGTGCGAGTCAGTGTCAGATATCTTCTGTTGTATGTGATGTGCTTTTACAAAATATACTTTATGTCAGTTCTCTTGTTTATAGAATAAAGTTCATTCTTTTTCTTGTAAGTTTCTATTTAACAGCTGTAGATATTAGGATAGTATTTCTGCTAAGTTTCTGTTTATTCTCAACTTTAGATGTTAGGATTGTATTTCTTCTATTTATTCTCAGATATTAGGGTAGTATTTCTTGTAAGTCTCTGTTTCTTCTCAGCTGTTAAATGGTATGATAGTATCTCTTCTGTCTCTTCTCAGCTGTCAAGTGTTAGGATAGTATCTCTTCTAAGTCTGTTTCTTCTAAGCTGTCAAA
Organism: Achatina immaculata; assembly: GCA_009760885.1. Lineage (NCBI taxonomy): Eukaryota > Metazoa > Mollusca > Gastropoda > Stylommatophora > Achatinidae > Lissachatina > Lissachatina immaculata. The sequence goes on from CM019712.1 coordinate 22,411,183, forward strand.
TGTTAGGATAGTATTTCTTCTAAGCTGTCAAATGTTAGAATAGTATCTCTTCTAAGTATGTTTCTTCTAAGCTGTCAAATGTTAGGATAGTATCTCTTCTAAGTATGTTTCTTCTCAGCTGTCAAATGTTAGGATAGTATCTCTTCTAAGTCTGTCTCTTCTAAGTCTGTCTCTTCTCAGCTGTCAAATGTTAGGATAGTATCTCTTCTAAGTATGTTTCTTCTAAGCTGTCAAATGTTAGGATAGTATCTCTTCTAAGTATGTTTCTTCTCAGCTGTCAAATGTTAGGATAGTATCTCTTCTAAGTCTGTTTCTTCTAAGCTGTCAAATGTTAGGATAATATCTCTTCTAAGTCTGTTTCTTCTCAGCTGTCAGGTGATAGAACTTGAGTTTATGGGAAAAGAAAATTTAATGAAATTGTCACTGGTTCTGAAGCCTTGATCCTGCTGTTAAGACAGTTTGTCAGTGTCAGTCATGTGACAGGCAATATGCTTTTATACTGACAGACATCTCGCTCATCACAACAGTCTTCAGACAGGTTGTCTTCCAAAATTCATGATTTGTCGGTAAGTTTTTATACTGCACTGGTCCTTGAATGGCCTTTCTCGTGATATCAGTATTCATCACATATCTGTAACAGGACTTCCTTTTGTATCGTAGAGCAATATATAGATCATTTTATTTTGTAATATTTCCCCAAAGATGGTGTGCTTTATTTAAAAAAAAAAAAAAAAAAGTAAAATGAATAATGGTGTTTGTTCTTTAGGGATCAACAATCTGAGAACAGAGATCAGTAATAGCACAAAGATCAATTTTAGAAAAGTTTGACAAAAAGAGTAACAGAGACCAGTGAAAGTAATTTTGATAAGTAAATAATCAAGGCACTCATAGGGGTGTGAACATATAAGATGACAGTGGTAGGTTAGCCTTTACCTGCCCAAGACCACACACATTTTTTTTTTTATTTCAGAAATAACACAGTCTCCATGTTTTACTTGACAATCATGTGATGTCGTTTTTAGCATTTGTGGCAACTTAAAATTTCAACTTCCCAGTACCAGAACAAAACCTTGTTAGCGTTATTATTTAATATTTTAAAAGAGCTGTCACTATGACCAACTAGGTCATATTTTATGAGAAAGTTAAAGTAAAAGTAATAATAGTGCTGTCTTCAGTCAGAATCATAAAAGCTGGAGAAGAGGAAGCTGTAGATGTGAAAGATGAATAAGTTTGAAAAAGAAAGTCCAGAAGTTTGGGATTAGTGTGAGTAAAGACAGGAACTGTGAGGAAAGGGCAGTAAATGTAAATAGTAATCATTGGGTTTAACTTTTCTGTGATATATTAAAACTTCCACCTGCAAGATTTGACCAAAGAAACATGGAGCCAAAGAAGTCATCTTATGTCATCTAACAAAACTAACCTAATAATAACTGAGAATAAATATGAGGAGGAAAAACTGCTGATGAGCATCATGCATATTTTTAATTTCTTAAAGACAAGGTGGATATATGTCAGTATCTGTGACCTCAGATGTGCTAATACTTCATCATTTAGAGAGATATCTGCATGTTTTATAATCATACAGAGAAATGTGTGCCAGTGTTTCATGACTGTGGTGGAGTATTTTGACAAAGGAAGGTGTGATCCATTTGCCCAAATGTTGAAAATATTTTCAGTATATACTCCTTTTCTAGATGGTCCAGGTCATGTTGATTGGCCATGTCTGTCAGCTGGATTATGAGTATATTATTAGAGATATTTAATAGGGACATAAAGTGAAGGAGTGTACGAATACTCAAAAACTTTGCTTAATAAAGATGCATTTGACATGGATTCATCATTCAGGTAGGGCTCTGCACCCCAGACTTGTTAGCACAGAAAGAATGGAGGGAGACTACTAGATGAGGCATGTGAGTGTTAAAGAAAGGAGACACAAGAGAAAATGTGCATGAGATGTTGGTCTTTCTTAGAAGAAACACAACTCTGTAGTGAGAAATAACTTACATAGCTCAACCACACTTGCTGCTGTGTAGGATAATTACTAGTGGTGCTAGTTGTGAAGAAGATATTTTAAAATATGAAATTTTGGTTGAGTTTTAGAACGAAATTAGAAATGTTGTAGAAAATATTAATATATATCTCTTAAAGAGAGAAAACTGAAATAAATATTTTGGACACATTAAATGTCATGATAATCTAGAGAAGACTGCCTTGGAAGGGTACATAATGGGAAAAGGAAAGAGAGGAAGACTGAGGCGAAGATGGCTGCAAGACATCATTGATGATCTGCAAATGGATGCATCAGCAGCAGGCCATCTTGCTCACAACTGAGAGGCCTACAGGAGTGCTGTTAGGGAGGCAAAGTTCCGCAAGGGACATGCAAATGATTTTGAGATGACAAGTAAGGGATGTAATTTAAGATGTAAGAAAAGAAAGAGATAATGAGCATTAGAAATGCTTGAAAATGTTGCAGTAAAGAGGGGTGATAAATGTGAGTAGGATGCAGAGGAAGGCCCAGAGAGAAGGTAGTGTACAACCAGACACTGACGCAGTCAGATTTACTCAAGTTTAGCACCGTTCAATGTTGGTACAGTCCCTGCTCAGACTCCATCTGGCATGACACATGATGATGATTGTAAAACTGAAGCCTGCAGGAAAGAAGTACAGATTGTGTTCAGCATATTTTTTTTCCTTTATCCTTTCAAGTATTTCTCCCTCCTCACCCCCCCACCCCCCCACTTTGTAATCTCAAATCTTCATGCTGATCCTATTGTTGCTTTATCTTAATGGTTTTTTTAATTCTTGTTTTTTTCTTTTCAGTTTTCATTTTTGCTGTTTTGTTTTTGCCTGCTCACTAGTCTCCAGAAATCCTGTGACAATTTTTATCCTGCAGTATATCACACTTAGTTACCTGTGTATGGAAAGCCATTGTGACAATTTTCATAAAATAGTCTATGTATATTTTAGAAATTATCCTAAAATATGTGTACAGAAAATATTATATACATACATATATATATATATATAAATATTGTCAAATGTTGTCCAGATATTTTTTTTTCTCAGTTTTGAAGGAGAATTTAATGCTGTAAAATGTTATTTAATGATGTGTATATCAGTTGATATGGCAACATGTAAGCAAATGTTTATGTATTGTTAATCCTCCCACCCCACCCCACCCCACCCTACACACACGCGCTGTTCCCAGGTCTGTCTCTCAAAGAAGGCGAATATTGCTTTTGAAAAAAAAAAAATGTACTACACCTTTCCTGAACTCTTCACCAGTGAAAATGTGAAAACACAAAGTATTACTTGTTTTCCCAGTGTTGGAAACAGCATTCAGAATGAATCAAAAAAAAAGTTGACTTTTTTGTGTGTTTCTTTTTAACTTTTAAACAACTGCCATAAAGCATTAACAATGTTTATTACATCCATGTTTAATATTTTGTCAAATTTATATATTTTTTTGGTCCTTGCCTTTTGAATGTTACGTGAGAGCTGTTGATGGTTGAGAGTCTTATGTTGCTGGCCGTTTAACCTTCTGAACTCAGTCTGTTTCAGTTTAACCCCGTGAACCAAAATCTTGTTTCTTTTTAACCCTCTCAGCCCAAACCCTGCTTCAGCAGAATTGTAAATATCAGGAATCCCAGAAAGTGAACAAATTGTTCTGAGGACATGAGCCCTTTTTCAATGACAACATTTTTTTTAATGAAATGTAATTGTTTGCTGATGAATTTTCACATTTTGTTGTGGTCCTTGTGGCTCACTTATGTTGTAGATCTGAGATCCAGCTATACAGCACTAACATGCTCATCTCAGCTTTTCTGACATCTTGGGTTCAGAAGGTTAACAAATCATGGACAGGCCAAGGTTTGCGAGCTGTGATCGGTCAGATGGCTGCACTGGTGCGCTGGAGCTCTTTATGGTCTGGTAGAAGGGAGACAAGCAGAAGCATGCAGAGATCAGTTAATTTATGACTATGTTTAATGAAAAGTTTAAAATGTTGAAGGATTCTACTCATAAAATGTGAAGCTGTAGTGGCAGCTGCTTGCTAGAAAATGTGGGACTATAGCAGAAACTTGTTGCCAGAAAATGTGGGACTATAGCAGAAACTTGTTGCCAGAAAATCTGGGGCTATAGCAGAAACTTGTTGCTAGAAAATGTGGGACTATAGCAGAAACTTGTTGCTAGAAAATGTGGGACTATAGCAGAAACTTGTTGCCAGAAAATCTGGGGCTATAGCAGAAACTTGTTGCCAGAAAATGTGGGGCTATAGCAGTAACCAGTATGCAGAAAATATAAGTAGTGCTAGCAGCTTGCAGTCAGAAACTAGCAATAAATTATAAACTGTAGCAGCAACCTGTAGCCATAAAATATAAGCTACAGTAGCAACAATAAGCCGTAAGTTCCAAACTATAGCAGCAGCCTGCGTGTCTTGGCCTGCCCATGATGTTGGTATATTGGCGGTACCAGGACTAAAACCGTTACCAGTGACAAACCGCACAGCGGTACATCAGCTTCTGTCCACTTCTTATGGTTCTGAATCCAGCCACGATAGAGTGGAGCAGATGAAATGATGTGCTGATTGTTTTTATTTGATACAGGCACAGATTCCAGCTGATACCAAAGATTTTATTACTGTATTACTTTCTTCCTTGAGCTGTTTGTTACTGTCATGTGTGAATGTGTAAGTTATATTGGTTTGAGTCTGCATTTATGCAAGTGTATTATTATGTTGTTGTTTGTTTTGTTTTTTTTTTGGTCCTGGGGGAACAAGGGCTTGTGTGCGTTTTTTTTTTTTTTTTAAGAAATGGCAGAAAATGTTTTTTTTTTGTGAGAGTCATTGTCAGTAAATATTGTTACATAGATTTAAACTTTGCCCTTTGTGTTGAGGAAGCTGAAGGAAATGTACATGTTTTACAAAATTAAGCTGTATTTTGTAGCAAGACTAAAAAAAAAAAAAGAATGTGCTGTTTCTGTTTTCATTTCTATCAGATAAAAGAAGAAATAAAAGATATTTCAGGTCAGCACTGGGAAGTTGAAAATGTTCTGTTTAGCCAGCAGTCATGAGAGTGCCAAGTTTTGTTCTAGTTTCAAGAAGAAGTCATTGTTTTATTTGGTGTCTTTATCTTGTGTTGTTTTTTTTTGTTTTTTATATTGGGAGGGGGAGGTTGTTATCTGGTAAAGAATAAAAATAGAACATTTCACTTTTTTTAACGTGTGACTTATTATGGCTTAAACCTACTATTTTTACAGTTAAAATGATGTTAGTGCTTGTGAGTTTTATGCCAGGCATTGTGTGGCACATGATGATGCTGAAGAGTCTTATAAAGTTTTTTTTTCAAGCAGATGTTCAAGAACTGATAACTCTGCTGGCATTTATTTGCAAAGACAGATAACTCCTGACAACTGTTAGTTAGGGAAACTGATATACATTTTAGACCAAAACTAGTGTAATGTTTTGTGTGTATGTGTGTGTGCATGATTGTGCATGCAGAAATGCATACAGGGTTACTGCAGGTATGTAGTTTCAGACCAGCAGACAGAAGACTGGAATAAGCTGTATTGTTGCAGTTCTTCTGGCTGTTGACTAAAATGGCACAGGCTTTTCTTGGGTGGAAATATAGCTATAGTTTGCCTTTCTTTGGTTTATGGTCTTTCTTCTCCCTTGTTTGAAATTGTTTATAGCAAAAGTTACTCTGCTTGCCATTTATGTCCAGCATTTGCTGATTGAAATTTTGAAAACATCCTAGAGCTGATATTTTTTTGTTTCACTTTATGTAGTCTTAACATGTGGTAAATTGTTTAAATACATTTATTAATAAAATTTAAAATAACTGCGGTCATTTGGCTGTGTTCCACAACTGAGAGTTTGTATTTTTAAACTGCCACGAACCGTAAAAATATGCTTCGTGTCGATCACTTGAAAAATATTGCATGTACAATCTTCAGTTTAAAACAGAAAAAATGTGTGCTGGCAGTGATGTGGCTTGGTAAGGTATGAGTTCATAGCTTTTAAAGTATGCTACTTTGTTTACTGCTAAAAACTTCACATTTTCTAATGTTAAAGAGAAGTGTGCAAGTCACCTTATGAGGCTGTGTAAGAAGAGAGGTTAGTTTTATGTAGCTGTTGTAGTGTGAGAATTGTGTGAACTTAAGTAGCTAACATTTTTCATACAAATATTTCAGGATATTTTGTGTTGAGCTGTTAACTTCAGTGTCCTCAAGAACCACAGCAACTATGCGTGGGAACTGAGCGCTGGGCTTCATCTAAATCATCTAGTTTTTGCAAACTTACATAAAAGTTGAGGAGAAAAAAAATGACAGTTACAAAGTAAATGTGAATTGATTGTATTTAGTTAGCGTATCAGACCTTTTTTTAAAACATGTTTTGATGAAAATAAATGTTAATTTCAGTCAAATACATCATTACATTTTCACAATAAGGTCATGGCCAGCAAAATAGTCTCATGGACCACATGCAGCCCACAGACCAGCAGTTAGACGCCCCTGAGTTATAACCTGAGAGTTACTGCATGACTCTGCTAATTCACAGAGAGGGTGGGGGGGGGACTAAGGAAAGATCAGAGAAAAAACTTTGGGGAAGAAGATTAGAGAAAACAAACTTTGGGGAAGAAGATTAGAGAAAACAAACTTTGGGGAAGAAGAAAATAAACTTTGGGGAAGAAGATTAGAGAAAACAAACTTTGGGGAAGAAGATTAGAGAAAACAAACTTTGTGGAAGAAGATTAGAGAAAACAAACTTTGGGGAAGAAGATTAGAGAAAACAAACTTTGGGGAAAAAGATTAGAGAAAACAAACTTTGGGGAGGAAGATTAGAGAAAAATTGTGAGTAAAACAGAGCATGTAGAACATAGGAATAGAGCTTAAGGAAGAATCTGGGTTTGGTGTTCTTGACTTCAGTGTAAACAAAACCTCATCACCTTTCTGCCAACTCCTTTCACATTTGTTGACATCTGGATGTAGCAGTTGTTCCATTGTCATGCAGCTCGGTCAACCCTATGGAGCAGGCTCATGTGCCACGTAGGAAGCAGATCATTTTCATCATTGCCAGGGCCGATCTTGCAGTACAGCTTTAACTGGTTGATCCAGATGAAGGCAGTAGCTGTGTGGTCAGAAAATAACTGCATGTTACATATGTAAGGAGTGTGTAGAGTTCTGGTTTTGTGATGGTTGTATGGTTGATGTGACAAGACGTGATTGTTTTCTATAGTACAGGAGAATGAAAGATGCTCCAGATAGGAATAGAAAGTAAAATTGATTTTTGTGAAGTTTTGACCATTCAGTGATGGACATGAAGTTCTGTAGTTTGTGTGGGTGTGTTGATGTTCTGTAGTTTGCATTTGAGTATTTGTTGAATGATGATTTTGTTGAATTCAACATTGGCAATACTTTAGCTCTTACCAAAGATGTTTTGCTGTAGGGGAGGCAATCATTCAGGCACTGAATGCTTCAAAGTGACCTAATCCTTCATTGTTTGCCTTGTGTTTCTCAGTTTGTTAAGTCTGAACCATGATAAACAGATGCTGCTGTATGTATAGTAATTATCATGTTTCATTTCCTGCTGTATGTATCTTGGTTGTTTTTTTTTTCTTGCCTTGTGTTCAGCTGTATGTGGTTAAAATAGGGTGCTCAAGGAAAGAGATGCTTGTATGAGGGATGGTGCACTCAGCAAAGCTAGCAAACCGAAGCTGGTCAGAGTAAAGGACAGGCCTTTTGATCAGATGAAGGCTTCTACATTTTTCTTTGTGTGAGCCATGAAGAACGTGATTTTTTTTTGTTGTTGTACGGCTGCCAGAGATTTTTGTTCAGCATTAACTCTTGGTATATGTGGTTTCCCAGTAGTCATGACAGATGTGTTTATTATATGATTTTGTGTGTGGTCTTGGGATTTCTGATCTGGTAGTATACAACATGTAAGTGACTGACTGACTGAGTATACAACAGTGGCCTTGGAAATATCAGTGTAGGATATTCTTTTGTTTTCTTGTTTTTTTTGTGTGTGTGGCACAATGGTTACCTTACAGGTGACACTCCACAGACCTGCCACTCAGGCAGAGGATGCCATCTTGCTTTTTCTAAACCATTTTGTTTTTACTTGTCAGTCTTGTCATATTTCTAGGATTAGACCCAGCATCCTGACAGAATTAGATCCACCATCCTGACAGGATTAGATCCAACATCTTGAGAGGATTAGATCCACCATCCTGGCAGGATTAGATCCAACATCTTGAGAGGATTAGACCCACCATCCTGGCAGGATTAGATCCAACATCTTGAGAGGCTAACAAGGATTTAGTCAGGAGCTGTGAACTCAGAAAGGTTTTAGAGAAACACCAACATCAGATGCAGGAAGGAAGAGTATTAGAGAAGACAACCATTTCCTGGAAGACTGACCTCATTCCATGGTCAGAAATAAGTGAAGTGGAGTTTTACTACAAAGTCTTCCACAGATATTATGCATCCCTCTTTATTTTTTGATCAAGCTAGTAGCATTGTTGTTCTTTATTATATCTGAGTTCCAGCTGTCATAACAGCTCTTCAGCATAAAACTGAAAGCTGCCAAGACTAACACTTACCAGTGGTATCCAAACTTCAGAACACTTTCTCTATAGAGAAGAGACTTAAGAGCCCTGACCTCACACATACCAGTGTCTCCAGTCTTTAGAACACATCCTGCCAATGTGCACTCTCTACATGGACTTAACCTGGCCACATGAAAAACATGTAGATGGTAACCTGTGGGGCAAGCATGAAGCTCTCCTGCTGATAATAGCATTCATGGAGGCAGCCAGTTTCCTCGTCTGCGTGGCTGAGTATGTGAAACTGAGCACACAGGAGGAAGGAGGATAAAAATAACCATTCTGAGCTTTTTTATTTTGGTCTTCCCCAGATTTTCTTCCAGTCTATAGCTTCCATCTCATGTATGTATCTGAGTTTGGTCAGACAGCTTTCTTCCATTCTCTCAGCACAGCCCATCTGTCCTTGTCTGTTAGCTTTCATAGTACAGCTAGTCAGTGGCCCTTTGTAAGAAAAAAGCTGATATAATGTTTGAAAAAAGACTCTTTCAAATATAGAAAATTGGCAAAGTAGGTTTGTTGTTGTCACTACAGTTTTTCAGCCAATATATGTAGTGACATGGATTCAAATGGGAACATACTTTCAAATAGGAGTATGCTGTGTTGGCTTTAGTTGTTTGTATGTCTAAGACGGAAGGCCCAGTATTTTGTCATTTCAGGTTAAACATAGCAAGTACAGCATTGGGTTCAGTGTCAAAGCTGAACCTTGCACATAACATCTAGATGAGACAGTCTGTCAGGATTGTGAAAGATGATAGGAGACATTGTGCAGATCTAGATGAGACAGTCTGTCAGGATTGTGAAAGATGATAGGAAACATTGTCCAGATCTAGATGAGACAGTCTGTCAGGATTGTGAAAGATGATAGGAGACATTGTGCAGATCTAGATGAGACAGTCTGTCAGGATTGTGAAAGATGATAGGAGACATTGTGCAGATCTAGATGAGACAGTCTGTCAGGATTGTGAAAGATGATAGGAGACATTGTGCAGATCTAGATGAGACAGTCTGTCAGGATTGTGAAAGATGAGAGGGGACATTGTTCAGATCTAGATGAAAATTTCTTAAGATGGAAATAAAAAATAACAGAAAATAACTGCGTTTAGGAATATGTAACTTTTGTGTCTGTATTGTGACTGTAGAACATGTGCTTGCGTGGACACTGATGTATTGCTATGCTCAACTGCTGTTTCTGAGAGGGCTTGGGGATCCTAGCGTGTTTGTAAATTATGTCATTAATTATATGAGGTTTTTTATTACAAACTTATTTGTTCAGTGAGGTTTTCAGAATGTTTTATCCTTTTAGCTTTATTTTTGTGGTTTCCAGACCATTTTTGTGAAGATCAGGAAGCGTAGCCTCATGTATTAACTCACTTTTTTTTTTTTTTTTTTGGTGATTGTAAGATATTTTTTTTTTCTTATCTTACTTGGTACAGTTTTATTGTTCTAGTTATCTGCTGATGGCCTTTGGCTGTATATGTGGTATATATATGGAATTATGGCAAGTCTACTTTGTTCTTATACCAAGAATGCCAGGTATGTTTCTGTGTCGATGTACTGGGGACGGGGGTGAGTCACATCGCAGAGAGCCACTGTATAAAGTTCAGCTGTGTTCATTAGATTAAGAGAAATAACCACAAACAAATACAGAAGTAGTCAACAGCTAACATTTGCCAACTGTTAATCTGTGTTACTCTTTTGATGAACAGCCTGATTGCTGATAAGCAAAATGGGGCTGAAGATCTTAAGTGTACATCCAAAAAAAAAAAAAAAAGGTTATATTTCATAGACAGAAGCAGAATGAAGAAGTAGTGAAACAAAAGGACTTGAAGCAAGAAACAGTAATAAATGAGAGTTTATGCTGAAGACTAGAGGGAGAAGTTGAAGAAGAGATGTGAGTGAGACAGATAAAGATGGATCGCAGCATCAGAAGAAAGCCAGGCAATCAGCTGGGGAAAAGCTAAGATAAGACACTGTCTGGGTTAAGACAGTGCGGGATGATGCAGTCGTATGTGTATCTGTCTTGTGGACAGTGTTTGAAAGATCATGTGGAGGTTTTGCTAAAATCGGTATAGGATCTTAATCAAGTATTCTCTACCTGGTCTGGCAGTGAGAAATTAATGGCACCAGATCTGTGTTCTGCAGTGAGGCCACTTTATTCTCACACAAATATTTACCCATGTAGAAATGGAAAAGAAATGCTAGAGGAGAGTCTAGAGCTGTGCTGTCAGACTAGGCTGCAGAGTCCCGCTATGTGGAGGAACACAGCTTTCTGGGGAGTCCGGGTGTAAGAATGGGTGTGTCTGAGTGACCAAGTTTGTTAGTGCACTGGTCTCTCGTGGCGAAGGTTGGGGGTTTGAATCTGGCCGGAGGCACCCTAATCACCTGGCTGTAGCAATGGGTACCCGACTTCTTCTGGAGTTGGGGAAGCAGAGGTGGCCAGCCATGATACTGACCGTGTTACCCTCTAGTGTGCTGACAGGTCAAGGAAAATAGGGGTACTAGCAACAACAATATGTGCCTCTAAGGAAAATATGGGCACTAACAGCATATCCCTATGTGCCTCTAAGGAAAATATGGGCACTAACAGCATATCCCTATGTGCCTCTAAGGCATGACAGGGTTACCTTTTTAGTATTTGAATATAGATTTTGGTCTAAATTTAGCATGACCTATTATTTCAGTACAGATTTTGGTCTAAATTTAGCATGACCTAGTATTTCAGTACAGACTTTGGTCTAAATTTAGCACGACGTAGTATTTGAATACAGGCATGGTCTAAATTTAGCATAATCTAATATTTGAATACAGACTTTGTTCCAGATTCAACACGAGCTATCACTTGAACACTGAAGAGGAAGAAGACAATAATTGAAAATACAAGGGTTTGTTTTTGTGTGTGTACTTTTTTCTTTTGACTAAACTTAATATTCCAAGATCTGCCTTCTGGAAATGTTTGAGTTAGCTACTTGTGTTGTATTGACCATACCTCAGATTCTTTGGGTTTTTTTTTCTTCTTCTTCTTTTGGGTTTGAATAAACCTGGACATGATAAAATGTATAAGTGTGTTCTCTGAAGTTTTTATCTGCCTGAATTTAGTAGTATATCTGTAACAACAGCCTCCAGCAAAGATATCTGCCCAATGTTAGTAGTATATCTGTAACAACAGCCTTCAGCAGAGATATCTGCCCAATGTTAGTAGTATATCTGTAACAACAACCTCCAGCAGAGATATCTGCCCAATGTTAGTAGTATATCTGTAACAACAGCCTTCAGCAGAGATATCTGCCCAATGTTAGTAGTATATCTGTAACAACAGCCTTCAGCAGAGATATCTGCCTGATGTTAGTAGTATATCTGTAACAACAGCCTTCAGCAGAGATATCTGCCTGATGTTAGTAGTATATCTGTAACAACAGCCTCCAGCAGAGATATCTGCCCAATGTTAGTAGTATATCTGTAACAACAGCCTTCAGCAGAGATATCTGCCCAATGTTAGTAGTATATCTGTAACAACAGCCTTCAGCAGAGATATCTGCCTGATGTTAGTAGTATATCTGTAACAACAACCTCCAGCAGAGATATCTGCCCAATGTTAGTAAGTATATCTGTAACAACAACCTCTAGTGGAGATATGCAACCTCTAGTAGAGAGTTTCTGTGATGGCTGCACAAGAATTCTATAGATCTTACATAAATGTCTTGTGTATGAGATGATGTTGTGTGTACATAAACTTCACTTCTGAGGTGTAGGGTATTTTATTGTATTATTTTGTGAATGTTTGAAGGCAACAATTTGTGAACAGTGCTGTGAATGCTGCATCTAGTTGATACATGTATTACCATTTTTTTTCTCATCTTTGAATGCCATATTTATCACTGAAATGGAATATAGCTTTACAAAAAAAATATCATTTTCAAAGACAATCCACTTATTGAAAACAATGTACTTTTTTTTTTGTTTTTTGTTTCATTTTTTAAGAAATATATTAAATGCTGTTGTTTTTCAACTGCTTCCGATTTTTTTTTTTTCACTGTAGCTAAAGTCAGTTTTTGCCATTTAAATATTCTTGCCTCAATCACTGTTTTAAGTCGTTTAAAAAGTTACCTTATCAGTGGCTGTTAGTGTATACCAGCATGAGAGTGTCTCATAACGGATGGGCTTAACAGTTGGAAAAGTCCACTGTAACTTTTCTAGCAGTTTTTTTTTTTATGGTTAATATCAAGTAAGGTTTTTTTTTCCTGTTTTAAATATACATATATATATTGAGAGAAAGTTCACTGTTTGTAGTGTTACTAAACCTGTAGATTGTGTCTTCTGCTAAACGTTAAACCTTTCAAACATTCTGGGAAGTTGTCTGGGGAGTACAACAGTCTTAGATAACAGATTCTTTAGCTCAGTGTTTCCCAGTGTGGGGGAGGGGGGAGAGCAGGGCAGTTAGAATATATTTATATTATACTTGTTCAGAACTTGGTTAATTATTATGCTGCAGGTGGGAGAAGGGGGGCATTAAAATCTTTGAGGTGTTGAGTTAGGGCATGATCAAAAACAAAAGGGTTAGGAAACACTGCTTTAGCTCTATGGTCTGCTTATCTTGCTGTTCAGATTTGATATACCAGTGCTGCCAGGAAAGTTCATGTTTTAAAGGAAATAAAGTTAAGATCCCTGTGTAACGGAATCTATAGATTTAGGAGATGTTTGTTCATCCTGCACTTATAGGAATTTTAGTTAAGAAAGTCAATGGCGTTCTTCCAGTGTTTTAACATTTACAGATCTGCCATTTTTTTTTCTAAGTATCAGTTTAATCTGATAGATATCAAAGATATCTATTTTGAATTTTTTTTAATATCTATTTAAATATGTATTTAAGAATTATTTGACATATATTTTCTCCACTTTCAAGATCTTGGCATAAATAGAGCATTTTAGAGTTCATGTATCAAATTCACAGAATCATTTACTTTTTAAATGGGAGTTTATGAAGGGAAGAAAATCTTAACTTCTGAATTAACTTTAGCTTCTGGTAGCTTGGTTAACTGAAAAATTATGCTCGTAGAAAAAAAAGTTAAAATACATTTGACAAAGGAAGGAAATACTGAAATACTGCCAGTTTTCTGAGAAAGCAATCTCAGGGATTATCAGAGTTTCAAAGAGGCAGGGTATATGGTACAACAGATATGTTGTAGAACACTGTTCTAAGTGTTTCTGCATGATTTAGTCATCCCTCACAATAGCAGTTGTGTCATAGATTTGTCAGTGCCTCATTCAGTCTTAACAGCGGTTATGTCATAGATTTGTCAGTGCCTCATTCAGTGTTACAGCGGTTATGTCATAGATTTGTCAGTGCCTCATTCAGTCTTACAGCGGTTATGTCATAGATTTGTCAGTGCCTCATTCAGTCTTACAGCGGTTATGTCATAGATTTGCCAGTGCCTCATTTAGTCCTGCAGTGGTTATTCCATCGATTGGCGTTGACCCAGTCAGTCCCATTGCATTCTTGTCATAGATTGACAGTGTCCCATTCAGTTTCAAAGCAGGCATGTCATAGATAGGAATTGTCTCATTCATTCTTACAGCGGTGATCTTCACTTGAGTTAGTCTTAAGTTTTAACCTCCGATTTATTGCTTTTCAGATTGGTCTGTATGTAGTTAAAAGAGATAAGAAGGTTTTGTGCAGGCTGGTGTGTTATTTATTGAAGTTGAATGGCAGGCTGAGATTTAGAAACGTGTTGGAGGTAAGAATAGCACGTAGTAGCAGCGTCTCTGACTAATGAACACATTTTCCTAGCTGTCATCATCTGTTCTCTTCTCAAAGCTGTTTTTTTTTTTTTTTTAAAGAAGACGATCTGATTTGAAGATATAATGCAGAAAACTGATGGTTTGGGGAAAGTCAAGGGTTGAGGACATTCAGGTACAGCCCAAGAGGACAGATGTAACTGTTGCAGTGTTATCTTGTTCCAACCTGACTGCACATCCCCTAGGAAAAATCCATGTTGGCCCAGTGGAACAGAAATCAATGTGTTCCCTGTGGCTTTGGAATCTGTTAAGAAACAGTTTTTTTTTTCCTTAAATTTGTTCAAGCAATATAAGAAACCTGCCATGGCCATCTTAATGTGTGACTTGCTGAGGGTTTCAAGAACTTTCCCAGCTGAGCTTTCTCCCGCCAACTATCCACCCAGTCAACCAGCCAACCAACACAGAGCTGCAAAAAACTACAAGTAATATTCTGTATAGTGTCCCAGTACATTTGTTAGCTTTGTGGCCGAGTTGGTGGCATGTTGTAGTCTCATAGCCAGAGAGTGTCCTCAGCCTGTTAGAGTCAGGGATGTGCTTGAGTTGTTCTCTCTGGTCAACATTCTGGGCTGATCATGTGTGTACTTTGTTCCAACATTTTCCTCAGGTTTCTCAAAACATTTCTGTGGTCTGTGAAGATTCTTGTCCAAATAGGATGTTAGAATTCTTTGTTTTAGGAGCAGAATATCAGAATTATTACTCAGAGTGAAATTCTTCACCTCTGTATGATGTGACATCCCCCCCCCTCCACCCTCTAGGGGTAACAGTTCAGCCTGGATCAGTCCCCCCCCTCTCCCCCAAGATGCAGTTCTTGTGGTGATGATTTTTTAAAAACTTTATCAGTTTCATGTGGACACATTAGCTTTCTTCTATTTCCATTCCTTTCTGCATGATTACAGAATTTTCAAATTGTCTTGGAAGACCTTTTTCCCCAATATGTTACAAAGGTACTGTTCCATGTTCAGAGAAGGTTCTCCTCAACACTAGGAGTTAGGTACCAATTTTTGTATCTTTGAGTTGATAGAAGGTCCATTGCTAGCTTGGTTTGGTGATTTTCAGCCCATAACTTTCAGATGTTAAAGTCAGTTCAGTATTGGCTGGAGGAGCAATAGCTTTTTTTTAAAATGGGACATTCAGTGGCAAACACTGGTTTTTTTGACTGGAAAACTTAGTGACAAGTGCATTTCAAACAAGAAACTCATAGAGAAGGAACTATTCGCTATAGAAGTAACTATCGCAACTGTTTTCTAACTGGAAACTCAATCAATAAAATCAGCTGTGATAGATTGGAAAGTCAGTATTATCATTATGGAAACTCAGTGATGTTAGTCCTCAAAGACTGTAAGTTCAGTATTATCAGATAAACAAGTCAGTGATGTCACATGTCATAGATGGAAGTTTTTGATTGTGACATCTTATGTAGTGATATTTTAGCTTTAGTATAGATTGCTTTTTTTTTTTAACAGTTACCTGACAAAAATTGGTATTTCAGTGATGTCCACATGTCAGAAATTGATATTTCATTGATGTCATGTGTTATAAACTGGTATTCTTGTGATGTCACATGTCAGAAATTACCATTTCAACAATGTCATGTTGGATGTTTTTCCAGTGATATCACATGTCAGACTCTGGTATTCTGGTAATGTCACATGTTAGAATTTGTCATTTTAGTTTTTGTCACAAGTTGATTAATCACTCACGCCTGGTGTTTCACTCATGAGAAATTGGTATTTCAGCGGTCTCAGATGTCAGAATGTGGTATTTCAGTAACATCAGATGCCAGTAGAATCTCAGTGGAGTTTCAAATCTTTAAGACTAGATCATGTGTGTGAGATTTTCTGGCAGATCTTGTATCAGCTGACGACTCACAGCTCTTTTTTTTGCAAACAGCATGAAGTAACTATCACATCATCTCTGTATGCTGTTATCTGGTTTTGATGTGTACATCTAACTGTCATGGCAGAGTTTGGAGGATTTTAGTTTGTGCTTTCTTCTCAGCCTTTTTGCAAAATGGTTATAATGATATATAGAATCTTATGC
Source organism: Achatina immaculata (assembly GCA_009760885.1). NCBI lineage: Eukaryota > Metazoa > Mollusca > Gastropoda > Stylommatophora > Achatinidae > Lissachatina > Lissachatina immaculata. The sequence continues at coordinate 22,427,619 of CM019712.1, forward strand.
TTCGATTAGTGAGATAAAGTTGTGCCTGGGTGATGTTGAGTAAAGACAAAAACATGTTGAGAGTTCTCTGAAAACATATTGGGTTTTATCTGAAAACAGACACAAAATGAGCTAAAGAAAGAAGTATTGTTTGAGAACAGTTAGAAAAAAAAAATTAAAATTTAGATAGAAAATGATGTTTTGAATGCTCTAAATAGTCCTTCAGGAAGATGGTGGAGTTGATATTTATCCAGGTGATCTTTTGATGTGAGAGACAGGAGAGGTAGATTTTGGTTTGGAGCTGGTGGTGGTGGTGTAGTGGTTTTCTGTACTGTTTGTGGCAAATGTCTTCACTGGCTACACAAATACAAGCTTATGTGTAATGTTTGTTTTAATGAAGCAAGAAATACACAGTGTTATTTGGATACTGTACAGTTCAAGTTTACTTCACCAAATGAATGAGAGAGAGAAAGAGAGCTCTCTCTTATTTTGGAGATACAGATTTATATTCCTCTTTCTCTTTAAACATAGAACATTGTTTAGTGATTGGTTATCTTCATAAACACAGAATTTTGTTTAGAAATTGGAACAGAACATTGTTCAGATATTTGTATCTTTACTTTGTGTCTCTAGATTCAGTATTTCTTCACATATAAATACAGTTACACATAGAACATTGTTCAGAGATTTGGCATCTCATTAGACATAGAACTTTGTTTAGAAATACAATTTCTCTTTACAAACAGAACATTGCATAGAGATATTTTATCTCTTTACACATAGGACATGTTAGAAACATTCATATCTTCTCTTTACACATAGAACTTTGTATAGCGTTTTTTTCTGGCACACATTGAGGAACTGCTGATCTTCTGTTGAATTATCTGTACACACACATGCAGGCCCAAGCACACACATCCAACCTTCCACTTTTGCTAAAAAAAAAAATATATATATATATATATATGTAGTAAAGAAAAGCATTATGTAATGTAGATGTTTCTTGTGACTATGTTATATCCCATGTTACTATTGTGATTTTTTATCAAACCAAAGAAATCCATGTTTTCCTCTAGTTCATCTTTGTGACAGAAGTTCACGTTTTTATTTATCTGCAGTGTTTTTTTTTTTTTTTGTGTTTTCTGTCATTATGGATTATTATTATTATTATTATTGTATTAAAGGGACAGTTTGAGATTTTTATGATGATGTTATATTACATGATGTTTTTCCGTTGTTGCTAGCATGTTGTTATTGGTGTTGTGTTGCAAGTTGGCTTCTGGGGATGGGTTGGTTGTTCGTGTTGTATTTCCCTCTTTTTTTTCCGTTATTTTTGTTGCTTTGAAGATGTGGAGTTTGGAGGGCACGGCGGAAGGTAGCTTCTTAGAAGTGACTGAGGAATGTAAGAGATTGACCAGAATGCAAAGAACATTGGTCCCTGGTTCTTTTGACAGAAGTTTCTTATTGTTGTCAGGTATTATCCTGTAAGAGATATTAAAGGGTTATTTTGTTGTTTGAATCTTGTAAGCAGTGTTTAGACATGGGTAAGCTTGTCTTTTATTTTATCCTGTCAAGTTTGTTTTGTTGTTTTCTTAATTTCTTCAAGGTTGCTTTATTCTGACTGAATATCATTTTTATCTTTTAGTTTTCTCTTTTAATACAGTGACTAGTTATTTTCAGGGATAAAGTGATAATCACAGGGAGTTGTTTCATTTACCACAAACAGAAATATTTATTGTTAAAAATAGCTGGATTCATGTTTGTTTAGTAATAAGACAGCAATGTAGTATTTTGGCTTTTGACTTCATCAGACAGTTAATTAAATAAATAACAAGAATGACATGATGGACAGAAAGTATCAGCTAATGTAATAGACAAAGTGACAGATTCATCTGATAGGCTTTCATTCCAGATATCTTTTTTCTTTATACAAGAGTAAAGAGTTTTAGCATTTTACGATCCCAATTTACATCGGAAGATTTGCTGAATATCGCAGCCTGTTTATATCTCTATTGCGTCTAGTTTATATTATTTTCTAATCTGTTGATTGTCAAAGTATTCTTACATGGCTCAACCATTTTTGAGGAGTGAAAATTTTTATCTGTAAGATAATGTTTTAGCTGTTGATATGGTTAAGCACTCAATCTGTTTCCTATCTGTAGCATAATGAGCCTCACTTCAGGCAATTCGATGGATATGTTTCATGATATTTAAAATGAAGCAAGAGAATGTAACAGAATCTTCATTTGTGGCAGTTAACATTTCCATCAATTTTTTTGCCAAGTTGTAAGTCTGAATCTAGACTGTTTGATTTAGAAATCTGCAACAAATATAGTTCTGTTTGTTATTATTATTGTTCTTGCTGATATCTTGGACGATTAGGCTGGCTCATTTAGGCATTGGACATTTTGAGTACTGATATCCAGGACAAATTTCCTAGCTTATTTAGACTTTGACTTTAACATATATGAGTACTGATATCTTGGTTATTTTTTTACGTTAGACATTTTCAGAACTGAGTTTTGTGGACAGTTTTGTTATTTTTGACATTAGACATTTTCAAAACTGAGTTTTGTAGACAATTTTGTTATTTTTGACATTAGACATTTGCAGAACTAAGTTTTGTAGACAGTTTTGTTATTTTTGACATTAGACATTTTTAGAACTGAGTTTTGTAGACAGTTTTGTTATCTTTGACATCAGACATTTTCAGAACTGATTTGACAGTAGCCTCACCTTTGTATTGATATTGATATGTATGATGTGTTTGAGATTTGAACGTGAAGGTTAAGGAGAGGGCATATTGTTTAGAATTATTACTCCCAAGTTGTGAAGACTTACAATGTGATTGTGTTATGCTTTAGGTTGAGCTCATGTAGCATGTGTTTAAACCTTTCATTTTAGCTAAGAAAATCAAATGAGCTCCAGGTTATTTATAGCTTATTCTTTTTTTCAGATTTATTTATTTATTCTTTTGTTTGTTTTAACCATCGGGCATTCTGATTGCATTTTGAAACTTAGAAGAGATAGTTGAATATATAAGTTGCTAGTTAACCTGGATTATGTAGGTATAGTGTGTGTGTATATATATATATATATAATTAGTAATGAATATTAGTAAGTAAAGGTATTGATGACTTTAGGGAAATCTCACTTAACTGAAATAAGTATACTCAGGAACAGTGGTTCCCATCCTTTATTTCATGAACCCCTGAAGAAATGATAATTCAAGGTCCTCAGTATCCCCAGGCAGCTTGGTTTTAAATGGAAAGCCTTCTATGTTTAAGAACTGGGACTTTTGTGATATATGAAAATAAATTGTTACACAGCTGCCCCCTCCCCTCCCCACATACCCTCACATGACTCTTTACAGACCCTTAAATGATCCTTTACAGACCCTCAGATGACCCTTTATGAACCCTGACTTGACCATTAGATGGTCCTTTCACACAGACCCTCAGATGCACCTTTTTAGACCCTCATTTGATCCTTTACAGACCCTCATATGACCCTTTACAGACCTTCATATGACCCTTTACAGACCCTCAGATGACCCTTTACAGACCTTCATATGACCCTTTACAGACCCTCAATTGACCCTTTACAAACCCTCTGATGACCCTTCATTAAGTCTCAGCTTGAGAGCCCATGCTACTGAAAAATATAGAACACATTTGGCCATGGCTTTTTAAATTCCTTTAAGGTGGGTGGACATGAGCATATTTTTAAAAACACCTGTAACCTAGGATGTGAAAGGGTTAAACATTTTGTTCTGTAGAATCATGGGATTTCTACACTTTTAGAAATGATCACTTGGTTGTGATAGGATTCATGTTCAAGTTAGTACAGAAGAAAGATTGAAGAGTTGTCCATGTGGAAGCTAGAGCTATGAGAGTTCTGTCGTGCACCATACACCCGGTTATTATTCTTGTGGTTACTGGATATTAACCCAGTCTTCAGAAATATCAGACAGAAAAAAAAAAATGTGTTTGATATCAATTCTAGTCATTTGCTTGATTCATATGTCACCAGGCAATCTGTTTTTGTTTTCTCCTGATAGTTTTGTCATTTGCTTTACCATGCAGGAATCTCTTGATTGATTCAGCATACAAATGTCACTTTGAATCAAGAAGACAAGCTGCCACTTAAAAAAATTGTTCCTATCTGCCAGATGGCGTCTGATTTATTTCATGATTTTGATTTACCAAACATTTTCTTATAAATGAGAACAACAAAAAAGAAGAAAAAAAAACAGTGCTGAGATTAACTCATTCACTCAAAAACAGCACTGGCAGGGTTGATAGATTTTGCATGCCCATGCAAATAAATACTGAGAGCAATATTGAGGCAAAGTCTAAATGAAATGAAAATTAACACATTTCTAACTCAACCCATGTCATTAAATTTTAGAGTAACTTCCTTCCAGCTTCTTTCTGCCAAAATTTGTTATTTTCTGACAGAGCATGGGAATAAATTTAGAGGATGAAAGAGTTAATCAAATATTTAGCCAGCAAAAATTGTGAAAGTTTAGATCAGGGTTTGTTTTTTTGTGTATAAAACATGCAGGGACTTGTACAACTGAAGCAGATGTTGTTTGTGTTTAATTAGCTAGAGAAGGTTAATGTTAATTCTTATTATTGCTGATGGTCAAGACACATGTAATCAATATTTATGATTAAAATTTTTTTTTGGTAATTTTCTTTTCAGTGTTTTCATGACTCACTTTATGTTTTCAGTGCTTTTTTATGTGTGTTTTATGTCTTGTGTTGTGTTCTTTGTTTATGTCTTGTGTTGTGTTCTTTGTTTATATCTTGTCCTTTGTTCTTTGTTTTACGTCTTGAGGCGAAAAAGTGCTCTCAAGTTCCGTGCGTGAGGAGAAAGGTTTTTTGCTCCCTTCCTGGACGGCGAGAGTTAAGGTGTTTCGATGCAGAAGCGGGTGGTTTGTCTGTCAAGCGAAACCTATAAACGGCTAGCCAGCCAGGTTCGTGCTAACGCGTCGGTAGTGTACTACGGTTTTATCGACCGACGGTCCCGAATTTTGCCCATCTCTCGCAAAGAGTATCGGGTCTGCAGTATGTAATGTGGGTTGGTTGTCGGTGCCGGGCTTTCTTCTCGTTCGTTAGAGCAGAGGGAGCCGGGGTCGAAAGGGATCCGCTCTGAGCAGAGCTCTGTCAACCTGGCCCCGCGTCGGTCTGTCGGCAGATATCCAACTAAGGTTCGGTGAAGAAAACTATCTGGGTGATCCTGCCAGTAGTCAAATGCTTGTCTCAAAGATTAAGCCATGCATATCTAAGTTCATGTCTCGAGATTCTTCAGCAGCCGTGCGTGGAATGGGGCTCCTCCAGGCCAATAAAGAAAGATGCGAATGGGGTTGCCGCGCCTCGCCACTGTGGAAAAGGATTAAGTGAAGTAATCAGTAGTCTCAAGGTCAGGACTGCTCAAATCACGGCACCTCTGCTCTGGAGGTCGGCCACGTCCTGTGTGCACTCATACCGGGCCTGAACCGGCTTAACCCAGGGGTTAAGACACTGCTGGCGAGATTCTTCGGATGCCGCGCGTGGAGTGAAACTCCTCCCGGCCAATGAAGAGAATGCGAAAAAGCAATTAGGGTTGCCGTGCGGCGCCTATATGAAAAAGTGATGCAAAGGATAAAGTGAAGCGTAATCGGTATGTCCAGTAGTCTCGCGGTGAGAGCTGCTCATACCACGGCACCTCTGCACTAGAGGCTGGCCACGTCCGATATACACCCATACTGGTGAAATATGCTTAAATCAGGGGTGAAGCTTGATGACTACTCATGTCACGGTACCTCCGCTCTAGAGGTCTGTCACGTCCTAAACACGCCCATACTGGGATAATACGCCTAAACCGGCTCAACCCAGGGGTGGAAGTCACTAGTGGCGAGGATTCATCCTCCTGGACAAAAGCTCCGTCCTGGTCACAACTAGAAAGGGTAGCGGCCACGACCACAAAATGCTGAAGTCGGAGACACTGGACCAGGGCAGTCTAGATAGGCAACCACCTTTCACCCGGCGGGGATGTATGCGTATCCTAATCACGCTGAGGTTTTCCAGTGAGAAAGTCCAACAGTGGACTAGATGAGCAATCACCTCTCACCCGGCGGGGATACACGGGTATCCCAAAACACGTCGAGGTTTTCCTGTGAGAAAGTCCAACTCTAGATTAAACTGGTGCAACGAAAACTACGGTGTCACGCATACCCGCTTCTGAGACCCAATGAGAATACAGGCTCAAGCCCTGCGATACTCTGAACCTCTTGTGGTCCTCTCGGGGATCATGGGACCTATCGAGGACCACAGGAGTAAATTCAGTAGGATCACGGGGCGGTCTTGGTGGTAGAAACGAACGAAGAAGAAGAAGATGTCGTGTGTTGTGTTCCATGTTTTTTGTCTTGTGTTGTGCTCTGTTCTTTGTTTTATGTCTTGTGTTGTGCTGTGTTCTTTATTTTAAGAATTCTGTTGTGTTGTGTTCTTTATGTCTTGTGTTGTGCTGTGTTCTTTATTTTAAGAATTGTGTTGTGTTGTGTTCTTTGTTTAAGTCTTGTGCTATGTTCTTTGTTGTATGTCTTGTGTTGTATTCTTTGTTTATGTCTTGTGTTGTGTTCTTTGTTTATGTCTTGTGTTCTATGTTTTATGTCTTGTTTATGTCTTGTGTTATGTCCTTTGTTTTATGTCTTGTGTTCTGCTATGTTCTTTGTTTTGTTTTGTCTTGTGGTGTTTGTTTTATGTCTTGTGGTGTGTTCTTTGTTTTGTCTTGTGGTGTGTTCTTTGTTTATGTTTTGTGTTGTGTTCTTTGTTTAATGTCTTGTGCTGTGTTCTTTGTTTATGGCTTGTGCTGTGTTCTTCGTTTATGTCTTGTGCTGTGTTCTTTGTTTAGGTCTTGTGCTGTGTTCTTTATTTATGTCTTTTGTTGTGTTGTTTTCTTTGTTTTCTGTCTTTTGTTGTGCTGTGTTCTTTGTTTATCTTTTGTGTTGTGCTGTGTTCTTTGTTTATTTCTTGTGTTGTGCTGTGTTTTTTGTTTATTTCTTGTATTGTGCTGTTTTCTTTGTCTTTATCTTGTGTTGTGATGTGTTCTTTATGTCTTGTATTGTACTATGTTCTTTCTTTTATGTCTTGTGTTGTGCTCTGTTCTTTGTTAATGTCTTGTATTGTGCTGTTCTTTACTTTATGTCTTGCATTGTGTTGTGTTCTTTCTTTATGTCTTGTGCTGTGTTTTTTCTTTTATGTCTTGTGTTGTACTGTGTTCTTTGTTTATGTCATGTGTTGTGCTGTGTTCTTTGTTTATGTCTTGCAATGTGCTGTGTTCTTTGTTTTATGTCTTGCGTTGTGCTGTGTTCTTTGTTGATGTCTTGCGTTGTGCTGTGTTTTCTCTTTATGCCTTGTGTTGTGCTGTGTTCTTTGTTTATGTCTTGTATTGTGCTGCGTTCTTTGTTTATGTCTTGTGTTATGCTGTGTTATTTGCTTATGTCTTGCATTGTGCTGTGTTCTTTGTTTATGTCTTGTGTTGTGCTGTTTATTTTGGTTATGTTTTGTTTTTTATTATGTTCTTTGTGTCTTGTATTGTGCTATGTTGGGTTTTTGTGTGTTTGGTGTTGTGTTATGTTTTGTATTTTTGCTTTTTGTATTGTGTTATGTTTATTTATAAAGGTTGACCTCAGAGATTGCGGGAGCTGGAGAGGCATTACCCTACTGCCACTCACCAGTAAAGTATTTTGCAGAATAATCATCAACAGAATTGTACCAGCGCTTGAGGGAAAACTTTGGGAAGAGCAGGCAGGATTTAGGAAAGGAAGATCATGCAAAAACCACATATTTGTATTTAGACAAATATTAGAACAGGCAAATGAGTGGCATAGCACAACATATGCATTGTTTATATATTTTGAGAAAGCCTTTGACAGTGTCAACAGAGATGCACTGTGGAAAATCCTAAGATGGCATGGCCTCCTCCCTTAGACGGTAAATGTAATCAAAGCCCTAACGAGGGTTTTCAGTGCAAAGTGATCTGTGGAGAACATACCTCCAGCAGCTTTAGGGTACAAACAGGAGTGAACCAGGGATGTGTACTATCACCAACATTATTTATCTTGGCAAGAGACTGGTTAATGAAGGAGGCAACATCAGACAAACGCAGAGGATTACATTAGACCCTTGACACAGTGTTGGAGGACCTTGACTTTGCGGATTACATTTGTCTGCTATCAAGCAGCCACAAAGAAATACAAGATAAAATAAACAAGCTAACTCAGAATGCAAACAACATAGGACTAAAGATCAACGTAGGAAAGACAAAGTTAATGAAGCAAAATGTGAACAACAGAAATGTACTGATAGTAGATAGCAAGTTAGTAGAGGAAATCAACGAATTTGTATATCTTGGAAGTAAAGTAGTAGAAGATGGAAACAGCACAGAGGACATCAACAACAAACTTACTAGATCAAACCAGGCTTTTGCAATGCTGCAGACTTTATGGAAATCTTAAAAAAAAAAACTAAGCATGAATAAAAAAATCAGGATATTTAAGAGTAATGTTCTAAGTGTACTACTCTATGGAAGTGAATGCTGGAAAATCACCAAAACCATAGAAAACAAGTTGAATTCTTTCCAGACTAAATGTTTACGGTAGACCAAAAGAGACATGGAGAAGAACAACAGAAAGGATGTTGAGCAATAGAGGGCTCACCTGGGCAAGAGCAGAAAAAAAGGCCAAGGACAGGCATTTGTGGAAAACCCTTGCGGAAGCCCCATGTGCCCTGGGCACTTACGGTTCAGAGAGAGAGAGAGAGAGAGAAATGTTTACGAAGAATTAGAAAAAATATTTTGGCCAAACACCATAAGAAATAACATCTTATTGGCAGAAATGCAGATGAAGCCACTGATAGCAATTATGAAGGAAAGACGCTGGCGATGGTTGGGACGTGCTCAGAATGACTGACAGCTCACTTTCAAAAATAGCACCAATATGGACACCACAGGGGAACAGAAGTAAGGGTAGACCATATGAGACATGGAGAAGAACAACAGAAAGGATGTTGAGCAATAGAGGGCTCACCTGGGCAAGAGCGAAAAAAAAGGCAAAGGACAGGCATTTGTGGAAAACCCTTGAGGAAGCCCCATGTGCCCTGGGCACTTAAGGCTCAGAGAGAGAGAGAGATAGACAGAGACAGAGAGAGAAGGGGGTGCGGCATTACTGCCTATTTTTTGTGAGGCATAAAAGAGATGACGACTGCAGTAAAACCGGCTCTTGTAATGAAAACAGATGGAGGTACATGGTTCAGTTTTAGAAAAAAGATAAAAAGAGTGAGGAAAGTGGCAGAAACAAGAATGACAGAAAGTAAGATGAGCATACAAGTGAAGAATATACACAATTTCAGCAAAAAGCCATTTTCAAGGATCGCATACAAAAGCAGCACAACAGATAAAAACACGAAAAATGGATGAAATATATAGATTTAGCTCTTTGGCTTCTCCTAGTAAGAAAGTTGGGCACAAAATGCGCCCAGACAGACGTAGTAGAGCAGGAAGTAAAAGCCAAGGATTTTCTGAGAAATTATCAAAAAGGTACCATGTGGTAAACAATACGGCGTTATGCACAAATAGCCATAGCTTGCTACCATCCGATACTTAAGGCCTGAACAAAGCCCTTCGGATGATAAAAGATGGGGGGGGGGGTGGTGAAGGAAGGTTCAGAAGAATAGAGAACACTGAAAGGACAAGACTGATTGTTAAGCGCCTGGACAAAGGAGCTAACAATGCTTACTAGAGAGGAAGGATAGAAAGCGCTGATAAAACATAAATCGCCTGTGACAAGAGTGGGAAGATGCAGCGAAGTGAGTGGGATTAAGACAAGAAAGCTGGACATGAGTAGCAGAAATGGGAGGAGGTAGCAACAAGGTGGTAATGCAGTTTAAAGAAGTCATCAATCAAGTGCGTGCCGCGTGACGTAGGCGATCATTTCTCTCCACAATTCCCTGTCTTTAGACTTGATTATGAGATCCGCCGGTGACTTTCTTCCTACCCACACTGACAGCCCATCCAGTAACTTCTCTCTCTGTCTTCCTCTGTCTCTTCTTTCCTCAATTTTTTCCAGTTGCCACAATGTGTTCCAATTTTCCTCTTCTCAGAAAATCTCCTACAAATCTCGCCTGTCTGCCTCTGATCTTTGCTGTAATTTGCCTTTTAACTCCAGCCTCTCTTACTACTTCTTCGTTGGTTTTCTTATCTGTCCATGGTACCTTCAATATCCTTCTTATGAACCACATTTCCATGGCCTCCATTTCTCGCTGTACTCTCTTATTCATGGACCATGCTTCACATCCATAAAACAAAATTGGCTCCATGTAACATTTAAGTACTTGGAATCTTGATTCTTGACATGGATCTGTTGCACAAGATGTTTCTCATTTTCTGGAATGCTGACTTGGCCTGAGCACGTCTGCTTTTTATTTCGTTGTGACATTTCCCATCAGCTGTTATAATCGTTCCTAAGTACTTGAATTTATCAACTTGTTTCAGTTCTGTGCCATCGATGGTAATGCTACATTTTGGATGACCATCACTTCAGTCTTCTGAAAAAGTGAAATAGAAGTCTGTTGGTCAGGTGTAGCAGAAGAGGGGGGCTGATTGGAAGGTGGTTCACCTCTAGAAGTAGAAGAGACCGGCTGTGGTAGAAGTCGGTTAAGTTTATGTTCTTTGCCAGAGACATAGAACTTCTATCTCACTTGACCATCAGACTCCTTTAACACCTCCTGACCAACCTTCCCAGAATACACAGCATATTCAAGTACTCGCCCCCCCCCCCGTAGATGATACCTCCTCTCCTTCTCTTCCTCCTCCAACCTCTAATGTAGTCTGTATTCCCCCGACTTGCCTCTTTCTGATGATGAAAAACTAGTTCTCGCCAAAGGCCTTAAATTTATTCCTATCCGCCCTCGGTGTGATCGTTATTTTTTACTCCGTGATGTTAAACAGTTCCACCGTCGACTACGGCTTAAATATCACTTTGCCAACAAAGAGTCCAACCAACTCACACAAGACCCCGATAACCCATTTACACGTTACGACCACCATAAATATAGCTGGACGCCTTCCCCCGAGGCTTCCCAAGCTTTGGATCTGTATATTGATACGACGTGGCGTGAGATCCTTAACCTCCGACCTTAGACATTTTAACCTAAATAAGGGAGAGTCCAGGGCATTGTCTAAACTCTGGCGTCGGAGGGACATTGTGATAAAACCAGCAGATAAAACCAACGGTCTCGTAGTTTAGAAAAAAGATTTATATATCGCGGAAGGAATGTCCCAACTCAGCAATACAAAATTCTATTCCCCACGTAAAAACTATGCTACCCGTTCAAATAATGACATAGTGGAAGCAACCATTAAAGACCTGATTACAGAATGTGGCCTCCCGCCCCAAGCTGTTTCTCTTCACATTAAGGACAGCTGTTTAGGCACGCCCACCTTCTATCTTCTTCCTAAAATCCACAAACCAGGTAACCCTGAACGTCCCATTGTATCAGCGTGTTCAAGCCCCACTGAGCACATTTCTGACTTTTTGGACTGCATTTCCCAGCCGCTAGTACACAAACTACCCTCCATCTTGAAAGATACCAACCACGCATTAACAACTTTTGATACGATCACACTCTCTCAACACCACACCTATCACATCTTTCTCCTTGATGTCTGCTCCCTATACACTTCTATCCCCTGTGAGGATGAACTTTCAGCACTCCAGTATTTTCTCGACAAAGACCCTCACCCCACCATTAGCACTGACACCATAATCAGACTTACACGGCTAGTATTAAACCTAAATTCTTTCTAATTCAACGGCGAATACTTCGAGCAAATCAGTGGTGTTGTCATGGGAATGGGTCCCAGTTATGCATGTCTATTTATGGGCTTTCTGGAAGTCAAATTATGGGAAACCTACACTGGCAGACTTCCAGAATTCTATAAAAGGTACATCGATGATGGCATTGGAATCACAAGTATGCTACAGGAAGAGCTAAAAAAAAGTTATTCAATTCACCAACTCACTCAATAACAATATAAAATTCACTTATGAAATTTCCGACAATTCTGTTAACTTTTTAGACATTAAAATTTCTTTTGGCACAAACAGGCTTGTCATATCTGTATTTTACTAGCCCGCCGACAGCCACATCTATTTGCTTTACACCTCCTTCTATCCTGAAGCCTGTAAGAACTCCATCCCATATCCCAACTCCTCCGTCTTCGCCGCATATGTTAGGATAATTTGGATTTTATAGATCAGTCCAACTTTCCGTCATCGCCACTACCCGGAAAAGGTCCTTCGAAAAGCCTTCAACCGTATCCAACTAGTGAGCCGCAAATAAGTATTCAAGAAAAAGCCTGTTACTCCATCTGACAGAGTTAAGTCAGCACTGCCTTTCCACACCATTGTCAGATGGTTAAGAAATTCTTTATCGTCATCTGCAATAATTCAGCTCGACCCCGACACTCGCGACATTTTCTCTGATCCACCTCTATTGGCATACTAACGTGAGCCAAACCTCTTTCTGTGCGGTAGAAGAAACACTGACGTGTCGTTGGGTGGTCTTGTCTGTAAGGGGGTCTAGTTGTAAAATGGAATGGAAAACAGTAGTTCCATGTACTTCCGTATACTTAATATGTTTCAAAGTATAGCTAAATGAATGAAAATTTCATAAATGCAGAGTTTTTTTGGAAAAAAAGAAGTAATGTGATGTTTTTAGACACTGATTGTGGCCATCTCACCATCGGCTAGGTCTAGATCCGCGCTACTTACCCCTACTTACCATCTGAGATGTGTAGATCTACTTGTCGATCTCGTATTGTGACTCCGTATTGCATTCTCGCTGAATGAATGTCTGAACTAACCTCCTAACTACTTCTCTAAATATGTCTAGATCTACTTAGAAAACATTCAAGAGCTATGGGGTGGCCATAGGCTATGTCCATACCTCTATCTACATCGTCAAAAATTGAAAAATTTCCATGCTTCGCGTCCTTGTTCTCGCTCGGCATCGCTCGTAACTAGGCATGCATTCTCTATTTTGAAAGTGTCACCGGAATCGCGGACGAAATATGTACAATCTAAATGTTACACCGCTTGTTTTAATGAAACAAACAATTGTCGAATTTTCGACCATACGGTAGCTTGGGACCACCGGAAATGTCGAAAATTCGACCATACGCACGGAAAGAGTCGTCCACAGCCACTTGAAGCAGAGCTTTACATATGTTGGTACTAGAAAATGTAATCGCCCCCGCTGCGTTACCTGCCCTGTAGTCTGGGAAACGAAAACGATTACCTTTCCCAAAACTATCCTCACTCTTCATGAGGGTTTCATATGCGAGTCCCGTAATGTGATATATATCATCGTTTGCAAAAGATGCAGCATAACGTATATTGGTGAGACTAGCCTTAGAATAGGTGACCGCATGCAGAAACATCTGTACGACATCGCCCAGCATGCTTTGAAACCAGTCCCAAATCATTTCAGTGGTCCCAACCACAGAGGCAAATCTGATTTTTTGGTAACAGCCATCAAACAATGTCACGCAGATGACACAAGCCGCCTGCGCTTGAGAACCGCTGCATTTAAAATTATGGGACGCTGGAGCCACATGGGTTAAACTCGCTTAACATTCTCTTCAATCATTATAGTACCTCCCCACTAAGCTCCACCCCTTCTTAATCGTCAAACTTCCTCACAGCATCACTCTGCAACCCCTCTTCCCTAATCATCTGTCTCAACTTCTCCTGGCTAGGTCAACATTGCATCACTCTCTCTCCCCTCCCCGGTTCCCCATCCACCACTCCCAGTTACAACCCACCGACCACATATCACAGGTCTCCATTTAAACAGTCTCCACGTTCTACTAAATCCATTCCTGACACACACCGCCAGACAAGCCACACCTTACAATTTACAGCTAAGTACTCTATTTACTTAAACTTTTTTTTTTCTTTTTTCATAATAATCATGTGAATCTATACTTTATCTCATCTCTCTACTTCTTTGTCTTGTATGTTTTTGTATGATGAAGGCTCACGCCGAAACGTCACAACTTTGTAATCGTTAAGTAATAAAGCTGTTCCTACATCTTTCCTAGTTTATACACAGTTATATCAGCCAGTCATTTGCATATCCCTTGCAGAACTTAGCCTCCCTAACAGCTCTCCTGTTGACTTCTAGGTTGTAAGCAAGATGCCCTGCTGTTGATGCATCCATTTGCAGATTATCAACGATGTCTTGCAGCCATCTTCGCCTTGGTTTTCCTCTCTTTCTTTTTTCCATTATGTACCCTTCCAAGACGGTTTTCTCTAGATTATCATGACGTTTAATGTGTCCAAAATATTTCAGTTTTCTCTGTTTAATCCTCTTTACTAACCAGCCTTCTTCAATACTAAGTTCTTGTAGTATGGATATATTTGTTATTTTTTTGTGTCCATGATATTTGAAGAACTCTTCTGTAGCATTTACATTCAAAGGCATTTATGTGTTTCTCAGCTGTTTCATTAAGTGTCCAAATCTCACAAGCATATGTTGCGATGGGAAAGATACATACCCTTAAAAATCTTATTTTTGTAGTTCCGTCTGTTCCTCTCCACAAATTCTTAAGTTGTTTTACTTTTTGGAGAGCGATAGATGTCCTCCTTTTAATTTCCCTCATTGTATCTCCATTATTAGTTAGTAATATACTTATAGCATAGTTATATATATTTAGTTTGATATAATTTTACTAATTATTCGCGCAGATCCAAAGTGCAGCAACGGCGGACACTGTAATCTGTTAGCCTTTCCTGATAACAATTATTGATAAAAAAAGTTTACGTGGCCCTAAAGAAGTACAACATGACATAGACTTCCGACCACGTAGAAACAAAAAAAGCAAACATCTCCAATATAATGATTCTGCGACCTGGACATCAATAACTAATATTGGTATCGATAATATTACAATGCTGTAGTCTATAAGTAATATTTCACGCATAAAAATCGATTATGGGTATCGTATAATTTTTAAAACTGGATTCGCCCAGTTACTCTGACAACAGCAGAAGTCAAGATGGCGGCGTCACCTCCGGTAGCAGTAAACACAGACGATAGAAGCGATGCGATTGTGTTAGACGATGATAAACCAACGACTAAAGAATTTGAAGGCGCTACGCTGCAGATAGGAACATCTGAAGACGTTGAAAGAGGTATTCCTGATGTCCGTAACTCGGAGCCCAGCGCTCTGTCTAGAGAGAGACCTGGTAGTGTTATAGGAAGAGCCAGCGTTAAATCGACCGCAAGTCGTACTTCAGTTCGGCCAGGGCTTGTTAAATCAGATGAATCATCGCAGTCTTTTTATAGTTACAAGGTACTTTTGTGGTTTTATGCAGCTTTTTTTGTACGTAGATGCTGTGTTATTCGCTCTATCTTTCTCGTAGGTTCCGTGCAATGGATCTCCGACTTGTTATTGTCCCTCTTGCCTTATTGTGTAATTGCCCAAGCTGCCTTCTCTTTATCTCTTGATATCTTCTGCCCATTTGTATTCCTTTAGCTCCTACCCTTTCAACTTCTCCTCCCAATATAGTTTTCAGTATATTGTTATGCTTCATTATATAATCAATATACAATATAAGATAAAAACCGCTTATAATGGCAGTAACAGTTAATGAACATAATGGTTATGTCACTTCTCCATATAGTCCCTGCGGGTCGATGTGCTTCCATCGTTTCACTAGCTTCTTCATCCATTAGGAGAGGAATCTTTCTGTAGTGATTGCACTAGGATATTTCATATTTGGTAGAGTTGCACTTTCATCTTTCATGAAGTACTTTATGAAATATCAAGTTTTGTTAATACAACATTTGGTACCTTAGACATATTTTTCTAATGTAAAATTAAATACTTTACGAACATCAGTGGGAATTAGATTTTCAGGTGAATTTGTTTACTTTACCTTTTTTTGTAGCAAGATTTAATCTTGACAAAATGCTGATATGCTGAACCAACTGTCCCAGCTCTCCTCCATACAAATTGAGGATAATCAACCTATGGGCCTGATTATCCTGCGCGCCTGATTACTCTATGGCATGATTATCCTACAGGCCTGATTATCCTATGGGCCTGATTAACCTATGGGCCTGATTATCCTACAGGCCTGATATCCTATGGGCCTGATTAACCTATGGGCCTGATTATCCTATGGGCCTGATTATCCTACAGGCCTGATTATCCTATGGGCCTGATTAACCTATGGGCCTGATTATCCTACAGGCCTGATATCCTATGGGCCTGATTATCCTACTGGCCTGATTATACTACGGACCTGATTATACTATGATCTGATTATCCTACGGGCCTGATTATCCTATGGGCCTGATTAACCTATGGGCCTGATTATCCTATGGGCCTGATTATCCTACAGGCCTGATTATCCTACGGGCCTGATTATCCTACGGGCCTGATTATTCTATGGGCCCAATTATCCTATGGGCCCAATTATCCTACGGGCCCGATTATCCTATGGGCCCAGTTAACCTATGGGCCTGATTATCCTACGGGCCTGATTAACCTACAGGCCTGATTAACCTATGGGCCTGATTAACCATGGGCCTGATTTTCCTATGGGCCTGATTAACCTATGGGCCTGATTATCTTATGGCCATGATTATCTTATGGGCCTGATTAACCTATGGGCCTGATTATCCTATGGGCCTGATTAACCTATGGGCCTGATTATCCTATGGCCATGATTATCTTATGGGCCTGATTAACCTATGGGCCTGATTAACCTACGGGCCTGATTAACCTATGGGCCTGATTATCCTATGGGCCTGATTAACCTATGGGCCTGATTATCCTATGGCCATGATTATCTTATGGGCCTGATTAACCTATGGGCCTGATTATCCTATGGGCCTGATTAACCTATGGGCCTGATTATCCTATGGGCCTGATTAACCTATGGTCTGATTATCCTACGGGCCTGATTATCCTATGGGCCTGATTAACCTATGGGCCTGATTATCCTACGGGCCTGATTATCCTGTGGCCTGATTATCCTACGGGCCTGATTATCCTACGGGCCTGATTATCCTACAGGCTTGATTATCCTACGGGCCTGATTATCCTACGGGCCCAATTATCCTACGGGCCCAATTATCCTATGGGCCCAATTATCCTATGGGCCCAATTAACCTATGGGCCTGATTATCCTACGGGCCTGATTAACCTACAGGCCTGATTAACCTATGGGCCTGATTATCCTATGGGCCTGATTATCCTATGGCCATGATTATCTTATGGGCCTGATTATCTTATGGGCCTGATTAACCTATGGGCCTGATTATCCTATGGGCCTGATTAACCTATGGGCCTGATTATCCTATGGCCATGATTATCTTATGGGCCTGATTAACCTATGGGCCTGATTAACCTACGGGCCTGATTAATCTATGGGCCTGATTAACCTATGGGCCTGATTATCCTATGGCCATGATTATCTTATGGGCCTGATTAACCTATGGGCCTGATTATCCTATGGGCCTGATTAACCTATGGGCCTGATTATCCTATGGGCCTGATTAACCTATGGGCCTGATTATCCTACGGGCCTGATTATCCTTTTGTTAAGTTGTCAGTTATGATAACTGACTACCTCCAAAAGTTTACATTTTTCTCTTTTTTTTTTTCAATTGGAAATTTAGCAGTAATTTATGGTAAACATGATCACTGTTTTCAGATGCTCCTGAATCTAGGTCTGCAGCACTTCTTTAACCTTAGCTGCTCCTGAATCTAGGCCTGCAGCACTTCTTTAACCTTAGCTGCTCCTGAATCTAGGCCTGCAGCACTTCTTTAACCTCAGCTGCTCCTGAATCTAGGTCTGCAGCACTTCTTTAACCTTAGCTGCTCCTGAATCTAGGCCTGCAGCACTTCTTTAACATCAGATGTTTGGCTGCCCATCTCATCTAAACTTTACTGTGCCCCAAGTCATCATGTATTATCACGTGCAGCAACAGCTAACAACTTAATCCATTGGTCTTCTCTGATTAGGGCTTGTGCCTTGCCGATGTTTATGGCTGACGAAATTGAGCTTCGTTAGTTACGTTGCTCTTTCCACTTTAACCTTTCTGCCCGTTCATAAACCTTTTGTTGAGTCGAGCTGTTTTCACTTGAGTGCGGAGGCAACATCCTACAGTGACTTTCAGCACGTTTCACTGGCTCAGCTCAGCAAAACCACACCATAATGCATTGTTCAGTAATGCTGCAGTTCCAGAGTGGAGCATCCATGTTTATTTTATCTTGGCTTCAGATAAACTAAGAGCTGGGCTGCATGTGTTTGAGCTACCCATCCGCCACTGTGCATGTGTGATTTTGCTTAGACTTAATCCCATTGTGTAATTGGCACATAATTTTTAAAGTGCCTTTAACTTTTTTTTGTTGTTGTCTCTCATACATTAGCTGTTGCTGATTGATTGATTGATTGTTTGGTTGATTGATTGATTGATTGATTACAGAATCTTCCAAGCATCCTGTACAAAACACCTGACACCCACCTGTTTCAAAACTATCTTATACAAAATGAGTCTTAAATTACAGTAGTGTGCTTCTTCTTCTTCTTCTTATTATTATTATTCTTCTCCTTCTTTCTTCTTCTTCTTCTTCCTTCTTCTTCTTTCTTCTTCTTCTTCTTTCTTCTTCTTCTTCTTCTTCTTTTCTTCTAAACACCTATGAAGTATGTACAGATGTATCTAAATGAAGTGCTGTTAAATGCAATTATGTGAATTTTAATATTTGGTGATGTAAACAGTTTTTGTTTGTTTGTTTTTTTTTTAGGAAGCTGTGGTTTTGTTTCCTACCCAGTCTCATTGTGACTTAACAAATTTAGAAGATATTGTTTTCCAGTTGTTGACTTTCAGCCATTTCTGCAGTGTAATCTATTGTTCTGACCATCAGGGCTGTGCAGTCAGAGAGTCAGAAGTAGTTTTGGATGTTGTGGGAGTTGGAGGCAGTTTTTGGTGGAGGTGAAGTCAGAAGCAGATTTAGGTGGAGGTGAAGTCAGAAGGAGATTTAGGTGGAGGTGAAGTCAGAAGCAGATTTAGGTGGAGGTTAAGTGAGAAGCAGATTTAGGTGGAGGTGAAGTCAGAAGCAGATTTAGGTGGAGGTGAAGTCAGAAGGAGATTTAGGTGGAAGTGAAGTCAGAAGCAGATTTAAGTGGAGGTGAAGTCAGAAGGAGATTTAGGTGGAGGTGAAGTCAGGAGGAGATTTAGGTGGAGGTGAAGTCAGAAGCAGATTTAAGCGGGGGTGAAGTCAGAAGCAGATTTAGGTGGAGGTGAAGTCAGAAACAGATTTAGGTGGAGGTGAAGTCAGAAGGAGATTTAGGTGGAGGTGAAGTCAGAAATAGATTTAGGTGGAGATGAAGTCAGAAGGAGATTTAGGTGGAGGTGAAGTCAGAAGCTGATCTAGTAAGGAATACATATTTTGTTTATTTCAATTCAGGCAACCCATTTTGAGAAGGCTTTAAATGAAGTGAAGGCCATCATCAAACCTGAACTTGATGGAGAGTTCAAAATGTGTTGGCTCCTGACAGAGTATGTACTATCATTCCAGGAGTTTTTGATAATACTAATTCAGTTCACCACCTTGTGATATATTTGTGTGTAGTTTTTTTTTTTATTTTGAATACTATAGAAATGTAGCCAAGATGGTGTGGTGGTTAGTGCACTAGCTTACTGAACAGAGGTTCCCATGTCTGATTCCCTGCTGGAGTGATCAGTATTGGGATATATATATATATATATAAAGTTTGTTCTTGCAGAGCAGTAACTTCTTGAAGAGTTATCACTGCTCCTCTATAGGCAAGTCCCTTAAGTGCTTATGTCTCGTCGCTGGAAGGAGAGTCACACCATGTACAAACTGTAGGAGGGTCACAGCATGTGTTTGAGCTACCCATCCGCCACTGTGCATGTGTGATTTTGCTTAGACTTAATCCCATTGTGTAATTGGCACATAATTTTTAAAGTGCCTTTAACTTTTTTTTTTTTTGTCTCTCATACATTAGCTGTTGCTGATTGATTGATTGATTGTTTGGTTGATTGATTGATTGATTGATTACAGAATCTTCCAAGCATCCTGTCCAAAACACCTGACACCCACCTGTTTCAAAACTATTGTATACAAAATGAGTCTTAAATTACAGTAGTGTGCTTCTTCTTCTTCTTCTTATTATTATTCTTCTCCTTCTTTCTTCTTCTTCTTCTTCCTTCTTCTTCTTCTTTCTTCTTCTTCTTCTTCTTTCTTCTTCTTCTTCTTCTTCTTCCTTTCTTCTAAACACCTATGAAGTATGTACAGATGTATCTAAATGAAGTGCTGTTAAATGCAATTATGTGAATTTTAATATTTGGTGATGTAAACAGTTTTTGTTTGTTTGTTTTTTTTTAGGAAGCTGTGGTTTTGTTTCCTACCCAGTCTCATTGTGACTTAACAAATTTAGAAGATATTGTTTTCCAGTTGTTGACTTTCAGCCATTTCTGCAGTGTAATCTATTGTTCTGACCATCAGGGCTGTGCAGTCAGAGAGTCAGAAGTAGTTTTGGATGGAGTGGGAGTTGGAGGCAGTTTTTGGTGGAGGTGAAGTCAGAAGCAGATTTAGGTGGAGGTGAAGTCAGAAGGAGATTTAGGTGGAGGTGAAGTCAGAAGCAGATTTAGGTGGAGGTGAAGTCAGAAGGAGATTTAGGTGGAAGTGAAGTCAGAAGCAGATTTAAGTGGAGGTGAAGTCAGAAGGAGATTTAGGTGGAGGTGAAGTCAGGAGGAGATTTAGGTGGAGGTGAAATCAGAAGCTGATCTAGTAAGGAATACATATTTTGTTTATTTCAATTCAGGCAACCCATTTTGAGAAGGCTTTAAATGAAGTGAAGGCCATCATCAAACCTGAACTTGATGGAGAGTTCAAAATGTGTTGGCTCCTGACAGAGTATGTACTATCATTCCAGGAGTTTTTGATAATACTAATTCAGTTCACCACCTTGTGATATATTTGTGTGTAGTTTTTTTTTTTATATTTTGAATACTGTAGAAATGTAGCCAAGATGGTGTGGTGGTTAGTGCACTAGCTTACTGAACAGAGGTTCCCATGTCTGATTCCCTGCTGGAGTGATCAGTATTGGGATATATATATATATATATATATATATATATATATATATATATATATATATATATATATAAAGTTTGTTCTTTGCAGAGCAGTAACTTCTTGAAGAGTTATCACTGCTCCTCTATAGGCAAGTCCCTTAAGTGCTTATGTCTCGTCGCTGGAAGGAGAGTCACACCATGTACAAACTGTAGGAGGGTCACAGCATGTTGTACAAACTCTGGGAGGGCCACAGCATGATGTATAAACTCTGGGTGGGCCACAGCTTGATGTATAAACTCTGAGAGGGCCACAGCATGATATATAAACTCTGAGAGGGCCACAGCATGATATATAAACTCTGGGAGCGCCACAGTATGATGTATAAACTTTGGGAGGGCCACAGCATAATGTATGAACTCTAGGAGGGCCACAGCATGATGTATAAACTCTAGGAGGGCCACAGCATGATATATAAACTCTAGGAGGGCCACAACATGATATATAAACTCTAGGAGGGCCACAGCATGATATATAAACTATAGGAGGGCCACAGCATGATGTATAAACTCTAGGAGGGCCATATCATGATGTATAAACTCTAGGAGGGCCACAGCATGATATATAAACTCTAGGAGGGCCATAGCATGATATATAAACTCTAGGAGGGCCATAGCATGATGTATAAACTCTGTGAGGGCCACAGCATGATGTTCAAACCTTGTAACACCAGCAGGAACTCTTAACTGAATGGATCAGGCATAATGGGTAGGATCCTTGATGTACCTCTTTACTTGGCAGCTTGAGTCTGAAATATAGGCTTCTTACCAAGCTCCACCACAGGTGGAACTATATCAGTCACATGCTATCTTTGAGATTATGCACAACAACCAGAAACATTATGTGGAGGTAGGTCAGGATCTTGGCCAGCTTTAGGCTCTGGCTCGGACTAAAGCGTTGAGTCTGACACAGTCATCTCAGTTCTCAGATTCTGTGTTAACTATTTTACTTCAAACTTACATCTCCCAAAAACCTGTAGCTGCCAACTTACAGAGAAAAATCTTCTAGTTCTGAAAACTTGTAGCTGCCAACATACAGGAAGAAAACCTTGCTTCTTAAAAAAACCAGCAGCTGCTGACTTACAGAAAGAAAACCCACACCGCACAAAAACCAGCAGCTGCTGACTTGCAGGAAGAAAACCCACACCACACAACAACCAGCAGCTGCTGACTTACAGAAAGAAAACCCACACCACACAACAACCAGCAGCTGCTGACTTACAGAAAGAAAACCCACACCACACAAAAACCAGCAGCTGCTGACTTGCAGGAATAAAACCCACACCACACAAAAACCAGCAGCTGCTGACTTACAGAAAGAAAAACAAGCAGCAAAGAGTTTCTGAGGTAAATCTATATGTAGATATCTTATATCCTTCCTGGGCTGTTAAACGTCACATAGGGCTCACAAGGTAGTTCATCAATTTTCCCTGCTTTCGGCGACCTTTTCAACCTCATCAAAGGATTTTATACTTGTTAATTTGGCCTCTCTTAACAGTGTCCTCTTTAGAGTTTCACATGGTCTGCCTCTTTTTTCTTCGGCCTGTTGTGTTCCACTTGATAGCTTGTTTTGGGATTCTCTGATCGTTTCTTCTCATCACTTGACCAACATATGTCCATCTCCTTTTCCTGATCACCCATGAGACTGGTTGTTGTTCCGTCATCTGTCTTATCTCTACATTGTTCTTGATTTCATTCCACTTGATGCTGACTATTTTCCTTAGGCATTTGTTTTCAAAAGAGTCTAATTTCTTATCTATATCTTTTGTTGATTTCCAGCTTTTGCATGCATAAATGAAGGTGGATATCACATTTGAATTGAATAGTCTTAACTTGGTTTTTGTGCTTATAACTTTTGAAATCCATATGTTCTCAAGATTCTTTAAGATCGATGCTGCTTTTGCAATTCTAATTCTAACTTCCTTTCTGGTGTCACCATCCTGTTCTATGTAGCTGCTAAGGTATGCAGATTGTTTGACTTCTTCAACATCTGTCCCTTCAACACATATTTTTCCATTTTGATTGATGGGAAGTTTCATTATTTTTGTTTTGTCCTTGTTAATTTCAAGTCCTATTTTGCTAGCCAGTAAACACACAATATATGTTTTTTCTTGCATGGAATTCACATTGTTACTGATAAGAGTTATGTCATCAGCAAAGTCAAGATCTTCTAGTTGGGTCCTATGTACCCAGTCAATACCTGTGCAGCATTTTTTCATTATGAAGTCTCTTGCAATTCCAAAAAACAAAGGAGACAGTATATATCTTTGTTTCATGCCTGTTTCAATCTGGAACCATTCACTCATCCCTTCTTCTGTTTTGACTGCACAAACATATCCATTGTAGAAGTCCTTAATGATGTTGACAGTCTTAGATGGTATTCCATATAGTCTTAAAATTCTCAACAATGAATCTCTGTGTGTGCTATCAAATGCCTTTTTAAAGTCTATGAAGTTCAGTATTAATGGTTTCTGCTTGTCAATATGTTCTCAAGATTCTTTAAGATCGATGCTGCTTTTGCAATTCTAATTCTAACTTCCTTTCTGGTGTCACCATCCTGTTCTATGTAGCTGCTAAGGTATGCAGATTGTTTGACTTCTTCAACATCTGTCCCTTCAACACATATTTTTCCATTTTGATTGATGGGAAGTTTCATTATTTTTGTTTTGTCCTTGTTAATTTCAAGTCCTATTTTGCTAGCCAGTAAACACACAATATATGTTTTTTCTTGCATGGAATTCACATTGTTACTGATAAGAGTTATGTCATCAGCAAAGTCAAGATCTTCTAGTTGGGTCCTATGTACCCAGTCAATACCTGTGCAGCATTTTTTCATTATGAAGTCTCTTGCAATTCCAAAAAGCAAAGGAGACAGTATATATCTTTGTTTCATGCCTGTTTCAATCTGGAACCATTCACTCATCCCTTCTTCTGTTTTGACTGCACAAACATATCCATTGTAGAAGTCCTTAATGATGTTGACAGTCTTAGATGGTATTCCATATAGTCTTAAAATTCTCACAATGAATCTCTGTGTGTGCTATCAAATGCCTTTTTAAAGTCTATGAAGCTCAGTATTAATGGTTTCTGCTTGTCAATATGTTCTTCAAGTATTAGAGTAAAGATCTGGTCGAGACTGCTTTTCCTTTTTCGAAATCCTGCTTGTTCTTCTCTCATTGCGGTATCCACTAGATCTTTAAGTCAAGTCAAAATGACCTTGCAAAATACTTTTGACACAACTGATATTAAGGTTACTCCTCTCCAATTGTTACAGTCGCTAAGGTTGCCTTTTTTTATTTTAACAATGATTCCTTTTTTCCATTTAGAAGGGACCTTTTCTTCTTTCTAAATCTTATTAAACATTCTCTGTAGTTGTCTCATGTTGTCATTATTGATATCTTTTAACATTTCGGGTGTAATTTCATCTTCAGCATATTATTTCATCTGTGGATAGGAAGCTACATAATGTACAGCTTTCAGCCTAAAAATCATCCTAAAGCCCAACTTACAGAGTAAATCAACTTGTTTTTCTTTCAGAATTGATCACTGGGACTTTGAGCATGAGAAACTTATCATGCTTACAGATTTCTCCATGTTTGTTATCAAGTACAACTTTATTAACGAAAAACTGTATGAGTACCGGCGTATAATGCTACACATCATCCAGTCCCTCCACATTGGAGATTTCACGTATCCCAATGTTTCACTAATGCCGTAAGTAACATAATGCTGGATGTTCAGAGCAGATGCTTTGGGTTTGTTTGTCCTTCATTCATGTTCAAGGTTTTGTTTATCATCATCATCATCATCATCCTGTGCCATGTGCTCAGAGAAGGATGACTGAACTGGCCCTCTGACTTGCTGTGAACCTTGTGTCTGCCTGTATCGTTGTTATCTTTTTATGATTTTTCCTTCCACTTTTTGCCCTAGTATGGTTTTCATTATTGTGTTATGTCTCTTGATATCTCCCAAGTATTTTAAGTGTCTGGTTTTTGTATTTGTTTTTTCTGTTATGTCACTGTTTAGTTTTCAAGATCCTTGTTATGCTGAGACTTGGGAACACAGATGCCAAGGTGAAGTCTGGAGTTTTATACTAGGTTCCTTTTTTTTGTTTATTGTGTCATGCTGATGCACATTACTGATTGTTCTTTTCCACTTTGTGTGATCCTTGGTTATTCTAATGCTTTTATTTCCCTCTGTTTTTTCCCCCCATCTTATCACCCTGTCAAGATCTTTTTGTTTTCTTGGTCTCCCTGTCTTTTTTTTCCTTTGATTTTTCAGTGATTTTAGCTTTTGTCCTGAGGTGGGGGTGAGAGGGGGAAGGGGGGGGGGCTTGAGGTGGGGTTGTGGGGGTGAGAGGGGGAAAGGGGGTTTGAGGTAGGGGTTAGATGATGAGGGTCTGAGGTGGGTTTGTGGGGGTTAGAAAACCAGTAAACACACAATATATGTTTTTTCTTGCATGGAATTCACATTGTTACTGATAAGAGTTATGTCATCAGCAAAGTCAAGATCTTCTAGTTGGGTCCTATGTACCCAGTCAATACCTGTGCAGCATTTTTTCATTATGAAGTCTCTTGCAATTCCAAAAAGCAAAGGAGACAGTATATATCTTTGTTTCATGCCTGTTTCAATCTGGAACCATTCACTCATCCCTTCTTCTGTTTTGACTGCACAAACATATCCATTGTAGAAGTCCTTAATGATGTTGACAGTCTTAGATGGTATTCCATATAGTCTTAAAATTCTCAACAATGAATCTCTGTGTGTGCTATCAAATGCCTTTTTAAAGTCTATGAAGCTCAGTATTAATGGTTTCTGCTTGTCAATATGTTCTTCAAGTATTAGAGTAAAGATCTGGTCGAGACTGCTTTTCCTTTTTCGAAATCCTGCTTGTTCTTCTCTCATTGCGGTATCCACTAGATCTTTAAGTCAAGTCAAAATGACCTTGCAAAATACTTTTGACACAACTGATATTAAGGTTACTCCTCTCCAATTGTTACAGTCGCTAAGGTTGCCTTTTTTTATTTTAACAATGATTCCTTTTTTCCATTTAGAAGGGACCTTTTCTTCTTTCTAAATCTTATTAAACATTCTCTGTAGTTGTCTCATGTTGTCATTATTGATATCTTTTAACATTTCGGGTGTAATTTCATCTTCAGCATATTATTTCATCTGTGGATAGGAAGCTACATAATGTACAGCTTTCAGCCTAAAAATCATCCTAAAGCCCAACTTACAGAGTAAATCAACTTGTTTTTCTTTCAGAATTGATCACTGGGACTTTGAGCATGAGAAACTTATCATGCTTACAGATTTCTCCATGTTTGTTATCAAGTACAACTTTATTAACGAAAAACTGTATGAGTACCGGCGTATAATGCTACACATCATCCAGTCCCTCCACATTGGAGATTTCACGTATCCCAATGTTTCACTAATGCCGTAAGTAACATAATGCTGGATGTTCAGAGCAGATGCTTTGGGTTTGTTTGTCCTTCATTCATGTTCAAGGTTTTGTTTATCATCATCATCATCATCATCCTGTGCCATGTGCTCAGAGAAGGATGACTGAACTGGCCCTCTGACTTGCTGTGAACCTTGTGTCTGCCTGTATCGTTGTTATCTTTTTATGATTTTTCCTTCCACTTTTTGCCCTAGTATGGTTTTCATTATTGTGTTATGTCTCTTGATATCTCCCAAGTATTTTAAGTGTCTGGTTTTTGTATTTGTTTTTTCTGTTATGTCACTGTTTAGTTTTCAAGATCCTTGTTATGCTGAGACTTGGGAACACAGATGCCAAGGTGAAGTCTGGAGTTTTATACTAGGTTCCTTTTTTTTGTTTATTGTGTCATGCTGATGCACATTACTGATTGTTCTTTTCCACTTTGTGTGATCCTTGGTTATTCTAATGCTTTTATTTCCCTCTGTTTTTTCCCCCCATCTTATCACCCTGTCAAGATCTTTTTGTTTTCTTGGTCTCCCTGTCTTTTTTTTCCTTTGATTTTTCAGTGATTTTAGCTTTTGTCCTGAGGTGGGGGTGAGAGGGGAAGGGGGGGGGGCTTGAGGTGGGGTTGTGGGGGTGAGAGGGGGAAGGGGGTTTGAGGTAGGGGTTAGATGATGAGGGTCTGAGGTGGGGTTGTGGGGGTGAGAGGGGGAAGGGGGTTTGAGGTAGGGGTTAGATGATGAGGGTCTGAGGTGGGTTTGTGGGGGTTAGAAAACCAGCATGGTTTGAGGTGGGTTTGTGGGGGTTAGAGGAAGGGGGTTTGAGGTGGGTTTGTGAGGGTTAGAGGAAGGGGGTTTGAGGTGGGTTTGTGAGGGTTAGAGGAAGGGGGTTTGTGGGGGTTAGAGGGTGGAATGGGTGTCTGAGGTGTGGATTAGAGGAAGGGGATCTGAGGTGGGTTTGTGGGGATTAGAGCGGGGAAAGGTGTCTGAGGTGGGGTTGGGGGGAAGGGGATCTGAGGTGATTTTGTGGGGTTTATAAAGAGGTAATGGGTGCATGAGGTGGGGGTTAGAAGAGGGAATGGGTTTCTGAGTTGAGAGTTAGAGGAGGGAATGGGTGTCTGAGATGAGGGTTAGAGGAAGGGAGTCTGAGGTGGATTTGTGGGGGTTGGAGGGGGGACGGGTGTCTGATGTGGGGGTTAGAGGGGGAATGGGTATGTGAGATGAGGGTTAGAGGAAGAGAGTCTGAGGTGGATTTGTGGGGGTTGGAGGGGGGACGGGTGTCTGATGTGGGGGTTAGAGGAAGGGGGTCTGATGTCGGGTTGTGGGGGTTAAAGGGGGTCTGAGTGGGTTTGTGGGGGTTAGGGGGAAGGGGGTTTGAGGTGGGGTTGGGGGGAAGGGGTTCTGAGGTGGGTTTGTGGATGTTAGAGGAAGGGGGTTTGAAGTGGGTTTGTGGGAGTTAGAGGAGGATAAAGGATCTGTGGTGGGTTTGTGGGGTTAGAGGGGGGTAAAGGGTTTGAAGGGGGTCTGAAGTGGAGGTTAGAGGAAGGGGGTCTGAGATGGGGTTGTGTGGGTTGGAGGGGGGAAAAGTTGTCTGAGGTGGGGTTGTGTGGGTTGTAGGGGGGAAAGGGGTCTGAGGTGGGGCTGTGGGGGTTAGAGAGAGGAAGAGGATCTGAGGTAGAGTTCTGGGAGTTAGAGGGGGTCTGAGGTAGAGTTCTAGGGGTTAGAGGGGGTCTGAGGTATGGTTGTGGGCTTGGAAGGTCAGGGGGCCCAACGATAAAGTCTACAAATTTGGATTGTTTTATGTTTGATATAAAGAGATGAACCATGTGGGGGATGTGAGGAGAACCTGGCTGGTGGTTATCTTGCCATTGTACTGATGTCATCATTCATCTCTGTGTCAGAGCTAGATGACATATAGCTAAAATGACATTTTCACCCATGAATCCTAAGCTTCATATATTTCAGTCACAAGTTTTGCCTGTACCAGATTCACAGTTTTAGACATTTTGTTTTTTTCAAATTAAATTTTGTGTTTTAATTTTAAATATATGTTGACTGTATCGAAGAATTTTGTGCATATGTATACAGTTTTTTTTAGGTTTTTTGGTACATTTGTTTTTTTCAGTTTTGAATGTGAAATATATCCGAGGAATTGTGAACTGAGGGAAGTTTGAAAGTTTTGACGATTCACTGTTAATTTTGTTACAGAGAGCGCAGACATGGAGGAGTTCAAATCCGTTTCAGTAGGGAGGATCATTTGAGCTTTGGCCAGAGGTGGAATCCGTGGTGTTCTGATATTCCGTGGGTCACTCTGTCCCATCACCCAGTCATCTACAACCCGAAGGAAAATGAGACGGTGACGTACAACGTAGATGACTTCTTTGAGAACCTTGTGTCTGCCACAAGCAAGGTGAGTTATTTTTAGAATGTGTGCGCTGCTGGACAGTTTGACCTGGGGAGGGAGGGGGGTTGTGGGGTGGGGGTTTGTCTCTGTATTATCTTCTGCCAGTTTGTATTCTTTGTAGGTGTTAGAGGGGGAAGGGGGTTTGAGGTGGGGTTGGGGGGAAGGGGTTCTGAGGTGGGTTTGTGGATGTTAGAGGAAGGGGGTTTGAAGTGGGTTTGTGGGAGTTAGAGGAGGATAAAGGATCTGTGGTGGGTTTGTGGGGGTTAGAGGGGGGTAAAGGGTTTGAAGGGGGTCTGAAGTGGAGGTTAGAGGAAGGGGGTCTGAGATGGGGTTGTGTGGGTTGGAGGGGGGAAAAGTTGTCTGAGGTGGGGTTGTGTGGGTTGTAGGGGGGAAAGGGGTCTGAGGTGGGGCTGTGGGGGTTAGAGAGAGGAAGGGGATCTGAGGTAGAGTTCTGGGAGTTAGAGGGGGTCTGAGGTAGAGTTCTAGGGGTTAGAGGGGGTCTGAGGTATGGTTGTGGGCTTGGAAGGTCAGGGGGCCCAACGATAAAGTCTACAAATTTGGATTGTTTTATGTTTGATATAAAGAGATGAACCATGTGGGGGATGTGAGGAGAACCTGGCTGGTGGTTATCTTGCCATTGTACTGATGTCATCATTCATCTCTGTGTCAGAGCTAGATGACATATAGCTAAAATGACATTTTCACCCATGAATCCTAAGCTTCATATATTTCAGTCACAAGTTTTGCCTGTACCAGATTCACAGTTTTAGACATTTTGTTTTTTTCAAATTAAATTTTGTGTTTTAATTTTAAATATATGTTGACTGTATCGAAGAATTTTGTGCATATGTATACAGTTTTTTTTAGGTTTTTTTGTACATTTGTATTGTTCAGTTTTGAATGTGAAATATATCCGAGGAATTGTGAACTGAGGGAAGTTTGAAAGTTTTGACGATTCACTGTTAATTTTGTTACAGAGAGCGCAGACATGGAGGAGTTCAAATCCGTTTCAGTAGGGAGGATCATTTGAGCTTTGGCCAGAGGTGGAATCCGTGGTGTTCTGATATTCCGTGGGTCACTCTGTCCCATCACCCAGTCATCTACAACCCGAAGGAAAATGAGACGGTGACGTACAACGTAGATGACTTCTTTGAGAACCTTGTGTCTGCCACAAGCAAGGTGAGTTATT
Source organism: Achatina immaculata (assembly GCA_009760885.1). Classification (NCBI taxonomy): domain Eukaryota; kingdom Metazoa; phylum Mollusca; class Gastropoda; order Stylommatophora; family Achatinidae; genus Lissachatina; species Lissachatina immaculata. The sequence goes on from CM019712.1 coordinate 22,457,854, forward strand.
TTTAGAATGTGTGCGCTGCTGGACAGTTTGACCTGGGGAGGGAGGGGGTTTGTCTCTGTATTATCTTCTGCCAGTTTGTATTCTTTGTAGGTGATAATCTTGAAGCAGAAGTGTTGAGGTATTGGGGGCTGGTGGTTTACAGTGCCTGGGTAGTGTAGTGGTTAGTGCTCTTGGCCCATGTAAGGTAAGCCAGAGGCAACCCAGTCACCCGGTTGTAGAAATGGCCAACCCGCTCCTTGTGGAGCTGAAGAAGGAAAGGTAGCCAGGCATAAAGGTGACGTGTCACCCTGAAGTGGGACAACAGATCAAAGAAAATGTGGGCACTGCCAACATATCTCTGTGTGCCTCTTTGTATGATGACAGTCTCTGAGTCATAACGGCTGGGGATAGCTGGAGATGACTTTTTTTTTTTAACGCTGATGGAACTGAACTGGCTCTTATTTTAGTTAATGGTAAAAATAGTGAGAGCCAAACTTTAACTGTTAACTCCTTTAGCACTTCAGCTTGTACACTTTTGAAGTAATCAGTGGTCAGTTGGAACTGGTATACATTCCCATATAGAATCTCTTGAAGATGTGTTGACCACATATGTTTTCTCTGAGCCTGGTATGTTGAGCATAATCCTACAGAATATGATCTGCCTTCATCCTACCAGTGTACATGTGCCATATGTGTTAGTCAGGCTTATGTTGAGCTTGTTGGAAAGGTGGTACCTCAGTCTGTTGTGACCAGTGTCAGGTACCTCAGTCTGTTGTGACCAGTGTCTGGTACCTCAGTCTACTGTGACCAGTGTCATGTACCTCAGTCTACTGTGACCAGTGTCTGGTACCTCAGTCTACTGTGACCAGTGTCTGGTACCTCAGTCTACTGTGACCAGTGTCTGGTACCTCAGTCTGTTGTGACCAGTGTCTGGTACCTCAGTCTGTTGTGACCAGTGCCAGGTACCTCAGTCTGTTGTGACCAGTGTCAGGTACCTCAGTCTACTGTGACCAGTGTCTGGTACCTCAGTCTACTGTGACCAGTGTCTGGTGCCTCAGTCTACTGTGACCAGTGTCATGTACCTCAGTCTACTGTGACCAGTGTCTGGTACCTCAGTCTGTTGTGACCAGTGTCTGGTACATCATTCTGTTGTGACCAGTGTCATGTACCTCAGTCTGTTGTGACCAGTGTCAGGTACGTCAGTCTGTTGTGACCAGTGTCTGGTGCCTCAGTCTACTGTGACCAGTGTCTGGTACCTCAGTCTGCTGTGACCAGTGTCTGGTACCTCAGTCTGTTGTGACCAGTGTCTGGTACATCATTCTGTTGTGACCAGTGTCATGTACCTCAGTCTGTTGTGACCAGTGTCAGGTACCTCAGTCTACTGTGACCAGTGTCAGGTACCTCAGTCTTCTGTGACCAGTGTCAGGTACCTCAGTCTTTTGTGACCAGTGTCAGGTACCTCAGTCTTCTGTGACCAGTGTCAGGTTCCTCAGTTTACTGTGACTAGTGTCATGTACCTCAGTCTGCTGTGACCAGTGTCAGGTACCTCAGTCTGTTGTGACCAGTGTCTGGTACTTCAGTCTGTTGTGACCAGTGTCAGGTACCTCAGTCTACTGTGAACAGTGTCTGGTACCTCAGTCTGTTGTGACCAGTGTCAGGTACCTCAGTCTACTGTGATCAGTGTCAGGTACGTCAGTCTGTTGTGACCAGTGTCTGGTACCTCAGTCTACTGTGATCAGTGTCAGGTACCTCAGTCTGTTGTGACCAGTGTCAGGTACCTCAGTCTGTTGTGACCTGTGTCTGGTACTTCAGTCTACTGTGACCAGTGTCTGGTACCTCAGTCTATTGTGACCAGTGTCTGGTACCTCAGTCTGTTGTGACCAGTGTCTGGTACCTCAGTCTGTTGTGGCCAGTGTCAGGTACCTCAGTCTGTTGTGACCAGTGTCTGGTACCTCAGTCTATTGTGACCAGTGTCTGGTACCTCAGTCTGTTGTGGCCAGTGTCAGGTACCTCAGTCTGTTGTGAGCGGGGCAGAACAGAAAAATGATCACCTGCTTCTAACATGCAAGTTGGTAGTAAGTGTTATTTTTTCCTGTAGCCTGAGTGTTATTTTGCCCATTTGTTTTTTATTTATTTTTATCACAGATTTAGCTTTGTATCTTTGTCATTCTTGTATCTGATTGTGGTAATCTGCCATCTTCTTTTGATAGGATGTCAGCTGTTTCATTACGAAGTATACCAGAGTGGGATGGAACCCACCGCTCTTGTTAACAAAATAACAGTGTAGTATTTCAACTTTCTCTGTAGTCACTACTGCAAAAAATGATGAGAGAAAGTGAGAAGATCAGGAATATGGAGGAGTGTGAACGTTTGAGTGTTTAAAATTTGAAATTATTATGACATCAACTTTGATTAATCTAACAGGTGTTTTCTGCCAAAAGACCGGGTGAGACCTTGAAAGTGATTGAAGGACCAATTGAGATCGAAAGCTACGCCAGCTTGCCTGCAGTGATTTATAACAAGAGTGAGTTTGGCTTCTTCCGAGACAGGAATTGGTACAGTTTCTAATCTACTGTAGTGTTGATGGTTAATGCTGGCATATCTTACCAGTTTCTGATGCTAGTGGGGGGAAAAAAAGTGGATTTAAACCACATTCCACAAAAAAATTGTCTTGTGCATTTCAAGTTGAAAGGCTTTACCTGCCTTAGCCAGGTGCTTTCAGCCATTCCCAGCCAGTTATTATGCCCATTTGGGTGATTTTCAGTTATTGACCAAAATGAATTTTATTATTATTATTCATGTTTGATGTTTTTAATCATGGATGATCATTTTTATATGTGACAAGTTCTTCTGCAGATTATTTTGATATTTGTTTTCACCACATTCAAACTGGTTTTCGTGGAGATGTTATGTGGCATATGTACTATACAAGCAGAAACACCAGCATTTTTCTGTATTTTCTGACCCCAGTGTTGATGTTTCCTTTTTAAGTAAGATCATGTTGCAGTCTGGGTTTGTAACTTCTTTTTTTTTTTGCTTGAGTGTAAACTACATATGTTATTCTGTGAGATTTTTTTTTTTTTATTGAAACAGTTAAAAATCAGGGTAGTACAGGTTTTTGGTGAAAGATCATCAGATTGTTGATGACCGTGGTAACAGTTACCTCAAATAATAATTCCATTTTTTTTTTCCTCCTGGACACATTCCAGCGTCTTGTACGAAAAATCAAATCCGGTTCTAAAAATGTGGATAGATTGTTTTAGATTATCAGAAAATATGTGGTTGGCCAATTCCGTTGTGTCATTGTATATTCTTTTATCGAACATTTCATGTTCTGTCTGTCTTTTCACTTATCACATCTCGGTTCCAGTATGTTAGGGTCTCACAGTATTGCTATAACTTAGAACTATCACTCTGTGATTTTTTTTTGTAAGAAAAGTACAGGTGTCATTTTACTGCGATGATCTCACAGTCTGTGTCAGTCTATCTTGACAGTAGTTCTGTCTGAAAACGGCTGCTTGGACAGAATTATATTGAAAATAGTCTGTTGATGACCACGTGTTCTGTGAACTACATGGTCGTGGTGGCTGCAGAACTAGAAGTTTTTTGATGTTTACAAAATAAATCTTGATTATTTAACTTTATGGGAATGTGTGGGGGAGATGACATATTTTCTATGTACTTCACCAGATTAGGTCTAGCTTTTGATGTTTTGATGTTTTTTTTTTTTTAAATGGCTCACATGTGTAATATCTGTATATATTTAATACAGCCGCTAGGGGATGTTTTACTGCTTTTCTTAATCGGTGCCTGTAATGGTCCGAAGCCCAAAATTTTCACAAAGGTCAAATGTCGCAGTATATCAGTCTGACCCAGTCTGAGTTTAGGAAATAGTGGTCATGAAGCTTAATAATTTTTTTACTGTACTTTTTTTTTCCTTTGATTTTTTTTTTTTTTTTTAAATCTTGTCTATGAAAGAGTTAATATTTTCATGTCCCATTCAGACTTGTCGCTAATCTTTGTGTATCTCGGGATTCAGATCTAATTTCAGCATATGTTTGTTGTTAGCTATGTTTTGTGATTTTGTTTTCTAGATGAGTGAACATCTTTTTCTCGTCGGCAGCAGTATCAGCCACAGTCCTTTTGTTCTCAGGACCAGTTTTTACCTGTTCTTTTTTCCTTTTTTTTGCATTCCTGCTTTGACAGTCTGGTGTGCCTTGCCCTGCAGGCAAATGTTCTCTGTTTTAATGAAATTGAGATTTTCTAACACAGATGTATCGTGTGCTTGTTTTTGTATTCAGGGTTGATTGGGGATTTCACATTTTCGAACGGACTTTCATGACATGAGCAAGGATGTCGAGAACACTTCTTCATTGTCTGAATGCGGGAAACTTTCACAGTAAGAAAAGTTAACAGAAGTGGGACAAACACTTCCAACCCAGGCAAAAATTGTGATTTTTTAAAACTTTGTTAAAAGTTTATAAAGATGTTATATTTTACTGGTTTTTTTTTTATGTTGAAGGATGTATTTTGAAAGTACTTACATTTTGTTGTAAGTACGGGGCAGTGTTGGTGCCTGGTAGAGATAGAATTGCTCTTGTTTTTATGTCATTATTCTCTGCTGCGTTGTGTGATTTTATTTTAAATCTTTGTGTATGAGTTCTACAGTGTGTTCAGCTGTGTTAAGAATTTATTTCTTGCTTGCCAGTAGCTCTCAGTCTTTTTGTGTGCTCTTTAATTGTGCACTAAAAATTGCTTGTTAGTGCTCTTTTTTTTATTTTAGCAGTTTGAGAGTGATTGATTACTGATTTGTTTATCAGCATTCTCTGCTGTCTACATTTATCATGACAGATTTCCTTGGTTTTCATGCTTTTTTTTTTTTTTTTTAGTAAATTTTTATATTTGTCTTTATCTCTGCTCATTTATATACTTTTTAATCTGATATACTCTATATGCTGTGAGTGTTGGATTTTTGCATTTATCTTTTGCTTTTTTTTTGGTGTTTTTTTTTTTTAATTTTTAATTCAGAAATTATATATGTATATAATTCTGTATGTGATTCACACATTCAAGTAGTTATAATAGTTCAGTGTGACTGTTTGGTTATATTTGTGATGTTAATATTCTCCAGAACTCTTCATATTTGTGATGTTAATATTCTCCAGAACTCTTCATATTTGTGATGTTAACATTCTCCAGAACTCTTCATATTTGTGATGTTAACATTCTCCAGAACTCTTCATATTTGTGATGTTAACATTCTCTAAAACTCTTCATATTTGTAATGCATTCTCCAGAATGTTCATGTTTGTGATGTTAACATTCTCCAGAAATCTTCATATTTGTAATGTTGTAATGTTAATATTCTCCAGAACTCTTCATATTTGTAATGCTGTAATGTTAATATTCTCCAGAACTCTTCATATTTGTAATGTTAACATTCTCCAGAACTCTTCATATTTGTGATGTTAATAATCTCCAGAACTCTTCATATTTGTGATGTTAACATTCTCTAAAACTCTTCATAGTTGTAGTGTTAACATTCTCCAGAACTCTTCATATTTGTAAGTTAATGTTCTCCAAAACTGTTCCCATTTGTAATATTAACATTCTCAGACTATTATTTGGTCATATGTGTAAAGTAAACATTGTCAGGGAAGCCTAAACATAGTTCTATTAACTCTTCCCATGCTAGAGGAAGAAACGCGGACGTATGGACTAAAAACGTGGATCTTAGTCTGTAAGGGGGTCTAGTTGTAAAATGGAATGGAAAACAGTATTTCCATGTACTTCCATATACTTAATATGTTTCAAAGTATAGCTAAATGAATGAAAATTTCATAAATGCAGAGTTTTTTAGGAAAAAAGAAGTAATGTGATATTTTTAGACACTGATTGTGGCCAGCTCACATTTGGCTAGGTCTAGATCTACATGAGATGTGTATATCTACTTGTCGATCTCGTATTTTGATTCTTTGTTGCATTCTTGCTAAATTAATGTCTGAAATAACCTTCTAACTACTTCTCCCGTCATCTAATATGTCTAGATCTACTTGGGATACATTCAAGAGCAGTGGGGTGGTCACAGGCCATGTCCATACCCCTATCTACATCATCAAAAATTGAAAAATTTCAGTCTTTCTCTACCTTTTTTTCGCTCGATATCGCTCGTAACTAGGCACTCTTTTGCCATTTTGAAAAATGTCACCGGAAAGCAGACAAAGTATGTACAATCTAAATGTTACACCGGCTGTTTTATTGAAACAAACTATAACGATCTTGTGGTAGCTTCGGGATACCGGAAAAGTCGCTGTAGCGATCACTAGCCCGGAATGAGTTAAGAAGGATACCTGTGTATATTTACAATGTGAGGAAATGATCTAGTTTTTTTTCTCTGGTTGAAAAGATAAGATAAGATAAGTATCTTGTGTCATTTCTCCAGAGCGAACTATTTATTATTTTTTAAACTTGTGAAATTTGGAACTTAATGTGTTTGTATCAGAAGCCCCGGCTCCAGGTCATGACCTATCATAGGGTTACTGGGGGGTCTTCAGGTAGTATTGTGGGGGTGAGAGGGGGAAAGGGGTTCTTAGGTGGGGTTGTGGGGGTTAGAGGTAGCGTTGAGATAATTCTCACCCCAAAGCTAAATATTAAATAATAACAACCAGGCTCGCTGCTGTTGTCATTCATTGGTCGTGGGCCACTTCCAGCTACTAGTTTAGGAATCACACTCGAGGAAAGTTGGGAACCACTGGTCTGTATGAACTGCAGCAACTCTGCTCTAATTATTTTTTTTTTTTCCATTATTCACTGTGGTGTGTCATGGAACACAGTTGTACGTCTTATCCCTTTCTGCAGTGGGAGCATAAAGTATAGAATGTGATCCAGTATGCCTCACTCACCCTGCAGAGAAGACATTTGTTCTCAGGGTCATCTTTCCCAGAAATTATGGCCTAGATTAGGTCTGGTGAACCCATGGGCCACATGGCAAATGGGACAAGAGTGCATGTTGAATAGGTTCACCACTCCGTGGTCTGGGGCCAGTGTTTCCCAGAGTGGGTGGTAATGCCTTCCTGGTGGGATTGGGAAAAGGAGGGGGGGGGGATGAGAAAACAAAGCAGAAGATGAGAGCAGTACTACCTTCCTTCTTAGCACTTTACTGAGAGACTTGTGTCCCTACATGGAACTCATCCATCACATTAAAGGTTGAGGAATTAATGCAGTAGATGAGTTATAAATGTACTCCTTCATATTGTTAAATTGGTTTGCTGGCTACAGTTTTTACTTATGTAATGCATGTCCTAGTTTAACAGGCCGTTCTACGAGTAGTACATGGGGGGGGGGGAAACAAGCCTTCGAAACACAGGTCTGAGGTTTTTATTTTTGTTACTGGATCATCCAGAAAGGGGCTTTTCAACTTTTTCACGATTACAAGCACATTCTGTGGCTTGCCTAGTTAGTCTTCATACCACCTTCATCAAACTGCTGAGATCTTGATTGATGTTAGGTACCAGTATGACTTTCAAGGCTTTGATTAGCCTGTCTTCACTTTGTATATGGCTAGCTAGGAGCAGAACAGCAGAAAGAAAGTTTTAATCTAATAACAGCTTTAACTCATTCTGTGCCGTAGAAAAAAATGCGGACGTTCCGGTTTGTGCCAAATTAAAAGCCCAGATCTTGATCTTGAGGGGGTATAGTTGTAAAAGTGAATGTAACAAAGTATTCCACATTAGAAGTATTCGTTTTATATATAGAAATAGCTGTAAATCTATGAAGATTTCATAAATGCAGAATTTTTTAGGAAAAAAGAAGTAATGTGATGTTTTTAGACAGTAATTGTGTCCTGCTTACCATCAGCTAGGTCTAGATCCTCACTGCTTACCATCTGAGATTTCTAGATCGACTTGTCTGTGTCGTCTTGTACTAGTCTCGCTAAAATAATGTCTGAAATAACCTTCTAACTACTTCTTCAGTCTGTTTTATAGCATTTTATAGGTCATAATCTACTTGGGGCACATTCAAGAACAGTGGTCTGGTGGTAGGGCCTGACTGTATGCCTCAGAAATCATACAAAATATTGACATTTCTAAAAAAAAAAAAAAAACACCCATTGTCACTCGGTTGTTAGGCACTCTTTGGACCCAACTACGAAAGTTCACCAGACATGCGCAAATAAAACGTGTACAATTAAAAAATTACACCGTTTTTTGGGGTTTTTTTTTAGAAACGAAACAAGTGATAAAATGTTACCAAATGACACACAATGGACAAACCGGAAGTGGTTACATTTTTCCCATAGTCTCAGAAATAGTTAAGAATTTGTTCACAGTTGGAGTGCTATGCATCCATCATTTACCCCCATCATTTGGGCTCATACCCCCATCTTTAGTGCCCCATACTCCCACCACTTAGGCGCAGTGCCCCCAATAGTTGGGCTCATACCCTCATCATTAGTGCCCCATACTCACAGTACATTTAATAACCCCTGGTTCCAGTCCACAGCCTTTACATGAGAAGGCAGTTCACTGTGTATTTTGGCCTGTGTGTGATCATACTTTATGCATATTAACAACATAACATATAGTCCTGTATTGTCTTGGTCTTAACCCATGTCTCCAAACCATGTAGCAGGACAGTCTTTTTGTATTAAAAAGCCTAAGTTTGGTTCCTGTTCTGATGTTCTTAAATAACCATACTTTGTTAAGTTGGATAAATGCTGTCCTGGCCTTGGTTATTCTAGGTTTAACATCCTTTTCTGCTCCCCCATATTTATCCACTATGCTGCCTAAATATGTGAGATACTCTGCTTCTTCAGTTACACAATTCCACAGTACTTACAACAACCTCAAGGAAATAGAAAATGAGGAAGACTAGACCTACTTGAAGAAGAGAAATTATGGCGGTGCTCAGAGACAAGGGATGCACATGGAAGGAAGCAGAGAATAATTCCAAGAACAAGGATAACTAGAGAGCCTTTATCTGTGGCCTGTGCTCTCAGGGGAGTGAAAGGCGGCGATGATGGTGATATAGTCCTGTGACTTTAGGTTGTCCAGTTTTTTTTTTTGTTGTTGTTTTCTTTTGGTTGATTTCGGTACAGCTGAACACTTTGTTTATGCTTTTTTGTGGGTTGAAACAATTTTGTAACGCATTTTTCTGTTGATACTGTCAGTTGTGTTTAATTATAGATTTTATGAGTTTTTGTTATTTGTCTGTCTGAGTATTGTGAAAAACAGGAAGCCATTTTGCTCCAGATGAGGTTAAAAAGAGGAACAAATTTTGTTAACTTCCTTGACATTAACTCTGTATGTTATACGGGCGGTTTTCTGTGTTAAAAGTGTTAGCCCTATGTGTTATATGGGCTAACCTGGTTCTGACCACATAGACAGTGCTAAGCCTGAGTAACATTCTGGGTGGTACTGTGCTGCCATGTAGTGATTGAAATGAGGTCAAGCTTCTAAAAATAATTGTGGGAACTCCTTAATTAATATTAATGAGCAGGGGGGAGGGCTATCATGGGATCTGAGCAAAGTTTTTTTGGCAAGACATAGCACTGAGGGAGTTAGTTTTGGGAGAGAGTTCCAGCTTTTCTAAATATCATGAAGAGAAGAAGGCCATTTTTGTTTAGATAAAGTTAAAAAGAAAGGCCATTTAAAAAAAAAAAATTATAGAGTTGTTAAAGATATGCTTTTATTTCTTTTTTTTCTTGATAATGTGAAAGAGAAGAACAATTTTTTATTTAAAAAAAAATATCTTGAAAGAAAACTATTTTATTCAAGATTAAGAGAGAGAGAGAGAGAGTTTTTTTTTTTAATTCCATGTGGTGTGAGAGAGACTTATTTATTCCAGGCATTGAAGTTCTTGGAGAGAGACCTGTATTCTAGTTGCTGTAGGAGAGAGACCTTTATTTGTTCTAGATACTTTGAAAGAGAGACCTTTATTTGTTCTAGATACTTTGAAAGAGAGACCTTTATTTGTTCTAGATACTTTGAAAGAGAGACTTTTATTTGTTCTAGATACTTTGGAAGAGATACCTTTATTTGTTCTAGATACTTTGGAAGAGAGACCTTTATTTGTTATAGATACTTTGAAAGAGAGACCTTTATTTGTTCTAGATACTTTGGAAGAGAGACCTTTATTTGCTCTAGTTAATGTGGGAGAGAGACCATTATTTGTTCTAGATACTATGGAAGAGAGACCTTTATTCTTGGAAAAAGACCTTTTTGTTCCCAGATATTGTGGGAAAGATCTTTTAAATTTTAGATAGGGTGAGATTGACCTTTCTCTCCCCCCCTCCACCCCTCAGATACTGTGGGGGAGAGAGAGAGAGAGATCTTTAAAATAAATCTTATTTCCAGATGCTTATTCATCAGCTTATTTCTAAATAATCAAAATGAGCAGATCATGAGGTAACTTTCTGTACTGAGAGAGAGAAAAGGAGAGAGGAAAAAAAAAAGCAGAAGATAGATAGAAACAGAGATGAGTGATGTTTCCCTGCTACAAGTTTGTGTGTCTTGTCGTATTAGCTTAACTCCTGTTTGCTGGTATTTTGGTATCTGCTTTAGTGCTCTGGCATTGCTTGTAATAAACCCAAGTTATTTTGTTTTCTCTCGACATAGGATAGCATATTTTGTGTTAAGTTTGTCACATCTTCAAGCGGATTTTACTGTAGGCTGTGCTACCACATGAACTTACATCCCCGTTTTAGCTGTATGTAACAGTTTCGTACAAAGATGTCAAGTGGGATCCATCAACCAGTGAGCCACATTATACCAATTATAGTGGCATTATTATATAATATATATATGCCCTGGGCACTTAAGGTTCAGAGAGAGATTATATAAGGGAAATAACTGTTGTTCATAATTTAATAATATTTTATTAATATTAATTTCATTAATTTATTAGTCGTGGACATGAATGTGATCCGTCTTAACTCACAAGATGGCATCTGGTATCTTTGTAGAAAAATGTCAGTCGAGTCACTCCTATTTAAAAAATATGGTTATGTCCCTTTTGATCTTCATACTGTTGGTAGGAAGGTTCCTACCCCTGATGTAAAGCATAATAGTTGTTGGCTTCAGTGTTTGTATGGACTGGGACATGTAGTTCCCATATTTATGGTGTTTGTCTATTAGGTGATATCATATTTTCTAATTAATCACTGGCAGCCATGCATACATCAAAAGCTGGGTGTGCCTCACCCTTCATGCAGACATTTTTTTTTTTTCATAGGCAGAATTCCCTGTCAGGCATTTGTTGTTAAAACTGTAAGGAAGGCATATTTAAGAAATTTGTAAGCATGGGGCTACAGTTCCCTATTGACTATGCTACACCTCCCACAGTTTGACTTGATTATACAAATTTGGAGAAAGTTTCTTTCATAAGTGATTTTTTTTTTTCCCTTTGATCATCATTTTTTTTCTGTCTGGTATATCTACAGTTATATGCCATCCTCCTTCTTCTCAGCTGTCCACCAACTTTTATTTTTTGTGTGGAGTGCTCATGATACAAGGACAAAAATAATTTCCAGTTTGTTGGTAAACTTGTCGTTAGTTGTTTTGTGGGAGTCCATTCATTGGCCACTTGCAGACTGCTTCGTCTTATTAGAGTTTTCTCTCTCTTGCTCTCTCTCTCTCTCACTTTCTCTCTTGTTGTTTTTCAGTTGTTTTTTTTTTAGTCTTCTTTAACCTTGAAATTTAGGCAAGTTGTGGTCAAATTACTGAATGGTTTTCCACTTGCCTGTTATGGGGATGGTCAGTGATTTGAGCCTTTCTTTGGAATCCCTACTCAACCCCAGCCAGAGAAACAGGTCCCTGACTCCTCTTAAAGCTGGGGAAGGAAAGGTGGACCAGGCATGATGCTGACCACATGACCTTCTAAGTGTGTTAACAGATCAAGAACAGCACAGACACCATGTCCAGATATTGGCGTGCCTCACTCCTATCAGTGTTTGGTTCTGCAGTCGGTTGAGAAAAGATAATCTTTAGATAAAACAAACAAGACCACGTGATAAAGAAGGTCTTGGCCACCAGAGAACATGAGGTGTATCCAGAGTTTTTGCTTGTCACTTGCTGGCTGAAGACAAAGCCAGGCATGTACAAAAACAAACAAATAAAGTGAATGTCCTGTGATAAAACTGTTCATAAGTCACAAGTATTTTCTAGCCTGCAGCAGGTGTATTGTGATATTTGTTGTGTAGGAGATGACAGACCTGTTTGTATCATTTTATTAAAGTACAGTTTTTTTTTCCTTTGCTTTTGTGTTTTCTTTTTTGCTGTCTGGTCTTTGTTTTTGTTTTCTATTCTTTGTGTTTTGTTTTCTAGTTTTCTTTTTCCTTTCTGTTCTTTGTTTTTTTTTTTGTTTTCTAGTTTTGTTTTTGTTTTCTCATCTTGTTTTTATTTTCTAGTCTTTGGTTTTGTTTTCTAGTTCTTTTTCTTTGTTTTTTGGTCTGTGTTTTTGTTTTCTAGTCTTTTTTTTTAAAATCTTTGTTCTTTTTTCTTAAGTCGTTTTTTTCTAGTCTTTTTTAGTCTTTGTTCTTGCTTTTTATTTATAAAAGTGCAAAATACCCCACCCCACCCCCACCCTCTTTACTGATTAGCCATTCTGTTTTCATTCACTATAGACCCCCGGCCCCACCCTGCTGAAGTGCTCTGGGCCCTTCCATCGAGGCCCTGGAGCGATGTACTGACTGGATTTCCCTCTCCCCCACTCCTTCAGTTGGATCTGGTAAATTATTGATCAGGTCGTAAAACTCTTGGCCGCGCATTAAAATAATACATTTTACAGCAGTGTTTCTAAACATTTTGTGAGCGCAACCCTGCACCAACAGTGATATGAGACCTGTGCTCACATAGGGCTCGCATAATAGTTCGCCAAGTTTTCCTGTCTTCGGCGAGTTTTTCTACCTCATCAAAGGATGTTACCCCTAAACTGGCTTCTCTTAACAATGTCCTCCTTAGAGTATCACGTGGTCGACCTCTTTTTCTTCAGCCTGTTTAATTATTAATTAATTATTTATTTATTATTAGTGTGTACATAAATATGTAATAATAATATGGCGATGCCATAACAATTGGAGGTTATGAAATACCAGAGATTAGATATGCTGATGACACAGTATTACTGTCTACAACACAAAAAGGAATGGAAAAAATAATTATCTCAGTCCATGAGAATAGTGAAGAGCAAAACCTCTATCTTAATACGAAGAAAACTAAATTGATGACAACTGACATAACAAATAAGGCAGATGAAATATGTATCAATGAGGAAAAATTGGAAGAAGTGGAAAGTTTTGAATATCTTGGATCATTACTAACTAATAATGGAGATACAATGAGGGAAATTAAAAGACTGACATCTATCACTCTTCAGAAAGTAAAACAACTAAAGAATCTGCGGAGAGGAACAGACAGAACTACAAAAATAAGATTTTTAAGGGCATTCATCTTTCCTATCGCAACATATGCCTGTGAGACTTGGACACTTAACAAAACAGCTGAGAAACACATAAATGCCTTTGAATGTAAATGCTACAGAAGAGTTCTCCAAATATCATGGACACAAAAAAGAACAAGTATATCCATACTACAAGAACTTAATATTGAAAAAGGCTGGCTAGTAAAGAAGATTAAACAAAGAAAACTTAAATATTTTTGACATATTAAACGCCATGATAATTTAGAGAAGACAGTCTTGGAAGGGTACATAATGGGAAAATGAAAGACAGGAAGACCAAGGCGAAGATGGCTGCAAATGGATGCATCAGCAGATTCTTTCACCCTCCTCCTTTTTTCATTCTTCCGGCTGCTTCTTTCACTCTCCTCCTGTTTTCTTCAATCTTCCGGTTGTTTCATTCACTCTCCTCTGTCTTTCCTCAGCCATCTGGTTGCTTTATTAACTCTGTCTTTCTTCAACCTTCTGGCTGTTTCATTCACCCTCTTCTGTCTTTCCTCAGCTTTCCTGCTGTTTCATTCACTCTCTTCTGTCTTTCCTGCTGTTTCATTCACTCTCTTCTGTCTTTCCTCAGCTTTCCTGCTGTTTCATTCACTCTCTTCTGTCTTTCCTCAGCTTTCCTGCTGTTTCATTCACTCTCTTCTGTCTTTCCTCAGCCATCTGGCTGCTTCATTCACTCTCTTCTGTCTTTCCTCAGCCATCTGGCTGCTTCATTCACTCTCTTCTGTCTTTCCTCAGCCTCCTAGCTATTTCTTTCACTCTCCTTCCTCATCCTTCTGGCTGCTTCATTCACTCTCCTCTGTCTTTCCTCAGCTTTCCTGCTGTTTCATTCTCTTCTCTGACTTTCTTCAGCCTTCTGGCTGTTTCATTCATCTCCTCTGTCCTTCCTCATCCTTCTGGCTGTTTCATTCATCTCCTCTCTCTTTCCTCACCCTTCCGGCTGTTTCATGCACTGTCCTATGTCTTTCCTCATCCTTCTGGCTGTTTCATTCACCTCCTCTGTCTTTCCTCACCCTTCTGGCTTTTTCATGCACTGTCCTATGTCTTTCCTCAGCCTTCTGGCTGTTTCATTGATCTCCTCTGTCTTTCCTCAGCCTTCCTGCTGTTTCATTCTCTCTCCTCTGTCTTTCCTCAGCCTTCCGGCTGTTTCATTCTATCTCCTCTGTCTTTCCTCACCCTTCTGGCTGTTTCATGCACTGTCCTATGTCTTTCCTCAGCCTTCCGGCTGTTTCATTCTCTCTCCTCTGTCTTTCTTCAGCCTTCTGGCTGTTTCATTCATCTCCTCTGTCCTTCCTCATCCTTCTGGCTGTTTCATTCATCTCCTCTCTCTTTCCTCACCCTTCTGGCTGTTTCATGTATTGTCCTATGTCTTTCCTCAGCCTTCTGGCTGTTTCATTCTCTCTCCTCTGTCTTTCCTCAGCCTTCCGGCTGTTTCATTCTCTCTCCTCTGTCTTTCCTAAGCCTTCCGGTCGTAGGGCTTGTCTGTATGCCTCAGAAATGACATAAAATATTGAAATTTCTCCAAAGAAAGGCCGATTTTCACTCAGTTATTAGGCACGCTTCGGACGGGAGCAGTACAGTACTGATAGCTGAGAACCAACAAGACCTGCAAAATCTCTTGGATAAAGTTGCCAAAGAAAGTGAACAGAAAGGCCTTAGTTTGAACATAAAAAAGACAGAGACTATGGTTATATCTAAGAAACAGAATCCACCAGCATGCAGTATTAAATTAAACGGAACTATTCTAAAGCAGGTGCGGAAATTCAAATACCTTGGAGCAGTAATAACTTCAGATGGGAAATGCAGAACAGAAATTAGGAACAGAATAGGCCAAGCAAAGACTGCATTTCAGAGAATGAGAAACATATTAGCTAACACATCCTTATCAATGAATGTTAGAAAACGAGTCCTAAAATGCTATATTGAACCTATCTTGTTATATGGAAGTGAATCATGGACAATAGGCAAGTCTGCACAAAAATCATTGGAAGCAGCAGAAATGTGGTTTATTAGAAGAATGTTGCGAATCCCCTGGACAGCAAAAATAACTAATGAAGAATGTATGAGAAGAGCTGGAGAGACAAAAAACCTTGTCAAAAAGATAAGAGAGAGACAATGTACTTTCATGGGACATGCAATGAGAAGAGGGGGCATTGAAAATATTATAACAACAGGAAAAATAGAAGGAAGAAGATCAAGAGGAAGACCAAAAGAAATGATACTGGACAGTCTGACGGGATGGTGTGAGAGGAGATCACCAACTGAACTGATGGCCTGCATGAAGGATCGGGTACTCTGGAGAAGCATAATAGCCAACGCCAGTCGGCACGGCACATGATGATGATGATGATGATTCGGACGGAACTATGAAAGGTCACCGGGCATGCACAAATAAAACGTGTACAATTAAAAAAGTACACCGTCTTTTTAGACACGAAACAAGTGTTAAAATTTTACCAAACAAATCGGAAATGGTAAAATTTTGCCATTCTGCACGGAAAGAGTTCTTATCCATACAGTAAGAGAAGCTGATTGAACTAAGGAGAAAAGCTTATTGAACTAAGGAGAAAAGCTTATTGAACTAAGGAGAAAAGCTGATTGAACTAAGGACTTAACTGACATAAGTGACACTGTCAAGAATGGAAGTGTTTTTTTTTTTTTTGGGGGGGGGGAGGGTGAAATTTGAACTAGTAATAAAACTGTTATTCCCATTTCGTGAACGATTTATCAAGAGCTCTAAAAACCTGGGAACCATTGCATTGGTAGATATAAGAGAAATGATGGCTGCAGTTTTAAAAAAAAACAAGGAAAAAGAAAGATAGAGGTGTACAGTTCAGTTTTACAAAAAGAAAGTGAGGAAACTTGGCAGGAACAAGAATGGCAGAAAGTAAGATGAACACGTATAAATGAGGAATATACATTCATTAATTCATTTATTTGCATGTCCCTTGCGGAACTTTGCCTCCCTAATAGCACTTCTGTAGGCCTCTCGGTTGTGAGCAAGATGGCCAGCTATTGATGCATCCATTTGCAGATCATCAACGATGTCTTGCAGCCATCTTCGCCTTGGTCTTCCTCTCTTTCTTTTTCCCATTATCTACCCTTCCAAGACGGTCTTCTCTAAATTATCATGACGTTTAATATGTCCAAAATATTTAAGTTGTCTCTGTTGAATCCTCTTTACTAGCCAGCCTTCTTCAGTACTAAATTCTTGTAGTATGGATATATTTGTTGTTGTTTTTTTTTTGTGTCCATGATATTTGAAGAATTCATCAATAGACAACAATATACAACAATCCAATATTTCGGCAAAAGCCATTCTTCTAGGATCACGTACAAAAACAACACAACAGATAATAAAAGGGGGGGGGGTGGGATATGATTCTAGTAATGGTAGCGCTCGGTCAGACGCAGACTGGTAGACTGTGTAGGAGTCGAATTTGGGAGGAGAAGCCGGTGATAAACCCGGTCTGAAGCTGGATGTGGAGTGGGTGTCGTAGATATAAAACTTTTACTTTGGGTTTCCTGAAATCTGGATATTGTGTTATTTAAATTGTCTGCCTCCATGATGATGGATGTAAGGGAATGTTGGGTAGCGGCCATTTTATGATCTCCACATTGGTACATGTAAATCATATTTATACAAATAAGAGACAGAGGGGGATCTATCTATCTATCTATCTATCTATCTATCTATCTATCTATCTATCTATCTATCTATCTGTCTGTCTGTCTGTCTGTCTGTCTGTCTACATGTAAATCATATTTATACAAATAAGAGACAGAGGGGGATCTATCTATCTATCTATCTGGGATCTATCTATCTATCTATCTATCTATCTATCTATCTATCTATCTATCTATCTATCTGTCTGTCTGTCTGTCTGTCTATTCTTTATACTCTGAATGTAGTAGTTTAATTTTACACTCTTTTGTTATGTTTCTTTCGTCATATAATTTGTATACTTGTATTAAATCGAGTGTGGGAGGAATGAAAGATGCAGTGATGAAGGGCAGAATGTAGAATTACTGTCCCTTGAGCGGAAGTTCTCAACTGGTTTGAAGTTTGAATGCAAAACTCATGAAAAATGAAACAGAAGTTCCAGGGGTCAAGGTCAAGGTAATTGTGTAGAGGAGAGGAAAAGTTTAGTATCCCACGAGAATTGTACTGGGAAATAGTTCAAGATTAAAATTAAAATTCGTAGTGAAATCTGTGAGTTGGTGGTAGCGTGTAAAAGTAGGAAACACGAGATTTAAGAGCTGTAACAGAGGTTATACAGACAAGTAGAGCTAGCCAGGGTGAAGGTCATGTCATAGTGTGACGCAGTCACTACTTGAGTTTCGTGGAAACGTAGTCAGCTTAGAGGTTTACTCACTTGTATTCCTGGCTTGCTCTTGTAAAGATGTAGTTTTTGAGGCTTTTGTCCTTTTTATGACAGACTAGCTAGTTCATTTAGGAATTTAGCTGGAATGTAGTGGCAGTTTCTAGACTGTTATTCCCATTTCGTGAAATCATTATGTTGGGTTTTTTTTAAGTGAAGTGTTACATTCATTGTGAGGTTCCTAAATTGTAAGTATGTGGTTTAGTATTTTTTTTCTGTCTAAGATTTCTCGCTTCCCTATGGCGAACCAGTACTCGCCGGGAAGTTATGGCTTTTTTATTGTCATCTCCTGTGGCAGTAGTTTTCGCTCATCCTCACCTACTTCGCTCTCATTTTCCTCATTAATAAATTTGTTTTGTCAGTTGTAACTACACCGTTGGCTTTGATGGAGTCTTCACCTCTCGTCTGGTTAGTGGATTGTCAGAAGTCTGCCAAGTTACAGTCAAACTGTTTCTACTTTGTTCTTGTGGCTTGGGTTGCATGTCTGGGGGTGTTTTTCTACGTTTCTAAGCGTATAGAATCGAAGTGCTTCCAAAAGACCACTAAAACAGATCTAATAATAGTTCCATTTACTGAAAGTATTTTCTTATTAAAAAAACCCCACTAGACAACGTATAAGCAGGAACTAACCTGCACCGAAGTCTTGCCCGAATAGGCACCATACCACTTTAAAGGGCTAATATGGGAGACAAGTCAAGGAGAGAGCGATGACTCGACAGAAACCTCTTGTTACCACAGTTCCGTGTGTTTTTGGCACTGACGGGACAATATAGAGGGAGGGGGCGATGGGAGGATGGTTTATCATCATCATCATCATGTGCCATGTCTGGAGGAGTCGGTGACCATGTCTCTCCACAGTTTCAGATCTTTCATGTTATTCATGAGTTCTGTAGTTATGATTTCCCCCTTGCCGTTATGCCAAGCGATCTAAGATCTTTTCCCTGGATCTGCCTCTCCCTTTCCTGCCTCCCATTTTCCCTGTTCTCACGATATTCTAGATTACTTCTCATCTCATTATATGACCAGCAAACCTAGACTCTCTCTACCATAGTGTGTTTATTATGTTCGTTTCTCTTTGGCTTATCTCATCCATTCTTTATGTGTTATTTTAGCTGTCTGTTGCATTCTTAACATTCTTCGTTCAGACCACATTTCAGCTACCTCTAATGCTCTCAGGGGAGGGGGGGGGGTGTTTTTGTTTTTGCTTCAAGGGTTAGTGACCTGAAAAAATAAACGGTTGGGAAACCCTGTATTCCACAGCGTGAATTCGGGGGAGTTAGAATAATCTCCCTTAGAAAACTATCCACAATAAAGGAAACGAAAATTAGTAATGGGGCTTCCCTCGGGTACTAAATATAGCCTTGTCTGCTGGTATATTCAGTCTCAGACCATTAACTCCGTCACCCCTGAATTATGTTAATGCTCTCCATACTAAATCTTGATTAGAAATTTTGGTAGAAAGAAACTGGCAGAATGTTAATCTATAATATACACATAATTTGAGTTAGATTATTGCTACTTTTCATTTTACTTAGACTTTGCCTAAATATGGCTTCGAACATTGACTCACAAAATCTACAAACACTGCGGCCGTTGACTTGGAATGAAAGAGTTAATTAACAGACATAGAAAGATAAAACGCAGAAACAAGCAGATAATAAATAATACAACTACATAATGAAACTCACCCACGGTAATTGTTCTAGAACAAATTTTTGAACACAAAGCAGCGACCAGAAAAACGAAACAAACTCGACAAACAGTTATCGTGGGATAATATACGTGTATATATTTTGTTTCGTTTTGAAAATATGAATATGCTTCTTGTTGATTTTAGTTTTGCTGGCTACCGGAAGAATGTAGCACAGCATCGATGACATCCGATTATAATGATGGT
Organism: Achatina immaculata; assembly: GCA_009760885.1. NCBI lineage: Eukaryota > Metazoa > Mollusca > Gastropoda > Stylommatophora > Achatinidae > Lissachatina > Lissachatina immaculata. The sequence goes on from CM019712.1 coordinate 22,477,567, forward strand.
AAAAAAAAAATTGTTAAACAAAAGTTGAAGAAAAGAATAATAATAATATATCAATTTCAAAAAGAAGTAAAATCACTAAAAAGAAAACAACAGCGTCTGCCAGCAAGCACTCGAGACCTGGAATCTGCTAAAAAAAAACATGTGTATTTGTCTCCATTAGCGTACCTTTTTTTCGTTTTTTTTTTGAAACATCAAGCTCTAGTACTCTTGTGTGTGTTTTGTGTGCGGGTACCACTGATACAACCGGGAAGTAAAGTGAAAGATCTGTTCTACAAGTGTTATGTGTGCAGGTATTACTGATACAACCGAGAAGTAAAGTGATCGATCTGTTCTACAAGTGTTATATGTGAGGGTACCACTGATACAACCGAGAAGTAAAGTGATCGATCTGTTCTACAAGTGTTATATGTGAGGGTACCACTGATACAACCGAGAAGTAAAGTGATCGATCTGTTCTACAAGTGTTATGTGTGCGGGTACCACTGATACAACCGGGAAGTAAAGTGATAGATCTGTTCTACATGTCTCAAAAAGTAGGTAAAAACCACAGCTTTTTTTTATTTTTCATTTGTCTGCTTGAATCCTTTTATTTATTTATTTTTTCATTCCGCGAAAGTCTTCACCTTTGACTGAGTGTTTTGAAACTCCAAATACTAAAAGAAAAATCACTTCGGGTACCCACATTTAAAGTGCCCCCACATTTAAAATGCCCCCCATATTTAACGTTGAAACCTCCCCGCCTGTATCTGAAACCTGTTTCGCTGTTTTGGCCAGTCCAAAAAAAAAAATTCTATTTCTTTTCGCTTTTTTTTCTCTTTAAATTATTTCATTTCTTTCCCTCAGAATTCTGACTTTTTAGAAAAAAAATATTAATCCCAAAGATAAATAATATTTAATTTTAAAATAATGTATGGACATTAACCCGCCCTGAAGGTAGAACTGGTTTTCAAGAAAATCTTTGCAGATATTAAACTGCTACAGCTATGCGTGAGTATAGAACTAAATATATCTTGCCAACTACTCCCAATTTAATGTGACTGGGTAAACAACGGTTGTTTTATCCATCGTTTGCAACGGTTTATAATTAGTTAAAACACCTAAATGTCCACTAAGAGGAAGGATAAGAACCCACTTCAGGATTTTAAAAAAAAACCAACAACAACAAATTTAACTAAATCGAAATAACTTTCTAGCTAATGCAGACGCCCACGAAGGTTGGAGAGTTCAGAGTTCAAAGGTTAGAGATTGAATATGCAAGAGGTCATATAACACTTCTTTTTTTTTTTTAAACTTTTTTTTTTGGTCCTTTTTTTTCGTTGCCCTCACTGGTGGAGAAACAAGCAAAGAACGAGCCAAGCAATTTCCTGTTCTGCTGAAACAAGGTATGTATTTAAAGTTCCTCTGTCGGTAAATATAGGACACGTTTCGATTCAGTGTATCTATAGAAAGCAAGGCTTTCTTGGTCATTTTCTGCAGTTGCGTCTTATCCAAGTGTTCCTGTGAAGAACATTCTCTGTTCCCACAGATTTACACACTGTTGGTCAAAACAAACTGCTCGCGTGGGCTGCTGGATTTGATCATGACACTGGCCTTGGACGCTATGAAGCGGTGGACCTGGGACACAATGTCGTCGATATCGGGCCTGCGTGCAGGGTTCTTCTCCATGCATCTGGCCACGAGCTTCTTCAGCCCTCCGAGAGCGGAGTCAGCCATGCGACACATCTGCTCCAGCATGTATCCCAGGCTGTAAATGTCCGACCTGGTTGTTGTTCTGGCCCCTTCTCTGACCTCTGGCGCTAGGAAGTTGTACTTGCTCATTTGATCTTGAGGAAGCTGAAAGGTCAGGCCTTGTTTGTACGTTGCCATGCCAACGTCGATGTAGCGAATGATTTTCCTGCCTGTGACAAACATTGGACAATTAACAGCGAATAATAAATTGGGGGCAACAGAGATGTGGGTTTTGGATGAAAGATGCAACAAATACCTGGACAGACAGAAAAGTAAATGGCGATGTCCATAAAGAACTTCCAGAACAACGAAGCTAGTTAAAACTATAAGGAAAATATACTCGGAATTTCTTGAATATGCCACGAGAAGACAGAAATGAAAGAACTTGGACATGTCATGAGAGGACAGAAGTTAGAGATCTTGGACACGATATGAGAAGACAGGAGTTAAGAACTTGGACATGTTATGAGGAGACAGAAATTAGAAAATTTGGACATGTTATGAGGAGACAGAAATTAGAAAACTTGGACATGTTATGAGAAGACAGAAGTTAGAGAACTTGGACATGTTATGAGAAGACAGAAGTTAGAGAACTTGGACATGTTATGAGGAGACATAAATTAGAAAATTTGGACATGTTATGAGGAGACAGAAGTTAGAGAACTTGGACATGTTATGAGAAGACAGAAGTTAGAGAACTTGGACATGTTATGAGAAGACAGAAGTTAGAGAACTTGGACATGTTATGGGGAGACAGAAGTTAGAGAACTTGGACATGTTATGAGGAGACAGAAATTAGAGAACTTGGACATGTCATGGGAAGATAGAGAACTTGACAATGACTGGAAAATTCAATTGGGGAGGGGAGGGGAGGGAAGGGAAGCGAAAAGTAAAATATCTCAACAAACAAGCTAAGTGGTGGGTGGAGGGGAAAAAAAGCATTTGAACTAGTCGGAGACATATCACAAGATTAAGAATCATGGAAGCCATTGTTCGTGGGTAAAGCCTATAATGCAAAATCAGAAATCGTTGAACGAAAAAAAAACAAAAAACTTTGAGATACGATCTATATTTTTGACAATGGCGTTTGAAATAATTTTTGCTTTCCTGTATCTCAACTTTATTACAATTTCATTTCAGTAACTTACAAAGAAATATAAAGGAAATCTGTCAAATGTAGTGTCTGAGCTCTTAGTTTGTCGAACAAAATCCTCGACAAACGAACATTTTTTGTTAGCACTCATCGCGATTACTGCCTTTACTGGGAAGTGGTGCGCTAATTTCAGACCATGGACTTTGGGATTATAGTGAAGTTATTTGTTATGTTTTTTTTTAAAGATATCAACTCGTCATACTAATCTAAGAGTTTAGATCGCTTCTCTGCATCAGTCGCCACAATAGCTTGGAGACTAGCCAGATCTACAGGCTGTATCCCAAATAGAAAAATAAATAGCACAGGTTTCATAAATTCATGCATGTTTCTCTCTTCTAAACAAAATCTCTCTCCATCTATCTTTCTCTCTCTCTGTCTCACTCTCTTTCTCTTTCTATCCCTTTCTCTATCTCCCTCTTTCACTCTTTCTCTCTCTTTATCTCTCTCTTTCTCTCTCTCGCGCTATCTTTTTCTCTATCTCCCTCTTTCTCTCTCTCTCTCTTTTTTTCTCTCTCTTTCTTTCTTGCTCTCTTCCTTCTTTCTATTTTTCTTTATTTTTATCATTTTCTCTCTCTTCTTTCTTTCTTTTTTCTTTCTTCCTCTCTTCTCTCTTATTTTCTCTCTTTCCCTCTCTCCTTTTGTCTTTCTCTCTCTCTCTCTCTCATATCTTTTTTCTTTCTCGCTTTTTTCTCTTACTCCCTTTCTCTTCTCTCTCTCTCTCTCAGTCTCTCAGTCTTCCTCTCTCTCTCTCTCTCTTGCTTTCTCTCACTCACTTTCTCCAGTCCTATATTTCCCTCCTTCTTTCTTTCTCTCCTCCCTCCCTCCCTCGGGTAGACTGATTCTTTAGAACTTCAGTTCCCAAGATTGTCGGTACAAGGAGGAGAGGAGGGGAGATAGTGCTTAGACGGGAAAAGGGAGGATCAGGGAAGGAGTGGTGGGGGGGGGGGGTTGGGTTGGAGGGGAATCATTACAAACAGAGAAAAAAAGAAAGTTTTCTTTCGGGAGCTGTGGGTGCCATCTGAGAGGCCAGCGGGCCGCAACTTCCTCACCCACGTGCCCGGCACAAAAAAAAAAAAAGGATGGGAATCGTTGGTTTAGAAGAACCAGGCCTGGAAAATAGCCTATCCAACCTCTCTTAGGGTGCTCCAGGTAGCAAGATGTCTGGTTATTTCCGTTAGGCTAATGTGTCACTGCTGTCTGGCTAACCGGTTACTTTAACCACGATAGCTGTATACTTCAACCTATCTATTTGATTACTTTAACCAAGATAAATGTTTACTTCAGCCAATCTAACCGGTTACTTTAATCAAGATAAATGTTAACTTCAGCCAACCTGACCGGTTATTTTAACAACAATAAATGTTTACTTCAACCAGTCTAAATGGTTACCTCAGCCAGGCTAAATGTTTACTAAAGACGGGCCAAATTGTGACTTTGAAGAAGATAAATCTTTAATTTAGCCAGATTAACCAGCTGTTTCGGTTTGGCTAACTATTTCATGCCGGCTAGCAGTTTAAGGACTGTCTTATTCTCGGCTGTGGTTCAGTGTCAGCTTTTAGTTTGTGCCCCATCTATGCCTACTCCTGATCCAACTCCATACCTACTTTAGCTTCATATAAAGACAGACAACGAATTTTAAGCAAAGAAATTTTCTTCCAAGTTTCCTTAAAAGTCATCATTTTTTTTTCTTCATATTTTCCTCCACTGAACTTTCAAAATATCTGTCTTTTTGGGCGAGGAGAAAAGAACCAATCATCTTTGTTATATTCCCTTCGCGTCCTTGACATTAACCTCTCCACCAATCATTGATGTTTTGTTTAGAAAAGCCCCCCCCCCCAAAAAAAAAACAAAAAACAAACCAACCTTATGACTTACCGCCTGTGAGATCTATGAGAATATTGTCCGCTTTCAGGTCATTGATAAGGACATTCTTACGGTGAATGAGCCGGAGTCCTGCCACGAGCTGCCCTACAACATCCATCCACTCGTCCCCGCCTAGGGTCAGTTTGTCGGACATGACGTTGAAAAGGGTTCTCCCGTCGCCGAAGTACTCCATGATGATGCAGTACTCGCTGGGCTGCTTGTTCACGTCAAATCGCCGTCTCAGCCCGTAGAACTTCGGCGTGATGCCCGTGTCTTGCAGGAACATCAGCATACGGGCCTCGTGGATAACCAGGTCCCAGGAGCTGGACTCGTAAAAGTCCTTGATAGCTACCTCTATTATGCCGTCCAAGAGCCCAAGATAGACGCACCCGTAGCTTCCGCGCCCAATTTCTGCCCAGTCGCCATTCTCATCGCAAGCGAATCGAACTCGCTCCTTCTCTATAGCCGGTACTTTGATTTGTTCTAAAGAGAACTTATGTTGATGGCCCCCAACAGCTTTGGCGTGGGCGTTCTTTTCGTGAGCCCCGGGCTGTTTTTGTTTGTTCAGGTGATCCCCGGTGCTCTGTTGGTGCCCTGGTTTGGCCGCTGTAGCGTACCTCTTAGTCTGGGCGATGGTACGGGCTCGGATTGGTCTCTTGCAGGGCGCGTCCAGGTCGTCGAGTCTTTTCCCGATCACTTTCGACTCGTTCATGTCCAGACCCCTCTCGTGCTGGTAGTTCTTCTGTGAGTTCCTGTCGTTGAAGTGGTCGCCCCCTGCTGGTTTCTGTTGTAGGATTCGGCGATTCTCGTCCACCTCACCCCCGCAGATAGCGCGATTTTCCTCTACATCGTCATCGTCTTCCTCTTCCTCCTCCTCTTCGTTATCTTCGTCATCCTCATCATCTTCATCCTCGTCGTTATCATCATCATCCTCTCCGTCCTCTTCATCATTTTCTTCAGCATCCTCGTCCTCCTCTTCGACGTCGTTATCGTTTTCATCCTCCTCTTCACCATCCTCAACAGGGCTTTCGCAGTTCTCTGATGGAGTGACCCAAAGTTCTCTGTGCGAGCACTTCTCCGAGGTTGCTGCGTTTACCGTGGGCCGTCTCTGGACCTGCTGACTTTTGTCTGGATCGTCCACGTACCAGTGGGTGAATGTCCTTTTGTTTATGATGTCCCCTTGCCCAAAGCACGAGCGCCCTGGAAGGATATGATTTTTGTCCAGGGCCTGAGTCGCTGCAGCTGGGCCGTGGATCTCGCAGTCGCTTCTGCCTGGTTTGTTACTGCAGGTGGAGGCCTGCCCTCCCACTGCCTCGCATGAGCTCTTCTGACACGTGGTGCTCAGTTGGCGATGAGTGCAGTAAGTCATCTGATTCTCATCTGCCATTGGCGATAGACTGATAAGATGATCCTCCTTGGGCATTCCTTCAAAAGTATCAAACTGCCCTGCAGGGCCGTCTCCAATATAATAACTGATGGAATCTGGATGATTGCAGGTGTCGTCAATTTCAAGGTCCACTTTCCGTTTAGTTTTTGCCCTTTTCTTCGCGCCGCAGGTGTAGTGTGGAAGTTCCTCCGTGGCAGAGGTGAACTCCTCATCGCTGTCTCCGTCATGCTCCATCATGACTGTCATCCGTTCGTCGCTAGGATACAGCCCTCTGCCGAACATATTTCCGCTTCCGTTGATGTTTCTTGCGGCGAAGTTTGACACTCTTGCCATCTGGTAGTTTGGGTGAATGTAATCGTAGGACATACAGGCGTGCTCGCAGCACAGGTCGTGGGGGTCATCTTTCACGAGATGCTGGCTTTGCCTGAAGTATTGGTCCTGGTTTTTGTGGGCGAATCTTAATTCCCTGGAGGGCTTCTCCGCGTCCGAGTGATCGTTCGATGCGACTGACCTTCCAGGCTGGGTTTTAGACTTAACTGAATATTCAGATCTCTGGTCATTGTCAAGGTCATCGTGGCCGCTGGTGTCAGCAGAAGATGAGCCGTCGTTTCCGTTATTGGCGCTTTCGTTCCAGTTTTTTCTGATGAAATCTCGGTGGCTTCCTGCAGGATCTGCGCAGTCCGCTGAATACCACCTGCTGGTTAGGGCGTTTGAACTTCTGTCTCTGGGAAGAGCCGTCGCCATCTTTGAGAAGCTGCTCACGTCGGCGTATTCTGTAACTCGCGGTGACGGGGTCCTAAGGTATGCGGAGCCATAGCCGGTGAGTATCGATGAGTACATGGACGACAGTGACCTGGTCTGGCTAGCCGACATCCCTGGACGCCTCAGTGATTGACAAGTGACTCCAGGAACGGATCTGATGTAGGTGGGCGTGTCTGATGGTAGAAATAGCCGATCGCTGTCCGTCTTTCTCCAGCTGACATTAACATTCGTGCTAAGGGACGGCCAAGAAGGTTTTACTGCCATGTTACGAAAGTAGCTGCTTCTTTTGCTCCCGCCCACGTACATTCTCATCAGTTCATCTTCCTTCTTTCTCGATGAGCGTTCTTTCGGTCGGGCTGGTTCTTTTAAGAACGTGTTCATTTCCTTACGGAGAAAGGCGGATTTGAAGGGCCCTTTGCACTGCATGTACGGCATATAATGGTCGCGAAATTGTGTATCAGTTTGTTTAAGTTCTGAGTGGTCGCAGCGGAACTCGGGCTGTCCCCACGTGACTTCCTGATGCCTGCTCCCGCGACAGTCCTGCATCTTCTCGTCTGAAGGCGTGTCTTCTCTGGATTTTCTACTGGCCGAATCCGAGGTGCTTCTCTTGAAGGAAGAACTGGAACAAGTGTTGTCGGAGCTCTGTAAGGCTCTACCGAAGGTGTCAATCACTCCGTGCCTGGTGTCATCTGTGATCTGTAGCAGTTTTCTCCTGCACTTGTTAACAAACGTCTCAAAGTCAGACTTTGATCTGTCTGAATTAGACTGCTCGCGTGAACGTGATTCTTCTTTAATCGGGGTCAGCAAACACGACTCGAATCCTTCGCAGTCTTCAAGACTGTCGTCTTCACTGTCATGGTTCGGGATGTGATCTCTTTCTGACTTGAAGCTGTCATTTAATTCTGGTTTTTTAAAATCGCTGTCGGGTATGCCAGAATACCCGTAGCGATTCTGAACAGGGCTGGTGCAGTAAGGAGGCACGTAATCGAACGCCATCCCGCGGGGGTTGGCCAGAGCTCTAGCCACGCGGGATACCCCGCTTGTAGCGAAGATCTTCGGCGTTCTTCTGGCGGGATGCCCCGACGCGTCCAACATTTTCTCGCCTTTGTTCTGGGAAGCCACCGCCCTGTCTTCTGCTTCTGTTTTCAGTGACGGCGAGTTCGGGTGCGGACTTACTTTAACATTGGCCTTCTTCTTATTCCGGTCTCGTCTCGGGGTAGAGAACGTGCGCTTTTTATTTCTCTTCCGGCGTGGAACGGACTGTGACCTTGACACGGACCTCCGCCGGCTCTCGGAGCGAGTGACTGGTTTGCCGGAGCCGCATCTGCGAGGCCTCGACGGCCCAGGCCCGCGGACTTTCACTGGCGAGCGCTGCCTGTCCCTCTCGCGTGATGCGGAGCTTTTAGAAGCGTTGTCGGGGGCCCCAAAGCTCCAGTCAACTTCAAATTTAGGCCCAGTTAGGTCCTGGCGATTCACCGAAGCGTCGCTTTCACGGTCGTCGTTGGCGCTGTTGGTTACGTTGCCGCTGCTGGAAGATGAGGTGTATTTTCGTGGCCATGGCCTGCTCCTTCGACACCCTCTGACCCCTGATACCATTCTCTTTCTCTTGACCGACAGGACGTACTTCTCCTTAGCTCCACCCGTCTTCGTCTGAGCTCCCGCTATTTCCGGTACGGAGCTTTTTATCCATTCTATGAGCTTCTCATTTTGCTGCTGCGTCAGCTCCACGTATGTCCTGTGCTTGCGGGTCGTCCCAGGGCCGGCTGGCAGGGACAAGATTACAACACTCTCTTCCGTGATTGATTTTTCAGTCATTGTATCAGTCAGTGACGTGACTGATAAACTCGATGGACGCTTCATGTATTCAGACGACAGCGAGGAGCTACCGATCTTCTTTGAATTAGTCTGATCACGTGACGCGGAGTCCATCTTTGCTTTCTGGTCGCTAATGGTGTTCTCTGCGGTAAACAACGAGCATTTCTTGCGTCCTGGGGAAGTCCATCTTTCTAAAGCCTTGTCAAAATACACTTTGAGCTTTCCGTCCACTAAAGCATGGAGCATTGCAAGGGTGTCCTCGTTGGGCATGCACTGGTTTACAGTGATTTCGCTGGGAGAAATTCCATCTTGTAGGGCTTCCATGTTAAACTGAACGTCATTCGAGCTCTTCGATTTACGACAGGTCTTGCTAATACTGTTAACCAGGTCGGAAGACGAAGTTCTGTTGACGTTACAAACTCTTTGAGTGACACTCTCTTCAGAAAACCGGCTGTACCTGCCGTGTTCCTCGGGGTTGCTCTTCTGGTGTAAGACAACGCACTCGTTTCCATCTCCGCCCCCTGACCGTTTCTCGGGTTTTTCCGAATCTTTTCTCAGAGCAAGGTCTCTGATGACATCTGTTGATCTGTGCTCTGATGGAGTCTGGCGAAGGAAGGGTGTCTCGGAACTAGATTCTTCCATACTTTGCTCCATGTTCTCCTCATGGTCAAGTCTGCTTAGTCCAGGCTTTTCTTCGGAGTAAGAGCTTGTTGTTTTGAAAAATGGCATGGGCTGGTAACAAAAGAACTCTTCATCCTTTCGCGAGGATGTTCGCTTGTTCTCAAGGCAGCCCATGACATCTGGCGTTTCTGCTCTGATTTCGGATTCTGTGACAGGCAAGTTGGAGCTGTGTGACTCCGTGCGCTGTCTGCCAGGCTCGCTGGAACTGTATGACTCCGTGCGCTGTCTGCCAGGCTCGCTGGAGCTGTATGACTCCGTGCGCTGTCTGCCAGGCTCGTTATTCGTGATATAGTTTTCCATACCGCCGAGTGTCCTCAGGCCACATCTCGTGTCTAGATTAAATGCCGAGGATAACGCGTGGTCTGTCGTGTAGCTACAGGAAGAGATCAACTTATCCAGGTTTTTTTCTTCAACTCTCGTGGCCTGACCTCTTATGCCCCTCTCTCCAGCACTCCTAGCTAACCTGTTCTCGACGATAACAGATTTTGACTTGTCCTCGGGTGTTGCCTCTTTCCCGGAATCCTTTTCGTTCGGGAATGCGAGGTCTGGCTGCCAAGGAGTGCTTCTGCAAGCAAACATACTCCCTCCTGCTTCGGAAACGAGTTTACTGGCCCCTATTTTAGACTCCGTTTGTGGCCCGGGCTGGAAAGTTTTTGGAAGCTCAGAATAGGACAGGCCCTCGCTGTGAAAGCTTCTGGATCCTGCAACTGTTTTTATTAGCTCGTCTCTCGTGAAGATGTAGTATCTCTTGCTACCGCTGAGAGAAAAACTACCTTTCTCCGTCGTCATGGCAACGTCAAGAGCGTTCCTTTGGCTTTCCTTGAAAGGATTGGGAAAGGACATGGGTTCTGTGCCAGCGTTGTGAGAGTTCGACCTACTTCCTGTCTCGTCCTCGTTATCTTGGGTTTTATCGACGGCGATGACGTAAAGGGCTACATTGCTCTGTGAAGGACCGTCGGCGACCTCCTCTAGGCTGTCGATGGCGAAATTGTTCTTCGTTGCGTTGTCGGTGGTTGTTCGCTGCTTGAGATTGTCAGGCGCAGTTGAGTGCACCTTTTTATTTGGAGACTGGCCCTGTCTGTCCAGCTGACAGCTGTCCGCTGGCGGAGCCGGCTCACACAAGCGGAGTGGGACCAGGCTGAAGTTTTGGCAGGTGCCCAGTTTCCGGGATATGGCTCCTCTCAGCCTGTTCTCTTCAGCGGGACTTAGAGCCGCCCTTCGTAACGTGACCTTGCGTGGTTCAAGGTCATTTTCCCCTCTTGTCTGGACCTGGTCGTATTTGCTTTCTTTGTCCAGGTTGTGGTTCAGTTTGCTGTCGAGAGTCACAGAATACTTCTGTGGGTGGTGGACCTTGTCATTGTTTTTCATGCTGCAGACATGATCTTGACATTCTTGCAGGCGCGAGTGAGGCAGTCGATTGAAAATGTGTTTCACTTTAGCTTCTGTGTTTTCTGCAGTTTTGTGCAGGCTTTCGACGGTCCTCAGTTTCTCTGCGAAGTCAGCAGTAGCAGGAGCGTTTGGCGACGCTGCTTTGGGCACCTGCTGGCGCACACTTTCACAGGGCGCTTGAGATGGTGCCGGCGGCGCGACAGAAATGACTCGTTTTGAGAGTATCCGACCGTGCTCGATGTCGTTACTGACCTTGTCCTGCCAGTGTGAGATACAGGTGTCCGGTTTAACATTCGCTTTTCGTGTTTCCCCGTTCAGGCTGGCGTGTGATGAGCTGGAGCAGTCTTTGATTTCCCGTACCCAGTTTTCAATCTTCCCAGCGGGTTTGTCATAAAAACTGATGGGAGGCCAGTCCACGGATAGCTTTGCGGCGTAGAGAAGCGCCCGGAGACTGTTTTGTCTGATAATCTCGAAGGTCTCGTCGTTCTGCCTATTAGCGGTTAAAGACGGGATAGATTTCACGATGTATGATAGCTGTTCGTCTGTTTCGTCCAGTCGGCTGGAAGAATCATTTCCTTTCTCGAAACTCTGATACTGCTGTATGAGCTCTCCGCTGGGTGTCGACAGAGCGAAGTCGCTGTCCAGGAGTCGCAGGGTGTCGATGACGCCACAGCGATATGCGTATTCAGGATACCAGCTGTCTCCGTTGCCAGACGAAGAGTTCCTGTCTCTCTCTGCGCTCGATGAGAAGTTCTTGTTCCTGCCCCACCTGGCGGCATCATCGGAGCTCACAAGGTCCTCGCTGTCCTCAAAGTCATCGATGTGATAATCGCTCAACGACTCCACCTTTGCCGCGCTGCTTGCACGAAAGTCGCCATAACTTTCTGGGAATTCTGGTGAGGCGGATGTAAACTGCTGTTCTTGGAGTTCCATCTCGTATCTTTGGGAGTCCCTCTCTGTGGATCGGAGCATGTCAGACGCTGATCGCGTTCTAGACCGATGCCCCGAATGCCAACCCATCGCGTCTTCTTCAGCGCTTTGATATAGGAGATTTCTAAGACTCTCAAGCGGGTTCCTCTCTGTGGATTGTGGCTTCCTGCTTCGGGTGGACAAATCTCTAACATATCTGGAGTTAAACTTTTCTCTGGATTTTGACCGTTTTTTAGGAGGGTACGACTCATTGTCGAGGGCAGTTCTCTCCTCCAGACAACACAGACCAGCAGAGAACCGTGGGTAGCTGGAGGTGGCGAGTGCTGAAGACCTGGGGGATGAGGAAGGTCTGCCGAACGTGGCTGGTGCTGTGATGGTTGTCCGCAAAGAATCACAGTAAAACGGGATGCCGTTCTTTACTGAATGGATTTCTCGTCTCTCGTGCAGATGAAATGGTTGCTCCGGGGTTATAATCTGCTGGAAAAGATCTATCGCTCCCTCTCTGTAGGCCCTCAACTCATGAGTTCGGGCTGCGGAGTTGGAGCGGGACCGACTGTCTTGTGAAAGACTTTGTCTTCCTGCATCATCCTCTCTGTTTCTGTACTCTGGTCCAGGCTGCTTGTAGTAATGGAATTTGGGCCCTCTGTTTCCAGACTGGATGCTTGACGGGCTTGCGCTGTGCTCGGGAACAGTGCTAACCAGATCCAAGGCGGAGGGGTAACCGCGTCCCTCCGTGTCATTTATCTCTTCGCAGACTTCCAGAAACTGGGGCCTTGTTCTGTAAGTGTTGTTGGGATTGCTGAAGGAATCGTGGCACCTGCAATCTGTAACACACTCATCACATAAGTCCATTATTTCCACTCGAGGGGGCGAGAAGCTGTCATTTGATTGGTTAGAACTCTCGTTCTCATATCTTTGTGCTCTAGCCACCTTTGGGGACGGCGCCATCCTACCTGAGTTGTTCAACACGGGCATTGGAGTGCTCCGACAGCTCGAGGACTGATGGCTATCCTCGTGGGTTTCTGCCCGACGGAGGGTAAGGCGTGCCCGGTGTCTTTTCACGTCAGACTCCGCCCCAGTTTTATCCCCCCTGTGTTGCCCTCTTTTTCCACTTTTGATCTTTTCTTCAAGTTCGTCTTCATTATACTCACTCTCTAGCTCCCCCGGGGAAGCTGGTAGCGTGTTCTCACTATTTTCTTCTGCCATCGAGTTTTCAGTTGTTGTGGAGTGGCTTTGCTGCATTTCCGGATTGGAAGATCCTTCTCTGTTGAAATCGCCGATATCTTTAGAGTACGACCCCCCTTTGATTTCCATCGTCGTCGCTTCAGATTCGGAAGAACGGACTTGGCTGTCTCCAGAGTTTATGCTGTGTGATGATCTGGACGACCCACTCTTAGACTTCGATGGTGGGGAGGTATACGCCAATGTCTTTATATGCTTTCGGTCGCTCTTTGTATGGGTGAGGCCACTTTTTCTTTCTGTTGAGTATTTGAAAGACGATGACCTTGCGGTCGAGTGCCTTTCTGGGTGACCCTTGTGGTCGTATTTGCTTTCTTTGTCCAGGTTATGGCTGGACGAGAGATCCTTGGATGATCTTAAAGACGACGTTTCCAGCCACTCGTTTTCGTCGTCGGCAGAGAATCTAACGTCCCTGGTGTATTTGTGGTGAGAGCGTTTCCTGGAATCTACTTTTTCCTCGGATCTTTCATCAGCCCTGTCTGTTGGTATCTGCTTTGAAATGCTCGTGGAAGTTTCATCCGGGCGCGGGGTTTCGTCACGAGCTTGATCGTAACTCCGGTATGCGCCATAATGTTCTTTGTCGTCGAAGTGGCTCTTGCTTCTGTGTTTGGCGTCAAAGTTGGAGTCTTTGCCGCTTCCAGACCGATGGTCGTCAGTTATTTTTGTGGCGTGACGTTCGCTGGGCTGGGACGTGTACCTGGAGCTGGCTTTGCTCTTCTTGGCATCTTTACGTGCTTTACTGGAGGAATGTCTGGTCCCTCTGTAATCATGGCTGGACTGCCTGCGCTTGTTACGCGGAGAATCCATCAGACTTTGTGTGGCCCTCATGTCATCCGTGTCTGGCATTTCCCCGCGAGATTTACGGGGCTTCCGCCCTGGACTTTTGTCCCTCTCCTCAACGCAGCTGTTGACAGCCATCCTCAGGCTGGAGCAGTCTGACTGGGGCGAGGAGGACGGCCTTGAGGAGGTCAAGCTCGGCTGACGCCCCGGCTTCAGTTTGTCAAAATGTCCCCGGCGGGGACACGATTTCCAACACGGCGACGGGGTTTCATCTTTTCTGGACTTGGAGTGGAGCGACTTGGTCTCTGACCTCACTGTGGCTTCGTGACTTGCGATAGAGAACTTTCTTCCGTACGTTTCAAACTGAGTATCGTAATCGCTGACATCCGTTTGCTCCCGGGTATTCGTAGCTGTCCAGTCATCGACAACTAATGACCGTTTCAGTTCTCTCTTCTCTGAGGATTTCGACAAAGTGTCCTGGTCAAAGTCGCCGTAAATTCTTCTTTCGCTTAATGTATCGATCCCCTGACGGATTTTCTTCTGCTCGGCTTCAGATCTTGCCGGGTCACAGATGCGGACCTGATGGCCGTAGGAGTACCGGCTGCTGATGGAAATCTCCGGAGTACCAGAGACTGGTTTCCGCCGTATACCTGGCGACAAGTCGCACGGGGACTGCCGTGACGACAGCTGCGGCGAGCGGGCCAACATGATGGCGTCGGAAGGACTTGGGAACCGCTTCTTTGGGCAATGAGGATCAGAATCTGTCTCATTAGGCGTCGCCTGACGCGAACCAGGGCGTCTTTCTTGACCCCGGGGTGGACGTAAGCTGCCAGCTGTGTCTGTGATCGCTGGCCGCTCTTTACTTCTCGCGCCCATGGACTCAACCTCTCCATAGCAGTCTATCTGACTGCGCTCTCGTACGTTAAGCACAACCACACTCCCGGGTGAGCGGACTGACGCACACACCTGGATGCAGTTACTGACAGGACTTAAGGCAGCTGAGTCACATTTAAGAGTGATTGACACGTCCCGAACATTGTCCCCAGCAGGAAAGTGATCCTTGCTTTCTACGACGCCAGATTTGTTATGCTCGTCCTTGTCGCTCGATTTAAGGGGCTCGTTGTCGGAAGTAAGCTTCCCGGAGATTGTGTCTTTAGAGTCTCGCTTCAGTGTCCCTATCGAGTCCTGGACATTCTCCTGAGACCGTTCTCTCAACCTGGTTTTGCTTGACCTTCTGCCTTCAGAAACTGTCAAAGATCTCTTGCCTTCCGTCATGGATTGAATTTCTGACAAGGTCATGGACGCCGAGAGATCTCCTGATTGTTTCGCCTCACCTTGAGCTTCTGAGGTCAGAGATTGTTTCTTCTCTGATATTTGTTGTCTGTCTGATGAAGTGATGGCATCTCTCTTCTCTGATATTTGCTGTCTGTCTGACATTTGCTGCTGCCTCTCTGACACTTGCTGTTTTTCTGACACTTGCTGTTTTTCTGACACTTGCTGTTTTTCTGACACTTGCTGTTTCTCTGACATTTGCTGTTTCTCTGAAACCACCAGTTTCTCTGACACTTGCTGTTTTTCTGACACTTGCTGTTTCTCTGACACTTGCTGTTTCTCTGACACCTGCTGTTTCTCTGACACCTGCTGTTTCTCTGACACCTGCTGTTTCTCTGACACCTGCTCTTTCTCTGACACCTGCTGCCTGTCTGAAATTTGCTGTCTGTCTGACATAACGATAGACTTGGTTTCGTCAGCGGTATCAGTGCATCTCTTATCCTCAATTAAGGATGATTTCTCTGATGACACGGTGGAATGTCTGCTTTCAGCGACAGACTTCTTGTCAGAGACTGACTCTTTATCTCCACATGAAATCTGCTTGGACTTTATGTCGTCAGCCGTGTGTCTGTCGACTTTATCATTCTCTTGTTTATCACCGGATACTCGACTAACAGCGGCTGATTTTGAAGAACGTCTCTTATCGTTGACTGACAGTTTCTCGGAGACATTGGCTCTGTCATCTAAACTTTTCACGCCGTGCCTGGACTTTCTCTCGGGTCTGAGAGAGTATCTGCTCTCGGTCACTTCATCGTCTTCTGAAGCAGACGACGACATCTGCTTCCTCTCGTGTTCTGCAACAGAGCGCTTATGCCTGGCGGGAGCCTTGCTCTCAGAGATGAACGAAGCTCGCCTACTTTCTGCCACTTTGGACTTTGCCTGGATTTCTTTTCTCACAACCGCCGACTGATCCTCTGACAAGTCAATGGACTGAGTCGTGTCAGACCTGTACTGCCAGTCGGATGGGGTCACATACCTCGAGGCCGACACGCGCTGCCCGTCACCACGCGCCACGGACTGAGCACTTAGTTTGTTCTTCTTCTCCAGCGATACCATGCGTCTTCTGATGTGGCTAACATCCCGGTAATCAGCTGCGTCAGCCACGCCTGCTAGTACAGCCTTCCTTTGCCTTCCTGATTCGGCGGAGCTTATTCGGCCGTCGTAGAACTTGGGAGTTCCTGATTTTCTCACGTGAGTGCTGGTCATACCTTCCTCTTCTTCCTCCCACTCATCACATATCTCCTCTTCGTAAAAAGAGCTGGGGGGAAACAGAGAAAAGTAAACATTTTAACTTTTGTTAAAAACACCTTTATTCAGTAACAAAAAAAAAAACAGCGCTCTAAACAGAGAAAAGTAAACATTTCAATAAAAGTTAAAAACACTCCTTAAAAAAAGAGCTCTAAAACAGAGAAAAAGCAAACTTTTAAACTTTTGTTAAAAACACCTTTCCTATGTTAAAAAAAGAGCTCTAAAACAGAAAAAAGTAAACATTTTAACTTTTGTTAAAGACACCTTTACTCCGTTAAAAATAGCGCTTTAAACAGAGAAAAGTAAACATTTCAGCAAAAGTTAAAAACACCTTTACTCAGTTAAAGAAAAAGAGCTCTAAAACAGAGAAAAGCAAAATTTTTAACAAAAATTACAATCAGTTTAACTCAGTCAAAAAGAAAAAAAAAAGAGAAGAGTTAGGAAAGGAAGGAAAAACTTATTTTAATAAAAGGTATAAACCTTTGTAA
Organism: Achatina immaculata; assembly: GCA_009760885.1. Taxonomy (NCBI): domain Eukaryota; kingdom Metazoa; phylum Mollusca; class Gastropoda; order Stylommatophora; family Achatinidae; genus Lissachatina; species Lissachatina immaculata. Next base: position 22,494,362 of record CM019712.1, read on the forward strand.
TGACCTTTCGACCTTCATCTTCTTTTATGAAATGGAAACTTGCGTAACTAAAACAAAGACTGATATTAAAATAAAACTAACTGTTCGAGGCTGAATCAAAAAGTAACCACAGTGTTTCTTTAACATAAACTTTACAGATAAAACTGAAAAGTCCTTATCATTTTTCGACATAGCTCCTACCACTTTCAGTGCAATTCTGTCACTGCTTAACTATCGCCTGGATTCCTGGAGTGAAGTAAAATTCTGACTGGCTGTATAGCCATCCATGTACTGCTTCTTTTATCTCATCGTCCGCACTGGATTTCTTCTCACCTAACGGTTTCTTTCCGGTCCAAACAAATGGTAATCAATGGTGTGAGGTCTGATGAATATGTAGAATGTAGAAGACACTAAAAAACGCAGATTAGTAATTTGTTGAGCTGGCACGAGCAGTATGAGGCCGGGCGTTATCGCGACGTAGCAACACACCAGAACTGAGCAGGCCGCCATGTTCTGGCCTTATTGTAGATTTCAAGTGATTCTGAAGTAGATCATGGTATCCTTGGCTATTGATACTTGGGACTGTCATGTTCCAGGTTTAAGCTTGCGCAGTCCCAGAAGAGGGTGAGTATCACAGTTTTGGCTGACTCCGTTGCTCAGAACTTTGCTGATTTCTCAGAAGAAGAGTGTCGCCAGGTTATGCTGACTCTCGCCACGTTCTGCTGACTCTCGCCACGTTCTGCTGACTCTCTTTATCTCCGGCTGGAAGTAAGGTACCCAGCATTTGTTCACAGTGACTATACACTGTAGACAGCCATTTCCTTCAGTTTCTTAAATGTCCTAAAAGAGTTTCACAAACATTCTTGCAGGGATCTTTCACGTCAATGCTAAGTTGTTTTGAAACACATCACTTTTCGGTACTGCAGCACTTCGTGAGTAATATGATGCCTCGAGCTGTAACTAATCTTCATTTCTCCAGCAATCCTGTCGGTTATTAAGCACCGCTTTTTCCGTATAATAAGATAAATTGCCTATAGGCACTCCGGCAAATCTTTTACAACACTGAGAAGATAAGAAATAAGAAGAGAGAGATAGAGAGAAAGAGAGGGAGCGAGAGAGAGAGAGACGCTGATGAGAGAGATGCTAAGGATAGTGCAATATGAGAGAATATTACTATTTGCCTGGGATATTTGGATCAGAAACATAAATAAGATGATTAATCAGAGATATGAAGAATAACTTCTTTTCTGTAATGAACATCAGAGCAGAACAACACATACATATGCTCTCAGAGAAGTGACACAACCAAAATAAATTAACTTGAAAAATAATGCAAAGGCGATCAAAATCCATGGGATAAAAGTTAGAGAACCTGACAATCACTGGACATGTCATGAGAAGACAGAAGTTAGAGAACCTGACAATCACTAGACATGTCATGAGAAGACAGAAGTTAGAGAACCTGACAATCTCTAGAAGTGGCATGAGAAGACAGAAGTTAGAGAACCTGACAATCTCTAGACATGTCATGAGAAGACAGAATATACAGGACCTGATAATCTCTAGACATGTCATGAGAAGACAGAAGATACAGGACCTGATAATCTCTAGACATGTCATGAGAAGACAGAAGTTAGAGAAACTGACATTCTCTAGACATGTCATGAGCAGACAGAAGTTGGAGAACCTGACAATCTCTAGACATGGCATGAGAAGTCAGAAATTAGAGAATCTGACAATCTCTACACATGTCATGAGAAGACAGAAGTTAAAGAATCTGACAGTCACTGAACATTTCACGATAAGACCGAAGTTAGAGAACCTGACAATCTCTAGACATGTCATGAGAAGACAGAAGTTAGAGAACCTGACAATCTCTAGACGTGGCATGAGAAGACAGAAATTAGAGAACCTGACAATCTCTAGACATGTCATGAGAAGACAGAAGTTAGAGAACCTGACAGCCTCTAGACGTGGCATGAGAAGACAGAAGTTAGAGAACCTGACAATCTCTAGATATGTCATGAGAAGACAGAAGATACAGGACTTGACAATCACTGGACATGTCATGAGAAGACAGAAGTTAAAGAATATGAGAATCACCTGACATGTTAATCTAGCGAGAACAATAACCACTGGACAAATCGTGAGATAACCATGTTACAAAACCCATAGAAAATATCTATATAAAACCAAAGAACCATAGAAAATATTTATATAAAACCAAAAAAAAAAAACAGAGAAAATATCTATATAAAACCAAAGAACCATAGAACAAAACAAGTTCGTCTACCTTTGTTGAGTACTAACAAAGTGAATAAAGAATATGGCCAGATAAGCTACTTGGTCATCAAATCCAATATTCTTTCTGGTCTAAAGATTTCAAGAAAGAAGGTGTACCTGTCAAAACTAACATCCGGCTGATAGAGTCCTTGCATGCCAGGAAAGCCTTGGTACCTCTGGTTTCTGCACGCTATGTTGAACAATTGAGTGCCGAAAGCCTGAGGAAAAAAAAAAAAGATTGTTTAAAAGAAATGTTCCACATGGACAGCTGATACCGCCAAAGCTTTTGGCTGGTAGTAAATTATGCTGGGCGCCAGAGTAGCGAAGGTGGATAGGTCGACCATCACGAAGGTCGTTGGCTCGAATTCTGCAGAGACTGCAGTCACCCAACTATGGAAGTCGGTATCTGGTTCCTGCCACAAGTCAGGAAAGGAAAGGCAACCAAGCGTGACGCTGGCCACGTCACTCTCTGATTTGACCCGCAAGTTAAATAAAATATGGGCAATGACCAATGTTGCCTCTAAGCTACGCTGGGCAGCATGGCCGCGCACATAAAAATATTATGCCGCTCACGAAATTGTATGGTGCGTAAAAATACGTAAGCGATACTTTTTTTTCCCAGTTTTCTGGTGTTACTCTGCGCTCTTCTGCACTGTAGAAAACGACGACAGAGCTACATGCATTTGTTTTCCTAATTTCTTTTCATTTTCGTATTTTTTCCTTATGAGAACTTTTAAAATTATACTTTGTAATGTTAGCGCTACGACGCGCACGTGCGCACAAAATGTGTGGTTTTCTTTTTGTTTTGTTTTGTTTTTCTGAGAATATATTTGCACACGGGAACAAAATTTTGCGCACGGGAGCAAAATCCCAGAGCGCACTTTGGCACTGACAGCGTAGCTCCTCGCTGCCTCTATGGGCCCCTATGGGCCCCAGGTTACAGACATTACTCTGGGCCGGGGTTAATAATTATCGCAGGCGAACGAGGTTGCAGAATAAGGGCAGACAGAAGTAGGATGTGTCAGGACTAAATAGCCGTGATAGCAACACAAGGCAACCAGGAGTGGTTCTGAAGTCGGATGCCAGAAAAAAAAAAAGAGGAAGAATAAGACACCTAAATGTCGTGCACATCTTATCTTACACTTTTTAATATCTTTTTTTTTTAAATTTCTACTAAAAGAAAATATGCAGCTCCTTATTAAGGGAATTGTACATAAATACAGGACAAGGATACACGCAGGTGGAGTTAACATGAAAAAAAAACCTGGGCATAGTTTCCATTGGATCAGTGTTTCCCAAAGTGGGCGATAGCGCCCCCCCCCCCACCTTGTGGGCGTTGGAAACGACGAAAGTGGGCGGTGAAAAGAGTCAGAGTGGGGTAGTGGAAGAAAAAGAGGCTGTGGGGTGACGCTTAAGGAAATCGGGGCCAGTGACATCTTCCTTCTTAGCACTTTTCAACCTGATGCTGAGAAACTTGTGTCCCTACATGAAACTCATCCATCACATTAAAGGTTGAGAAATTAATGCAGTTGATAAGTTATAAATGTACTCCTTCATATTGTTAAATTGGTTTGCTGGCCGAAGTTTTTTAGCTGTGTAATGCATACCCCAGTTTAACAAGGAATTGTACATTGGAGGTTGGGGGGGGGGGGTTGAGCTTGTGGCCTGGGAGAAAAGGGGACAGCAGCCAGAGAAACCCTGGGAAATACTGATTTAGATTCTCCTGGAAAGGTTTACACGATCCTTGGTGGTAGATTTCTTGATGTAGAAGTGAAATGATGTTTGAAGCTTCGATAAGTATCTGTCTCTCTTCAGCAGTGCTCCTCAACTCTTTTGCCTTGGATGTATCCTTTGATAAGTATCTGTCTCTCTTCAGCAGTGCTCCTCAACATTTTTACCTTGGATGTACCATTTGAGATACCTTTCAGATCTTCGAAAGCTCATGCATAAATATGAAGGCGGCATAATCAAGTTGTAGGTCTCCTTCTTCTTCTATTCTTGCTACTACTACTACTACTACTACTACTACTACTACTACTACTACTACTACTACTACTACTACTACTACTACTAATTCTACTACTGCTGCTGCTGTTATTACTACTACTACTGCTGATGGTGCTACTTCTACTACTGCTATTGTTACTAGCACTACTACTTCTACTACTACTACTACTACTACTACTATTACTACTACTACTACTACTACTTCTATACTACTACTACTACTACTTCTACTACTGCTGGTGCTGCTATTACTACTACTACTGCTGATGGTGCTACTACTACTATTGCTATTGCTACTACTACTACTGCTGCTGCTGCTATTACTACTACTACTGCTGATGGTGCTACTACTACTATTGCTGCTACTACTACTACTACTACTACATCTACTTCTACTATTTCTACTTCTACTATTTCTACTTCTATACTACTACTACTACTACTACAGCTGTTACTACTTCTACTACTACTACTACTACTACTACTACTACTACTACTATATCTACTACTATTACTACTACTGCTCCTACTACTACTACTACTACTACTACTACTACTACTACTACTACTACTACTACTGCTACTACTAATACTGCTTTATTCTTGTCTTTCTTTCTTTCTTTCTTGTCAGAAAATCTTTAGCTGCGTTGTATCATTCTTCACAACGACACATCCCTCTTCTTATTTAGGGACTCGAGTTCGCCTTCACGTTCCATTCATCTTCAGCATGACCAGATTGTTGTCTACTCCCAGGGGGTACATCGGAAGGTAGAATAGGGTCTTGACCAACTCTAACAGTCAGCTATGTTTCACTGACCGCCATCTCACTCAGCTGTGAGATACCTGGGGTTCACCAGCTGCTGGTTAAGCAGTCTATGTGGCACTTCAGCCTGACGTAGGAGGAAGGAGTGGCGTCTTTGTTTTATGATGGATGCTTACTCAGAAACCTGACTTGGAGTGCATCGATCCATTTTCTTGAGTACGATATAGGAAATAAAGCTAAGGCTATCATCATCATCATCATCATCATCATCATCATCGGTTTGCCAGAGTGGCATCACCTGGCTTCTACACCAGATCAAGACAGATGTCAGAGGTAAGGATAGCAGGTGAGCGTCAGATTCAAACACAGAAGTCAGGATTCTGGCAAGAAAAAGATTTTGGTACTCGGCAGGCTGTGAAGAGGACAAAAGTGCCTCCGAGTACGGAGAATATCTCCCTGCATGACAGAAATGTCAGTGGGTGAAGTACAAAACATGATATCAAACACAAGACAGTTCCCAAAGATAGGGGCCCTTTGTCCAAGTCACTTCAGACGTAGAAAGAAAAAAAGTAAAGACGGACGGAAAACTCTAGCACAGGGAAGTACAGACTTTGAACACGTAAACATTGAGGGGGTTAGACTTTGGAAACAGAAACATTCAGGAAGCTAGACTTTAGGCACACAAACATTGAGGGGATTAGACTTCGGAAACACAGACAGTGAGAAGATTAGACTGTGGAAACACAAACACCGAGGAGACTAGACTTTTGAAACACAAACATTGAAGAGACTAGACTTTGGAGCAAACACTGAGGAGACTAGACTTTGGACACACAAACATTGAGGAGACTAGACTTTGGGCACAGAAGCGTTGAGGAGGCTAGACTTTGGACACACAAACATTGAGGAGACTGGACACACAAACATTGAGGAGACTAGACTTTGGACACACAAACACTGAGGAGACTAGGCTTTGGACACACAAACATTGAGGAGTCTAGGCTTTGGAAACACAAACATTGAGGAGTCTAGATTTTTGGCACAGAAGCATTGAGGAGACTAGACTTTGGACACACAAACATTGAGGAGACTAGACTTTGGACACACAAACGTTGCTCTGTTATTGCGGCAGATTCAAGTGAAAACATTGATAGAGAATTTAGGAGAGAAGCTCAGTAAAATGATACCCGGTAACAGCCACAACATCTGACATCTGCCTACTCCAAATCCGTCTTCTGCTATAAACAGGACCATTATTTTAGTCGCGTAAATCTACAACCAAAATAAGAATCTTCTGAACTGTAAGACCCATCAAAGAGGGAGGTCGCGCGGCAAGATCTTAATAAAAATTCGTACAGGCAGAAGAAAACATGTGGACAAAGACCGAATATTTTGAAAGTCCTTGAATGAAGAAGTGTGTGTGTTTTAAGCAGAGTGAAAACCTCTGATGTATCTTCGCTGCACACTACGATAAGAGACAAGCACGGAAGAGAGAGAGAGAGAGAGAGAGAGAGAGAAAGCTGGAGAGACTCCGAGGAACACATTCTACCAGTCTGAAGCCCCTTGATAGTTCAGGCCACAGACATACACGAAGAAAAGGCCCAGAGTTTCTGGTTACTAGAGTCACACGAGGAGAAGGAAGGCACATAAAGGTGCTCACGCTGGCTATGCATCTAAAGAAGTTCCCTTTGCTGCTGCACTGCTTCTTCCTTCTGATGCATGGCTGGGGTATCTTCAGCTCGCATGACTTCTCCCTCCGGGGTGATCTCTGCTCGCCCTTGACCGAATGCGGCTCTTGAGACTGACTTCTGCCATGGTCTTGTAGGTCCCTACAGGGTTTCTCAGTGTTTTGTCCCTCGCTGCTCCCACTTATTTTATCATCTGAGGCTTGTTCTTTCTTCTTCTTCCCTTTTGCCAGAATCTGCGGAGAGTTGCCGGACTTGGATTTCTTGCGCGAGTCTTTTTCCGTGCTGATGTCCCCGAACTTGAAGCCGGTGTTCTGCAGATTTGAAGCGTTTGGTGGACCTTCCCCTGTTGTTTCGCCTCCCAGATTTTCTGGGGGAGGCATGCTTGTCAGGGACGCGTCTGCGTTCATCGTTAGGTACGGGGGGTTTAGTGCATCAGATTTCGTCTTTTTCTTCCTCTTCGGTTTGCTCATGGACTCTGAGCTTGGACTGAGGGGTGTCTTTGTGCCGTCGAACTGATCTCCTGGCCGGCTACCGGGCTCTACAAAATGACACTTGTCCCAGTCTGATTCTGACGTTGCTGGCGGCATTCTGTTGTTGTCTGGGTCAGTTTGGGGCGCTGCACCTTCATGCGTCCGATTTTCAGAGGTGCTGCTTGGCGACCTGATGCTTTTGTCCACGCCCCCGCCGAAGAGGTGCTCCTCCGAGGGTTTGTAGGGTTTTCTTGTTCTAGCTGGTTCTGACTGAGCTCTTTGTTTTTGGCGCACCGAACCCTGGACGCTGTGTGCGTCGATGTTCTGTGATTCTGCACCACCGCTCTGCGCCGGATTAAAGTTTTCTGGGTCCGTGCTTGATCCAAATTCCCGTATGGCTGAGAAAGTGTCCTTTTTGTTCGGCTGATTATCGCTCATCAGTTTCTCAATCGCCTCAGACAGCGAGTTCTTCTGCGACTCCTTCCACCCTGCGGGGGCGTCCGGATTATCCGAGGCGTTGAAATCACCGGCGCTGACTGTCGTAATCTGGAAAATTGGTACTGTATTCATCTCAAGGTCTTTAACAAAAGAATACCCACCGGTCGTGGAGAATTCTCTGAGAGACCGTGACCTGGACAGGTGAGGCATGGCGGACTTTTCTCGTGACATCTCGTTATTCTCGGAAACGTAGTTGTTCTCATCAAAGCGTCTAGTACCCGGGGTTAGGGAGCCACACCCGTCTGTTCTCTGACGGCCATCGGAAGGGGCGACAACCTCGTCTACCCAACCCGAGGACTCCCCCGCGACAGAAATCTTATACCTTGGCTGCCTCTTCGGTGTAGTTCCACTGTCGTTCGACATCACGTTTCCATTCGAGGCTTCTCACATCATTTGCAGCAGATCCGGTGGATGTGTTTGCTACACTATAGCCTAACGTTTGAAGCTTGTGTTTCATGTGTTTCAGTGCAGGCCATTTGCGGCTGTGAGATCTAGTGCGGCCATTTGTCGGCTGTATCCGTGAAAACAAGGAGACGACGTCACAGCTATCCGGCACATTCTTAAAGCTTTGGGTATGAGAGTTCTAGGCAAGAAATAAAATCACAAAATTGCGTCATATCTCCCTTTTTTTCAAGAGCTCTGCCCACAGGTATGGGTTATCATGTCCTTCGACAACCCTCGATCCCTTGTGCATCTCACAAGCTTGTCACTGAGGTTTTCTCGAGCGGGGATGCCAAACCATCAATCATCTTTTCTTTCTGTCTACCTCTGTCTCTTCTACCTTCCATCTTGTGGGTGAAGACGCTGGATGATTAGGTCAGCTGCAAAGACCACCAGCTGGCAGAGTTCCTACAAGACAAGACCGAAGAAGAAGAAGAAGAAGAAGAAGAAGAAGAAGGAGAATTTCATGGACAGAAGAGAAATAAAAAACGGAAGCAGTGAAAGCGATTTCAACCAGGCAGTTAAAATATTTCAGTCATATCAGAAAAACATAAAACAGTATTGAAAACTATACTGCAGAGAAAAATGTAGAAGGAGATGAGAACATAAGGACGACAACAATTTAGTAACACACAATAATCAGCGTATAAGTATACAACTATACACGAAGCACTGCAGTAAAGCTGTGATACCAGAATGTATCAACTAGGAAAAAAAGGTAGGAACAGCTTTATTACTTAACGACTACAAAGTTGTGACGTTTCAGCGTGAGCCTTAATCATACAAAGATACACAGGACTAAGAAACAGAGAGAGGAGATAAAGTATAGATTCACGTGAATGCTATATTTTAAAAAAATTAATAATGGATAGAGCACTCAGCTATAACTGTGAGAAGATGTACTGGTTCGACGCTTTGTGTCAGAAATTGGCATGGTAGGGCGTAGAGACTGTCTAAATGGAGACCTGTGATGTGTGATCGGTGGGTCGTAACTGGGGGTGGTGGGTGGGGAAACTGTGGAGGGGAGAGAGAGTGGTACAACGTTAACCTAGCCAAGAGAAGGTGAAATAGATGATTATAGTTAGGGATTATAGTCGGTACTAGTAATTGTGATGACGGACAAAATCCTGACAGTGTTACTAAGGAAAACCCCTGCATCAAACTAAAAAGAAAAATAAGAGTAGGAACATGGAATGTAAGAAGTATGTATGAGGGAAAATATCAAATAAATGACGAGATGAAAAGAACAGGGATACACATTTTGGGAATCTCCGAACATCGATGGAAAGGATCAGGACACTTCAAGAATGATAATATCTTTATATACTCTGGTGGAGAATTAGGAGGAAGAATGGAGTGGCTTTTTACTTGGACAAATCAACATCAAAAGCATTACTAGGTTACAATCCAGTAAGTGATAGAATCCTCACAATCAGACTTAAGGGCACTCATAGAAATGTAACAACCATCTAGATATATGCACCTACATCAGCAGCAGAAGAAGAGGAAGTAGAAGACTTTTATAACACACTGCAAACAACGATAGACCAGGTACGGAAAATTATAATGTATTAATAATGGGGGATTTTAATGCCAAGATTGGTACACAAAGAGCAGAAATGAAGGACATGTTGTAGGGAAATTTAGCATAGGACATTGAGACAGGTGACAATCTAATGGCTTTTTGCATGGAAAATGAGCTAATGATTGCTAACACACTTTTTAAACAACATCCAAGAGGACTTTACACGTGGACATCACCTGATGGGAAAACCAGGAATCAAATAGATTACATTTTAGTGCAAAGAAGGTGGAGATCAAGTATAACATCAGCAAAAACTTTACCAGGTGCTGATTGTGACATGGACCATGAGTTATTAATAGCAGATATGAAGATAAAGATTTTAAAAAAAGACAGTTACGGGATCAAGACTATTCCGCTTTGATCTTACAAAAATACCAGAACAATACAGTATAGAAGTGAAGAACCGTTTCGAATCCTGATGGCCGTACAGGAGGAGATGACACTAGATGAATTAACTACACAAGCCAGAGATATCTTAACAACAGCTAAAGACATGGCTCCAGTAAAGAAAACACAAAAGAATGGATGGATTACAGCAGATACACTAGAACTAATAAAACAACGTAGAGAAATGAAGAAGCAATGGAAAGTGACAAACAACAACAAAGAGGAATATAAATCTTTACCAAAAGAAGCACGAAGAAACATAAGAAAAGACACACAAAAAAACAATACATACAAGATTTTTGTGAAAGAATAGAAGGACATCAGAAGTGTGGAAGAGGTAGTGAAATGTTTAAAGAAATGAAGACATTGATAAGAAATGTCACACCTAAGCGAAATGTAATTTGTGACAAGATGGGGAATACCTTGACAGAGACAGAGGAGATTCTAGAAAGATGGAAGGCATATTGCAGAAGAATGTATGATACATATGATTGTGAAAGCAGAAATCAACAGTGTGAATTATTATTGGAGGTGTAAGGAGTGAAAAAATAAGCAAGCAGTGACCCAGTTTTTATTGGAAATCCCACTGGCCAGAGTGACCCCGTTTTGAATGGAAATGCCCAGGCCTTCGAGTCCGTCACGGAGGTCAGGTATATAAGACAAAAGAGAGAAGTTTAAATGATTCCATAAGCTGAGCACAATGATCTTGATTTTTTAAAAAAAAGGATTGTTGTTTCGTGTTCCTGTTATTATATGTATGGTGTGAACGTATGGTGTAGTCAGCTTTCCACTGCTCTGTACGACGGCGGCAAGGAGAAATAAAAGATTGAACAATAATTCACGTCAGTAAAGTACATATAAAATACTACAAAGGAGAAAGAACCCGAAACGACAATAGAAGAAGTTTTATGGGCAATAAAGAATCTGAAAAATGGTAAATCACCAGGATGTGATGAGATAACAGCTGAACTTATTAAAGCAGGAGAAAAGGAATGTGCAACAAACTATCATGCACTGTGCAAAAGATATGGCATTCAGGTATTTGGCCAAAAGAATGGAAAAGAACTGTATTCATACCACTGCCAAAAAGGGTAACCTGAAATTATGCACAAACTACAGAACTGTTGCCCTGATTAGTCATGCCAGTAAAATTATGTTAAAAATCATAATGGGTAGACTTCGTAAGAAAATAGAAGAAGAAGTCAATATGGTCCAAGCTGGTTTCAGGCAAGGAAGAGGATCAAGAGATCCTATATTCAATCTAAGATTAATAATAGAGAAATGCAGAAGCAATGGAAAGTGACAAACAACAACAAAGAGGAATATAAATCTTTACCAAAAGAAGCACGAAGAAACATAAGAAAAGACACACAAAAAAACAATACATACAAGATTTTTGTGAAAGAATAGAAGGACATCAGAAGTGTGGAAGAGGTAGTGAAATGTTTAAAGAAATGAAGACATTGATAAGAAATGTCACACCTAAGCGAAATGTAATTTGTGACAAGATGGGGAATACCTTGACAGAGACAGAGGAGATTCTAGAAAGATGGAAGGCATATTGCAGAAGAATGTATGATACATATGATTGTGAAAGCAGAAATCAACAGTGTGAATTATTATTGGAGGTGTAAGGAGTGAAAAAATAAGCAAGCAGTGACCCAGTTTTTATTGGAAATCCCACTGGCCAGAGTGACCCCGTTTTGAATGGAAATGCCCAGGCCTTCGAGTCCGTCACGGAGGTCAGGTATATAAGACAAAAGAGAGAAGTTTAAATGATTCCATAAGCTGAGCACAATGATCTTGATTTTTTAAAAAAAAGGATTGTTGTTTCGTGTTCCTGTTATTTATATGTATGGTGTGAACGTATGGTGTAGTCAGCTTTCCACTGCTCTGTACGACGGCGGCAAGGAGAAATAAAAGATTGAACAATAATTCACGTCAGTAAAGTACATATAAAATACTACAAAGGAGAAAGAACCCGAAACGACAATAGAAGAAGTTTTATGGGCAATAAAGAATCTGAAAAATGGTAAATCACCAGGATGTGATGAGATAACAGCTGAACTTATTAAAGCAGGAGAAAAGGAATGTGCAACAAACTATCATGCACTGTGCAAAAAGATATGGCATTCAGGTATTTGGCCAAAAGAATGGAAAAGAACTGTATTCATACCACTGCCAAAAAGGGTAACCTGAAATTATGCACAAACTACAGAACTGTTGCCCTGATTAGTCATGCCAGTAAAATTATGTTAAAAATCATAATGGGTAGACTTCGTAAGAAAATAGAAGAAGAAGTCAATATGGTCCAAGCTGGTTTCAGGCAAGGAAGAGGATCAAGAGATCCTATATTCAATCTAAGATTAATAATAGAGAAATGCAGAGAGTTTAATGTGAATCTATATTTATCCTTTATAGACTACTCAAAGGCATTTGACTGTGTACAACACCAGAAACTTTGGGAAATAATGGGAAAAAATGGGATTTCCAACACATTTGATACAATTAACATCACTGCTGAATCTAGACCATCAGGCAGCAGTAAGAATAAATGGTGAAACAACAACTTGGTTTGACATAAAACGAGGGGTCCGTCAGTGGTGCATATTGTCACCCTACTTATTGAACTTGTATGCTGAAAATATAAAGAGGAATGTTAGAGAAGATGTAGACAAAGAATGTTACTATGCCATAACAATTGGAGGTTATGAAATACCAGAAATTAGATATACTGATAACAAAGTATTACTGTCCACAATACAATAAGGAATGGAAAAACTAATTATGTCAGTCCGTAAGAATAGTGAAGAGCAAAACCTGTATCTTAATGCGAAGAAAACTAAATTGATGACAACTGACAAAACAAACAAGGCAGATGAAATATGTATCAATGAGGAAAAACTGGAAAAAGTGGAGAATTTTTAATATCTTGGATCACTACTAACTAATAATGGAAATATAATGAGGGAAATTTTTTAAAATGAGTACATCTATCGCTCTTCAGATAGTAAAACAACTAAAGAATCTGTGGAGAGGAACAGACAGAACCACAATAATAAGATTTTTAAGGTCATGCATCTTTCCCATCGCAACATATACCTGTGAGACCTGGACACTTAACAAAACAGATGAGAAACACAAATGCCTTTGAATGTAAATGCTACAGAAGAGTTCTTCAAATATCATGGACACAAAAAATAACAAATATATCCATACTACAAGAACTTAATGTTGAAGAAAGTTGGCTAGTAAAGAGGATTAAAGAGAGAAAACTGAAATATTTTGGACACATTAAACGTCATGATAATCTAGAGAGGACCGTCTTGGAAGGGTACATAATGGGAACAAGAAAGAGAGGAAGACCAAGGCGAAGATGGCTGCTAGACATCGTTGATGATCTGCAAATGAATGCATCAGCAGCAGGCCATCTTGCTCACAACCGAGAGGCCTACAGGAGAGCTGTTAGGGAGGCAAAGTTCCACAAGGGACATGCAAATGACCTCCTGACCTCCTGACCTCCTTCACGCCTGAAGTCCCTTCACCATCGCTATCATGTGTCCCTGCTAAAACATGTTCCATAAGTTTGAGTCTTTGACTTTTTATATAAGATCATTCAGTTTCATCAACATCCATTCCGTTTATCAAAAATCCTCAGTTTCGTACCGGAAGTCTAAAGAAATTTAATTACCCTTATTCTTAGTTTAAGAGGGGTGGGGGAGAGCTCCTTCTGTTCTTTTGCCTTTATTCGAAGACATTTTTCGTTGATTAATCTCATGAGACAGAGTTAGTGCTGTCAGGACATTCCTATATCTACTCCGCTGCCGGTTCCAGTAATCAATGCAAGATGTGTCTACTGACTGTCCCTGTACCCGCACTGATTGTAGGTTTGTGCCTTCTGTCTGCAGAGGGAGATTACTTTCCATTTTTTTTATCTGTCAGTGTAACTGTATCCATGGCATTCAGGATTATGCCCCTGTGGCGGCATGGTTGTGGGCGTGGGAGAGGAGCCAAGATGTTGTTCTCTTTGTTCTTTTGTCCTCCTCGTAACAGATATTGCCTGGCTCAGCAGGCAGAGCAGATCTAGAGCTGAGCAGAGCAAAGGTAGGCCTGACTGGGCTAGACAGATCTAAGCTGGGCTTTGTAGTACAGGGCAGAGTTAAGCTGGGCTTTGTAGTACAGGGCAGAGTTAAGGTGGGCTTTCTAGTACAGGGCAGAGTTAAGGTAGGCTTTGTAGTACAGGGCAGAGTTAAGGTAGGCTTTGTAGTACAGGGCAGAGTTAAGGTGGGCTTTGTAGTACAGGGCAGAGTTAAGCTGGGCTTTGTAGTACAGGGCAGAGTTAAGGTGGGCTTTGTAGTACAGAGCAGAGTTAAGCTGGGCTTTGTAGTACAGGGCAGAGTTAAGCTGGGCTTTGTAGTACAGGGCAGAGTTAAGCTGGGCTTTGTAGTACAGAGCAGAGTTAAGCTGGGCTTTGTAGTACAGAGCAGAGTTAAGCTGGGCTTTGTAGTACATGGCAGAGTTAAAGTGTGCTTTGTAGTAAATGGCAGAGTTAAGGTGGGCTTTGTAGTACATGGTAGAGTTAAGGTGGGCTTTGTAGTACATGGCAGAGTTAAGGTGGGCTTTGTAGTACATGGTAGAGTTAAGCTGGGCTTGTAGTACAGGTCAGAGCTAAGCTTAGCAGGACACGACAAAAAGTTAGGCTATACTGGGTGAGGAAGGACAGGACTAGGCCGAAAAGAGCCGGGCAGGGTTAGGTTGGGATTGACTAAACAAGACAGGACTGGGTTATGCTGGGATTGACTAAAAAGGACAGGACTGGATTAGGCTGGGATTGACTAAACAAGACAGGACTGGGTTATGCTGGGATTGACTAAAAAAGACAGGACTGGATTAGGCTGGGATTGACTAAACAAGACAGGACTGGGTTATGCTGGGATTGACTAAACAGGACACGACTGGGTTAGGCTGGGATTGACTAAACAAGACAGGACTGGATTAAGCTGGGATTGACTAAACAAGACAGGACTGGGTTAGGCTGGGATTGACTAAACAAGACAGGACTGGGTTAGGCTGGGATTGACTAAACAAGACAGGACTGGGTTAGGCTGGGATTGACTAAACAAGACAGGACTGGGTTAGGCTGGGGAAGACATGATTGAGCAGGCAGTCTGAGCTGGGCAAGGCTCCGGAGATGTCCACAGGTGCTCAGACCCCCCCCCTTCAACATATCCACCAGCGTCCTACGGCTGATAGTGCCTGTCCTGTGTTGGCTGACAAGTCCCCTCCTTACGTCCAGTATGCCTGTCTTTCCTGGCTGTGCCAGTCTGTACCCCCAGCTCTGTCAGTCTAAGCAGCGATGTGTTAGGGATGTGTCACTGCTCTCTAAGTTCCCCCAGTCTGCCTGTCTCTCTGAAAGCGTTAACAATATCAGCCCGATCCAGTGGTTGTCTGTCTGCGATGATGATAGAGCCAGCCAGTCCATCAGCTCCCTCATTTCCCTGGATGCCCACGTGCCCAGGGTCATAGATGAAGATGACTCTGGGATTCGCTGAATTCTGCGAAGACTCAAACCACCGCCTGCCTACAGGTTAGCATAATCCTTTGGAACATCAGCCACTTAAAAGCTGAATTTCAGTTTTTTCTGTCTCGAAAACCAGGGAAGAGAAGTGTAGCAGTGATAATTATTTGTTAATAAGAGAGGGTTGACAAAGGAATGGTATGACAACAGTGAATCTCTCATGGCTCAAGAAGTCTCCCACAGTTTTCAAGTTGCCTGCCTGTCTGGCGGCGTTTGTTCACAGGCAATGCAGAACTGTGCTTGTTTTTACCTGAGAGAAGTTTTCATTATTTCAGATACACAAGAGACTAGCTTACAGCTTTCCACGGAAAGTAATGGGAGAAGGTAGGTAATAGAAAGTAATGGGAGAAGGTAGGTAACAGAAAGTAATGGGAGAAGGTAGGTAATAGAAAGTATTGGGAGAGGGTAGGTAACAGAAAGTAATGGGAGAGGGTAGGTAATAGAAAGTAATGGCAGAGGGTAGGTAACAGAAAGTAATAGTAGAGAGTAGGTAATAGAAAGTAATGGGAGAGGGTAGTTAACATAAGGTAAAATCTTTATTACTATAACCATTTTTTTTATCATAGTCTCATTTCTATTATATGCCAACACAAGGTAACAGTTACACAGAGTATAGTGAACTGTCTTTTATATTAAAGCTGTGAGTTGTGGATCCCAGCACTTCTGTCCTCCAGTTGACGTGGATGTGAAAACTGGTACTCTACAACTTGTATGTTGTCTGAGACAACTGAGAACATCTAGGGGGAAGACAGCGCAGGCCAGTTTACAATTTATACATGGCTTATACCTGTAACATGACTGCCATGAATATGGAAGTATTTCTTAAATCACAAGCATGCACGGTTGTGTTCTTCCTGTTGTGTTTGTTGTTGTTCTTCTTCTTCGTTCGCTTCTACCACCAAGACCCCCCTCCCCGTGATCCTACTGAATTTACTCCAGTGGTCCTCAATAGGTCCCCGTGGTCCCCGTGTGGTCCCCTAGAGGATCACAAGAGGTTCAGTGTATCGCACGGCTTGAGCCTATAATCTCGTTGGGTCTCAGAAGCGGGATTGCGTGACACCGTGGTTTTCGTTGCACCAGTTTAGTCTAGAGTTCAACTTTCTCACCGGAAAACCTCGACGTGTTTTGGGATACCCGTGTATACCCGCCGGGTGAGAGGTGGTTGCCCATCCATTCCAGCGTTGGACTTTCTTACCGGAAAACCTCAGCGTGATTAAG
Organism: Achatina immaculata; assembly: GCA_009760885.1. Taxonomy (NCBI): domain Eukaryota; kingdom Metazoa; phylum Mollusca; class Gastropoda; order Stylommatophora; family Achatinidae; genus Lissachatina; species Lissachatina immaculata. The sequence continues at coordinate 22,511,259 of CM019712.1, forward strand.
ATACGCAAACATCCCCGCCGGGTGAGAGGTGGTTGCCTATCTAGACTGCCCTGGTCCAGTGTCTCCGACTTCAGCATTTTGCGGTCGTGGCCGCTAATCTTCCTAGTTGTGACCAGGATGGAGCTTTTGTCCAGGAGGACGAATCCTCGCCACTACTGAGTTCCACCCCTGGGTTGAGCCCGTTTAGGCATATTATCCCAGTATGGGCGTGTTTAGGACGTGACCGACCTCTAGAGCGGAGTTACCGTGACTTGAGTAGCCATCAAGTTTCACCCCTGGTTTAAGCCGGCTTAGGCATATTTCACCAATATGAGTTTAGAGCGGACGTGGCCGGCCTCTAGAGCAGAGGTGAGTGGTATGAGTAGCTCTCGCCGCGAGACTACTGGACAGACCTATTAAGCTTCACTTTATCCTTTCCATCACCTTTTCACATCGGCGCCGCACGGCAACCCTGATTGCTTTTCCTCATTTTTGTTAATTGGCCGGGCGGAGTTTCACTCCACGCGCGGCATCCAAAGAGTCTCGCCAGCAGCGTCTTTACCCCTGGGTTAAGCCGGTTCAGGTAATTCGCTCGGTATGAGTGTACATGGGGCGTGGCCGACCTCCAGAGCAGAGGTGCCGTGATTTGAGCAGTCCTGATCTCGAGGCTACTGATTACTTCACTTATTCCTTTCTTTCACCTTTTCCACAGTGCCGCACGGCAACCCATAATCGCACCTTTCTTCAGTGGCCGGGAGAAGCCCCACTCCACGCACGGCATCTGAAGAATCTCGCCAGCAGCGGTAGATGAGCTATTAAATATGACTCTCATCTACCCGAAGGGTCTGGTTTTCAGGCGCCAGATATTCGCCTTCGCCCCTTCTCCTGTCAGTTTAAACAGTTCCGCCACGAGAAGGCCAGGAGATGGACTTGACTGTCAAAGGCTGTTTGAGACGCACGCCATTGGAGTGGAGAGCGTATCCTCCACCCCACCTCCGGCAATAACAATCCTTAGAACCTTTGTGTTTGTTAATAAAGAAGATTAAGCAGGGAAAAACTGAAGTATTTCTGACATATTAAATGTCATGAGAGTTTGGAGAAGACAGTCTTGGTAGGGTACATAACTGGAAAAAGAAAGAGAGGAAGACCAAGGCGAAGACAGCAACAAGACAATGTTGATGATCTGAGAATGGATGCATCAGCAGCAGGGCATCTTGCTTACAACCGAAGGGCCTTCTAGGGAGTTGCTAGGGGAGCAAAGTTCTGCAAGGGACATGCTAACGGATGAGCGAACGCTTGTCTTTAAATTTCATGGATAGGTCAAGTCTGTCAGGGAAAGGATGTGATATTTTTCTTCACAATAATTTTAGTGGTAATGGTGGTGATGGTGGTGTCGATGGTGATGGTGGAGGCAGTGGTGGATCGTCTGTCATTCTCATGTGGCAACAGCTTCTCTTTCAATCACTGTCAACAGTTCTGTTATAAATGTCTCTGTAATATATGTCTCTCCAATATGTCTCTGTAATATATGTCTCTGTAGTATATGTCTCTCTAATATATGCCTCTCCAATATATGTCTCAGTAATGTATGTCCCTCCAATATATGTCTCTGTAATATATGTCTCTCTAATATACGTCTCTCTAATATACGTCTCTCTAATATATGTCTCTCTAATATATGCCTCTCTAATATATGTCTCTCTAATATGCGTCTCTCTAATATGCGTCTATCTGATATATGTCTCTCTAATATGTTGAAGATTTTAGTTTCTCCTACACCGCCAATCGGCAATGTAAACAGAAGTTTTGACTTAGTCTGATCTGATCTGATGCTCGCGCCACTAAAATAGTGTTCTAGTATTTTTAGAAGTGCTCTGTGCTAGGTTTCCAAGTTTCAACGTACTTTTCTTTCTGCTGATGGATGAAAGTGTCTTGAACGTTTTGGGGGAACTTCCATGACGCCATGAACTTGTTACACTTGCTTCACTTCTTTACTACATTGTTACGTTCTATGACAACTGATCACTCCACACACACACATACATCAGCCAAATTTCTCTCTGACCATTATATAGAGTATGATGTAACAATTCACAGACAGAAACTTACGGCAAGATTCCTAGGAAGTTGAGACCAGCATAATCTGGGGAACCCATGTAGGTGTCACCAAAACAGTCAGAAAGTGACCACACAAATATAAAGCTCACAGCCAGAAAGTGATCACACAAATATAAATCTCACAGTCAGAAAGTGATCACACAAATAAAAAGCTCACAGTCATAAAGTGATCATACAAATATAAAGCTCACAATCAGAAAGTGATCACAGTCAGAATCTTCAGCATTTTGTTACACACACACACACACACCTTCAACGTTTTGACACACATACACTTTCAAAATTTTGTTACACACACACCTTCCAAATTTTGTTACTCACAAACATTCAACATTTTGTTACACACAAACCTTCAATGTTTTGATATAACAAAGCTTCAACGTTTTTGACACACACAAACCTTCAACATTTTGTTAAACACAAATCTTCAATGTTTTAATGTAACAAATCTTCAACTTTTTATTACACACAGACCTTCAATGTTTTGACACACAAAAACTTTCAACATTTTTTCACACACACAAAACTTCAATATTTTTGACATACACAAACTTTCAACTTTTTGATATAATAAACCTTCAACATTTTCTCTCTCTCTCTCTCTCTCTCTCTCTCTCTCTCTCTCTCTCTCTCTCACACACACACACACACACACACACACACACACACACACACACACACACAAAAACCTTCAACATTCTTGACACACACACAAACCTTCAACGTTTTAATGAAACAAATCTTCAACTTTTTATTATACACGGACCTTCAATGTTCTGATACACAGAGAACTTCAGTATTAATCAAATTTACCAAAGATTTTATTGAGAAAGAACTAATATGAGCGCAATTTACCTGGTATTGATATTAGAGCTATTTTAGCAAGGGTTTGTTAACATTACTGTTTGCCGCCGAAAATTCATATACCCGATCTATACAAGGTTTTTTAACATTACTATTTGCCACTATTTGCAGAGATAAGACAGATGATTGAACAACAACCAGTCTCATGGGTGATCAGGAAAAGGAGATGGTCATATGTTGGTCACTTGATGAGAAGAAATGATCAGAGAATCCCAAAACAAGCTATCAAGTGGAACACAACAGGCCACAGAAAAAGAGGCAGATCGCGTGAAACTCTGAAGAGGGCATTGTTAAGAGAAGCCAAATTAACAGGCATAAAATCCTTTGATGAGGGTGAAAGACTCGCCGAAGACAGGAAAAATTGGCGAACTACCTTGCGAGCCCTATGTGACGTTTAACGGCACGGGAAAGATATAAGATAAGATTTTCCACTAAAAATTCATATACCCAGTCTCATTCATTCATTTGCATGTCCCTTGCGGAACTTTGCCTCCCAAACAGCACTCCTGTAGGCCTCTAGGTTGTGAGCAAGATGGCCTGCTGCTGTTGCATCCATTTCCAGATCGTCAACGATGTCTTGCAGCCATCTTCGTCTTGGTCTTCCTCTTTTTCATTTTCCCATTATGTATCCTTCCAATACGGTCTTCTCTAAATTATCATGACGTTTAATGTGTTGAAAATATTTAAGTTTTCTTTCTTTAATCCTCTTCACTAGCCAGCCTTCTTCAATATTAAGCTCTTGTAGTATAGATATATTTGTTATTTTTTGTGTCCACGATATTTGGAGAACTCTTCTGTAGCATTTACATTCAAAGGCATTTATGTGTTTCTCAGCTGTTTTGTTAAGTGTCCAGGTCTCACAGGCATATGTTGCGATGGGAAAGATGAATGCCCTTAAAAATCTTATTTTTGTGGTTCTGTCTGCTCCTCTCCACAGATTCTTTATTTGTTTTACTTTCTGAAGAGCGATAGATGTCCTCCTTTTAATTTCCCTCATTGTATCTCCATTATTAGTTAGTAGTGATCCAAGATATTCAAAACTCTCCACTTCTTCCAGTTTTTCCTCATTGATACATATTTCAGTTGCCTTGTTTGTTTTGTCAGTTGTCATCAATTTAGTTTTCTTTGCATTAAGATAGAGGTTCTGCTCTTCGCTGTTCTTGCGGACTGGCATAATTAGTTTTTCCATTCCTTTTTGTGTTGTGGACAGCAATACTGTGTCATCAGCATATCTAATCTCTGGTATTTCATAACCTCCAACTGTTATGGCATCGTAATATTCTTTGTCTACATCTTCTCTAACATTCCTCATTATATTTTCAGTATACAAGTTAAATAAGTAGGGTGACAATATGCACCCCTGACGGATCCCTTGTTTTATGTCAAACCAAGTTGTTGTTTCACCATTTATTCTTACTGCTGCTTGTTGGTCTAGATACAGCAGTGATGTTAATTGTATCAAATGTGTTGGAAATCCCATTTTTTCCATTATTTCCCAAAGTTTCTGGTGTTGTACACAATCAAATGCCTTTGAGTAGTCTATGCGAGGTTTATTAACATTACTGTTTGCCACTGAAAATTCCTATACCCGGACTATGCGAAGTTTATTAACATTACTGTTTGCCACTGAAAATTCATATACCCGGACTATGCGAGGTGTATTAACATTACTGTTTGCCACTGAAAATTCATATATCCGGACAATGTGCGGTTTACGATGACGGCATTATGTGTCACTTCGAGTCAGCACCAACTTAACAATGGCCGTCCCGTATTTGCAGTATCAAGTTATCGTAATAATATTTTATATAAGATGTTGTTTAGGTTTTTAGCTTTAATATCCACGTGATGATTCGCCCATAGTAAAAAGTACAGAACAGAATGTCATATTTTATAAGTACGCAGCAACTCTAAGTGTAGTGATATGCTGCTCAGTTCATTCAGTCATTTGCATGTCCCTTGCGGAACTTTGCCTGCCTAACATTTCTCCTGTAGGCCTCTCAGTTGTTAGCAAGATGGCCTGCTGCTGATGCATCCATTTGCAGATCCTCGACGATGTCTTGCAGCCATCTTCGCCTTGGTCTTCCTCTCTTTCTTTTTCCCATTATGTATCCTTCTAAGACGGTCTTCTCTAGATTATCATAACGTTTGATGTGTCCAAAATATTTCAGTTTTCTCTCTTTAATCCTCTTTACTAGCCAGCCTTCTTCAATATTAACTTCTTAGAGTATGGATATATTTGTTATTTTTTTTGTGTCCGTGATATTTGAAGAACTCTTCTGTAGAATCTACATTCAAAGGCATTTATGTGTTTCTCAGCTGTTTTGTTAAGTGTCCAGGTCTAGCAGGCATATGTTGCTCAATATCAGTTCTTAAAATATATTTTAATATTGTTTTGGTTTGTAATCACGATTTAATTATTTATAACTCACATATACTTCTCTCCGTGGTCATTAGGACACAAGCGTACTAAACATGGTGTTTAGATATTAGTCTAATACTAGAAGTCTGATGTTTAGATATTAGTGTAGTACTGGAAGTCTAATGTTTAGATATTATTCTAGTGCTGGAAGTCTGGTGTTTAGATATTATTCTAGTACTGGAAGTCTGGTGTTTAGATATTAGCCTAGTACTGGAAGTCTGGTGTTTAGATATTAGTCTAGTACTGTAAGTCTGGTATTTAGATATTCGTCTAGTACTGCAAGTCTGGTGTTTAGATATTAGTCTAGTACTGGAAGTCTAGTGTTTAGGTATTAGTCTAGTACTGGAAGTCTGGTGTTTAGATATTAATCTAGAACTGGAAATCTGGTGTTTAGGTATTTGTCTAGTATTGGAAGTCTGGTGTTTAGATATTAGTCTAGAACTGGAAGTCTGGTGTTTAGGTATTAGTATAGTAGTGAAAGCTTCTACTACATGACCTTTCAAATCCCGTGCCATCCCTGTATAGGACGCAATCAATCAGTCAGTCTATCTGTAAGTCAGTCAATCAATAAGTAAGTCAGTCAATCAATAAGTAAGTCAGTCATTCAATCAATCATGTAATCAAAGATAATAAAGAGGTTTCACTCGAAATACGCGAATTTTAATTGCTTTTATTGTTCTTTTTTTACATACATAAACAAGTAGCATATTTACAGCAAATGCTTTGTTACTGATGTTTGCCAGCGGGAAAATACAACACTGGAGGGATGTTCGCCCAGCGAGTATTGCCGTGAGTTTCCTTACATTGCTGCAGTTGTTCAAAATGAGATACCGTGATGTTGTAAAGATCCACTTTGAAGCTTGTAATTTCTCATCAAACTTGGTAGATAATTAGACGAAACGTAAGCATTTGATATGCCTTTATTGCGTGTAAGGTCTGAACTAAGGTTAGAATAGTCGAAGATGGAGCTGATTTTCCTGGCGTACTTTGAATATCCGTAAATCGGATCGCTCGTTGAACTGGTACGGCCGTGACTGTTTTCTGGCCACGTGGTGGCTAGCGGCTTGACGCCAGATGGTAGGATTGTCGTGTGAAAGATTTTATCAAGATTATGACGCCAGTTTTTAGAAGCGTCTCTCTCTCGATAAATCCCACCTGTGTTTGCCTTGAACCCTTGTGGTCCACTACTTAGAGAAGTACTTTTAACGATGCCAAAGGATGCATGTCCTTGGCGTCCGGTGTTCTCGAGCCGTTGAGATGAGTAATGTGTAAGGGCCGGGCTGAGCATGGACTGGTCGATTCTGTAACGGGGTATGAAAGTGGTTCTGATGATCTGGGGAGAGTTTTGAGCGAGATGACTGTTGCGTGCTGGATACATTTGCGAGCAGGGCGAGAGAATATAGTCCTCGTGTCCCTGGGGTTGGAAGTCAAACTTATGTTCCTGGCATGTGCGCGCCCGAGTGTCACAGCTCATGTGACCGCATTCTCCGTCGCGGCAGCTGGCCGAGTCGCTGGAGTGGCGCTCGGGGTCTTGATGGTCATCAATGAAACGGCAATTCAGAAATTCGTGGCCGCGATTGGCTGAAAGGTCTTTCGTGCGACCCACTTTCCAGTCGCAATGGGCATGGCGTGAGGCTCTGTATGAGTAGGGATTTACTTGGCTGTCGTAGAAGTCTGCACAAACTGCGTCAGTGTCCCTCCATCTTCTACCTCTTTTCTGACGCAGCCTTTTGGCTTTTTCGCACTCGGCTTCCGCGTCCAGTTCGTTTTCTTTATTGTGTTCAGCGCCTTGAATAGACAATATTTGCCACTCTTTAGTCTTCTTACAATCAGACAGAATGTTCTGTAGCGTGATCTTCTTTCTGAACATCAGCTTCCGGTTATATTTACCTCCCTTCGGGAGGCCGATGGATCTGTCTAACTCGCTGTTCGCCCAGACATCCCGGTGAGGCCTTTCCGTGCCTGCCCACCCGTGGCAGCAGGTGTGTCGGCGTCTTGCAAGCACGTTTTTGCCGTGTGACCTTGACCGCTTCCCCATTCTTCTTCGACCTCTGCGGCAACTGCCTCTTCTGGCGTTTTTCACAGGCGGTTCATAAGTCGGAGGGAGGGGCACCGACGGGCACCAAAAGTTCAGCTCGCGGTGAGATTCGACCACGCCCCTGGGGATACTCATGATGTGGTCCGAGGGTTCTGTGGACAACTGCGTTTTCAGATTGTCCAGACTCTCTACGTTGGCCAAGTTCTCCAACCACGAGACCACTGTTTTCCCCTGTTGGGCATTCATTTCGTCCACTGGATCAGACAAAGCAAGTGACGCGCACGACTCCTCATCCGAATCCCGGGCTATTTTTAAAAAGTTCAGGGCATTATCTTTCCATTTTTTGGAAACATATCTGAAAAACATACATATATATATATATATTGGCTCCTATCTCATGGTGAGGTCAATGGTTCGAATCCGGGTGGAGACGTGCCAAGTCATTCCAGCTGCAGAAATGGGTACCTGACTTCTTCTAGAGCTTGGGCAGGCGTGATGCTGACCACAAGGAAAATGTGGACACAAACACCAGATGTCCTTCGTGCTTCTAGGACACCGTGAGGCTGTCTTAGTTCTTTACAAATATATACGATAGCTGGTTGATTGGTTTATTGTTTGGCCGGTTGTCTGGGTAACTGGTTGGGGTGATTGATTGGTTGAATGGGTGACTGGAGGTGTGGTTCACTGAGTGGTTGGTTGATTTGTTGGTTAGTTAGTTCGTTGGTTGGTTGGTCGGTTGGTTTATTGGCTTGTGTGTCGGTTGAATGAAACTTGACTGTAGGTTCAGTGATTGCTTGATTGGACCGATTGATTGTTTGGTTGCATGTTGAGTGATTGTTTTGTTGGATTGATTGATTGTCTGATGCATGTTGAGTGATTGTTTTGTTGATTGATTGGCTGACTGATTTGTTATTATGTAAGTTGATTGTTTGGTTGTTTGATTGTTTGTTGAGTTGACTGGTTTGTTGTTGGTTGGTCGTTGGGCTGACCCACTGGTTCCTTGGTTTAGGTAATAAGCTGGTTGATTGTTTGGTTGCTTGGTTAGCTGAGTGGGCCGTTAGTTCATTAGGTAACTGGTTGATGCGCTGGATCGCATGCAAGAATTTGATGTGGCCAGTTCTGCACTTTTCTATTATTATGGTCAGATTTTAACATGTTTTCTAAACCTTTGCTGTTGGTGAGAATTATGAGTTTGGACTTGTACACATATTTACGTAGATTTTGTACAGCATACACGATTGAAAAACACTCTTTCTCATAAATGTGCCAGTTTATTTATAATGTGGTGAGAGAAAGGGGTTATAAAATAAACAGGTCAGAGTTTCGGTTGTGACACGAGAAAAGCCCCAGGATCTACCCAGCCTCTAAAAATTGGTACCAGAGAAATCTAGGAAGGTAAATGCTGCCAGGCAAGGTACCGGCCTCATCAGCCTTTCATGTGCCGACGATCTTGGAAATACGGCCTTAACACCTATTTCCAATATGCCTTAATGGCGTGGAAAGGGGGCTTTTAACTTTTTTACCCATGCATATAAATATAATTTAATACACGTGCGTACTTACAAGTTAAATTACTATTTCAAATACAAGGCTCTGTCATAAAATGACTGTAAGATTTGCAAGTACTTACATAGGCCGAGCACGGGAATCCATTTCAAGGAAAGATCCGGGGGTGGGTTCGTACAATAGCTGCACGTTCTTTTGGCCGAGACTGATTATTTCGTTCAAAAATGTCTGAAATTGTGAAGACACCATCTACAGGTTTGAAAACCGCTATATGTGATTCTATACCCGAATAGGGCGGAATGATGGCATACCGTCTAACGTGAGCGTAAAGTCTTTCCCTAATATCAAATATTTATTTCAGACATTTATATCAGACAGTTATTTCAGACATTTATATCAGACATTTATTTCAGACATTTATATCAGACATTTATTTCAGACATTTATATCAGACATTTATTTCAGACATTTATATCAGACATTTATTTCAGACATTTATATCAGACATTTATTTCAGACATTTATATCAGACAGTTAGTTCAGACATTTATATCAGACATTTATTTCAGACAGTTATTTCAGACATTTATATCAGACATTTATTTCAGACATTTATATCAGACAGTTATTTCAGACATTCATATTAAACAGTTATTTCAGACATTTATATCAGACAGTTATTTCAGACATTCATATTAGACAGTTATTTCAGACATTTATTTCAGACATTTATATCAGACAGTTATTTCAGACATTTATATCAGACATTTATATCAGACAGTTATTTCAGACATTTTTATCAGACAGTTATTTCAGACATTTATATCAGACAGTTATTTCAGACATTTATATCATACAGTTATTTCAGACATTTATATCAGACAGTTATTTCAGACATTTATATCAGACAGTTATTTCAGACATTTTTATCAGACAGTTATTTCAGATATTTATTTCAGACATTTATATCAGACAGTTATTTCGGATATTTATTTCAGACATTTATATCAGACAGACTTTTATTTCACAGATTTATTTCAGACACTTATATCAGACAGTTATTTCAGACAAAATATAACAAAAAAGATGAAAGTCCTAGACACAAGAAAATAACACTTGGAGGCAGAAGACACGCAGCAGATAATAGCAGGACCCCATACTAAGACAAAACAAACAGTTGATACCCACAGGACCTCATACTAAAGTAAACAAACAGTAGATACCAACAGGACCCCATACTAAGACTAAACAAACAGTAGATACCAACAGGACTCCATACTAAGACTAAACAAACAGTTGATACCCAAAGGACCTCATACTAAAGTAAACAAACAGCAGATACCAACAGGACCCCATACTAAGACTAAACAAACAGTAGATACCAACAGGACCCCATACTAAGACTAACAAACAGTAGATACCAACAGGACCCCATACTAAGACTAACAAACAGTAGATACCAACAGGACCCCATACTAAGACTAAACAAACAGTAGATAGCAACAGGACCCCGTACTAAGACTAAACAAACAGTTGATACCCACAGGACCTCATTCTAAAGTAAACAAACAGCAGATACCAACAGGACCCCATACTATGACTAAACAAACAGTAGATACCAACAGGACCTCATATTAAAGTAAACAAACAGTAGATACCAACAGGACTTCATACTAAATAAACAAACAGTAGATACCAACAGGACCCCATACTATGACTAAACACACATTTGATACCCACAGGACCTCATACTAAAGTAAACAAACAGTAGATACCAACAGGACTTCATACTAAAGTAAACAAACAGTAGATTCAACAGGACCCCATACTAAGACTAAACAAATAGTTGACACCCACAGGACCTCATACTAAGACTAAACAAACAGTTGATACCAACAGGACCCCATACTAAGATTAAACAAACAGTAAATACCAACAGGACCCCATACTAAGACTAAACAAACAGTTGATACCCACAGGACCTCATACTAAAGTAAACAAACAGTAGATACCAACAGGACCCCATACTAAGACTAACAAACAGTAGATACCAACAGGACCCCATACTGAGACTAAACAAACAGTAGATACCAACAGGACCCCATACTAAGACTAACAAACAGTAGATACCAACAGGACCACATACTAAAACTAAACAAACAGTTGATACCCACAGGACCTCATACTAAGACTAAACAAACAGTAGATACCAACAGGACCCCATACTAAGACTAAACAAACAGTCGATACCCAAAGGACCTCATACTAAAGTAAACAAACAGCAGATACCAACAGGACCCCATACTAAGACTAAACAAACAGTAGATACCAACAGGACCCCATACTAAGACTAACAAACAGTAGATACCAACAGGACCCCATACTAAGACTAACAAACAGTAGATACCAACAGGACCCCATACTAAGACTAAACAAACAGTAGATAGCAACAGGACCCCGTACTAAGACTAAACAAACAGTTGATACCCACAGGACCTCATTCTAAAGTAAACAAACAGCAGATACCAACAGGACCCCATACTATGACTAAACAAACAGTAGATACCAACAGGACCTCATATTAAAGTAAACAAACAGTAGATACCAACAGGACTTCATACTAAATAAACAAACAGTAGATACCAACAGGACCCCATACTATGACTAAACACACATTTGATACCCACAGGACCTCATACTAAAGTAAACAAACAGTAGATACCAACAGGACTTCATACTAAAGTAAACAAACAGTAGATTCAACAGGACCCCATACTAAGACTAAACAAATAGTTGACACCCACAGGACCTCATACTAAAGTAAACAAACAGTTGATACCAACAGGACCCCATACTAAGATTAAACAAACAGTAAATACCAACAGGACCCCATACTAAGACTAAACAAACAGTTGATACCCACAGGACCTCATACTAAAGTAAACAAACAGTAGATACCAACAGGACCCCATACTAAGACTAACAAACAGTAGATACCAACAGGACCCCATACTGAGACTAAACAAACAGTAGATACCAACAGGACCCCATACTAAGACTAACAAACAGTAGATACCAACAGGACCACATACTAAAACTAAACAAACAGTTGATACCCACAGGACCTCATACTAAGACTAATAAACATTAGATACCAACAGGACCCCATACTAAGACTAAACAAACAGTCGATACCCAAAGGACCTCATACTAAAGTAAACAAACAGCAGATACCAACAGGACCCCATACTAAGACTAAACAAACAGTAGATACCAACAGGACCCCATACTAAGACTAAACAAACAGTAGATACCAACAGGACCCCATACTAAGACTAAACAAACAGTTGATACCAACAGGACCTCATTCTAAAGTAAACAAACAGCAGATACCAACAGGACCCCATACTAAGACTAAACAAACAGTAGATACCAACAGGACCCCATACTAAGACTAAATAAACAGTTGATACCAACAGGACCTCATTCTAAAGTAAACAAACAGCAGATACCAACAGGACCCCATACTATGACTAAAAAAACAGTAGATACCAACAGGACCTCGTATTAAAGTAAACAAACAGAAAAACCAACAGGACCTCATACTAAAGTAAACAAACAGTAGATACCAACAGGACCCCATACTAAGACTAAACAAACAGTTGATACCCACAGGACCTCATACTAAAGTAAACAAACAGTAGATACCAACAGGACTTCATACTAAAGTAAACAAACAGTAGATATCAATAGGACCCCATACTAAGACTAAACAAACAGTTGATACCCAAAGGACCTCATACTAAAGTAAACAAACAGCAGATACCAATAGGACCCCATACTAAGACTAAACAAACAGTAGATACCAACAGGACCTCATACTAAAGTAAACAAACAGCAGATACCAACAGGACCCCATACTAAGACTAAACAAACAGCAGATACCCACAGGACCCCATACTAAGACTAAACAAACAGCAGATACTCATGGTATCCCATGCTAAGACTAGATACCCACAAGACCCTATATAAAACTAAACAAACAACAGCAAACTACAGCAGACAACGAACCGGACACTGCAGGCATAACGCTCATCTCCGCAAGATAAAAAATACACGAGCAGCCCCGGAAATGTGCCAAGAGGGCCCCCCAGACCCCTGAACAAATACTTGTCTGATATAAGACCTGCACTATATACAGAGACCTCAGAGCCTAGGTATGGCCCCGAGGGAGAATCATGGAGGAGAAACTCTGGGGTTCCTACCAAGATCTCCTGCTGACAGTAGGCTTCATGGAGGCAACCCAACTCCTTGTTTAGAAAGCTGAGCATAAGAAAGAGGAAGAGGAAGGAGAGGAAGAAGAAGAGGATGAGGAGGAGTGGGGAGAGGAAGAAGAAGAAGAAGAAACATTTATCTGACCAAAAAACTCTGCTAGGTAGAGACACTGGCGGGTTGTTGTTTTTTTTTTGCACCTTTAACCTAAGCGTCGTAAGTTTCCTTTTTCTGTTTTTGCTTTATTCGTGCACTTCAAAACCTGCTCGTTAATTAATAAAGTTGTTCCTACTTTCGTTTTAAATAGTCTTCCAGCAAGTGCTCTGCTTTTTTTGTTGTTACCAGGAGAATGTTTGAAATACTCTTACACCAAATGCTCCGTTTTCTGTTGCCAGGAGAATGTGTGAAATAGTCTTCCAGCAAGTGTTCCATTTTCTTTTCCCAGGAGAATGGTTGAAATATTCTTACAGTAAGTGCTCCGTACTTTGTTGTGCAGAGAATGTTTGAAATAGTCTTTCAGCAAGTGCTCTGTTTTCTGTTGCCGGTTAGAAAGTTTGAAATATTATTGCAGCAAGTGCTCCATTTTGTTTTGTTTTCTTTTGTCGTCCAGAGATTGTTTGAAATATTCTTACAGAAAGTGGACCGTTTGTTGCCTGGAGAGTGTTTAAGAGATACTGGATTTCTTGTCAAGTATGTTCTCCAACATCTCTTTAGTCAGCACAGCTGAAGCGTTTAGGTATTCCATCTTCAGAGTTCGGGAACTGCTGAATTGACCACTTTGTGTCTTTTCTCTCTCTCTCTCTCTCTCTCTCTCTCTCTCTCGATCTTTCAACCTTTACTGTCAAAAACACATGGGCCATCCACATTTACCTGTTGTTCTACTTTTATTCCCCTGTTCTTGCCCAGGTGAGCCCTCTATTACTCAATGCTCTCTCTTTAGTCTGCTATTACCCCGGCCCCCAGGTGAGCCCTCTGTTACTCAACATCCTCTTTGTTGTTCTGCTCTATGTTTCTTTTAGTCTACCCTTACCTCTGCTCCCTGAAGTGTCCATTTCAGCGCCAGTTGTGGTAATGAGTTACTAGTTTTACAGAACACATGTCTTAGCCATGGCCATTTTGTCTTAACAATGTCCTCTTCAGAGTTTCACGCGGTCTGCCTCTTTTTCTTTGGCCTGTTGTGTTCCACTTGATAGCTTGTTTTGAGATTCTCTGATCATTTCTTCTCATCAAGTGACCAACATATGTCCATCTCCTTTTGCTGATCACCCATGAGACTGGTTGTTGTTCAGTCATCTGTCTTATCTCTGCATTGTTCTTGAATTCGTTCCACTTGATGCCGAGTATTTTCCTTAGGCATTTGTTTTCAAAAGAATCTCATTTCTTTTCTATTTCTTTAGTTGTTTTCCAGCTTTCCCATACATAAATGATTGTGTACAACATCAGAAAATTTGGAAAAAAAATGGAAAAGAACTGTATTCATAACGCTCATCTCCGCAAGATAAAAAATACACGAGCAGCCCCGGAAATGTGCCAAGAGGGCCCCCCAGACCCCTGAACAAATACTTGTCTGATATAAGACCTGCACTATATACAGAGACCTCAGAGCCTAGGTATGGCCCCGAGGGAGAATCATGGAGGAGAAACTCTGGGGTTCCTACCAAGATCTCCTGCTGACAGTAGGCTTCATGGAGGCAACCCAACTCCTTGTTTAGAAAGCTGAGCATAAGAAAGAGGAAGAGGAAGGAGAGGAAGAAGAAGAGGATGAGGAGGAGTGGGGAGAGGAAGAAGAAGAAGAAGAAACATTTATCTGACCAAAAAACTCTGCTAGGTAGAGACACTGGCGGGTTGTTGTTTTTTTTTTGCACCTTTAACCTAAGCGTCGTAAGTTTCCTTTTTCTGTTTTTGCTTTATTCGTGCACTTCAAAACCTGCTCGTTAATTAATAAAGTTGTTCCTACTTTCGTTTTAAATAGTCTTCCAGCAAGTGCTCTGCTTTTTTTGTTGTTACCAGGAGAATGTTTGAAATACTCTTACACCAAATGCTCCGTTTTCTGTTGCCAGGAGAATGTGTGAAATAGTCTTCCAGCAAGTGTTCCATTTTCTTTTCCCAGGAGAATGGTTGAAATATTCTTACAGTAAGTGCTCCGTACTTTGTTGTGCAGAGAATGTTTGAAATAGTCTTTCAGCAAGTGCTCTGTTTTCTGTTGCCGGTTAGAAAGTTTGAAATATTATTGCAGCAAGTGCTCCATTTTGTTTTGTTTTCTTTTGTCGTCCAGAGATTGTTTGAAATATTCTTACAGAAAGTGGACCGTTTGTTGCCTGGAGAGTGTTTAAGAGATACTGGATTTCTTGTCAAGTATGTTCTCCAACATCTCTTTAGTCAGCACAGCTGAAGCGTTTAGGTATTCCATCTTCAGAGTTCGGGAACTGCTGAATTGACCACTTTGTGTCTTTTCTCTCTCTCTCTCTCTCTCTCTCTCTCTCGATCTTTCAACCTTTACTGTCAAAAACACATGGGCCATCCACATTTACCTGTTGTTCTACTTTTATTCCCCTGTTCTTGCCCAGGTGAGCCCTCTATTACTCAATGCTCTCTCTTTAGTCTGCTATTACCCCGGCCCCCAGGTGAGCCCTCTGTTACTCAACATCCTCTTTGTTGTTCTGCTCTATGTTTCTTTTAGTCTACCCTTACCTCTGCTCCCTGAAGTGTCCATTTCAGCGCCAGTTGTGGTAATGAGTTACTAGTTTTACAGAACACATGTCTTAGCCATGGCCATTTTGTCTTAACAATGTCCTCTTCAGAGTTTCACGCGGTCTGCCTCTTTTTCTTTGGCCTGTTGTGTTCCACTTGATAGCTTGTTTTGAGATTCTCTGATCATTTCTTCTCATCAAGTGACCAACATATGTCCATCTCCTTTTGCTGATCACCCATGAGACTGGTTGTTGTTCAGTCATCTGTCTTATCTCTGCATTGTTCTTGAATTCGTTCCACTTGATGCCGAGTATTTTCCTTAGGCATTTGTTTTCAAAAGAATCTCATTTCTTTTCTATTTCTTTAGTTGTTTTCCAGCTTTCCCATACATAAATGATTGTGTACAACATCAGAAAATTTGGAAAAAAAATGGAAAAGAACTGTATTCATACCACTGCCAAAAAAAGAGTAACCTGAAATTATGCACAAACTACAGAGCTGTTGCCCTGATTAGTCATGCCAGTAAAATTCTGTTAAAAATCATAATGGGTAGACTTCGTAAGAAAATAGAAGTCAATATGGTCCAATCTAATTTCAGGCAAAGAAGAGGTTCAAGAGATCTTATATTCAATATAAGATTAAAAATAGAGAAATGGGATAGTTTAACGTGAATCTATATTTATCTTTTATAGACTATTCAAACGCATTTGATTGTGTACAACACCAGAAACCTTGCGAAATAAAGGGAAAAAATGGGATTTCCAACACATTTGATACAATTAACATCACTGCTGTGTCTAGACCAACAAGCAGCAGTAAGAATAAATGGTGAAACAACAACTTGGTTTGACATAAAACAAGGGATCCGTCAGGGGTGCATATTGTCGCCTTACTTATTTAACTTGTATACTGAAAATAAAAGAGGAATGTTAGAGAATACGTAGACAAAGAATATTACGATGCCATAAAAATTGGAGGTTATGAAATAACAGAGCTTAGATATGCTGATGACACAGTATTACTGTCCACAACACAAAAAGGAATGGAAAAACTAATTATGTCAGTCCATAAGAACAGCGTAGAGCAAAACCTCTATCTTAATGCGAAGAAAACAAAATTGATGACAATGGACAAAACAAACAAGGCAGCTGATATATGTATCAATGAAGAAAAAACTGGAAGAAGTGGAGAGTTTTGAATATATTGGATCACTACTAACTAATAATGGAGATACAATGAGGGAAATTAAAAGGAGGACATCTATCTCTCTTCAGAAAGTAAAACAACTAAAGAATCTGTGGAGAGGAACAGACAGAACTACAAAAATAAGATTTTTAAGGTCATGCATCTTTCCCATCGCAATATATGCCTGTGAGACCTGGACACTTAACAAAACAGCTGAGAAACACATACATGCCTTTGAATATAAATGCTACAGAAGAGTTCTCCAAATATCATGGACACAAAAAAGAACAAATATATCCATACTACAAGAACTTAATATTGAAGAAAGCTAGCTAGTAAAGAGGATTAAAGAGAGAAAACTTAAATATTTTGGACACATTAAACGTCATGATAATCTAGAGAAGACAGTCTTGGGAGGGTACATAATGGGGAAAAGAAAGAGAGAAAGACCAAGACGAAGATGGTTGCAAGATATTGTTGATGATCTGCGAATGGACGCATCGGCAGCAGGGCATCTTGCTCACAACCGAGACGCCTACAGGAGAGCTGTTAGTTAGCAAATAACTAACTGACTGCCAGAGTTTCCTTTCCAGATGTTATTATATTCGACCAGACATGCATTGATGGCTTCTTTATCAAACATCTTTTTTTTGGGTCGGGGGGGGGGGGGTGCAAGATGGCGAGGTTTAATGCGGTGTTCTCTCTTGGCTAGACGGCCGCTAGTCTTTCCAGAGTCTGAGGTTAAGATAGATAGATAGATAGATAGATAGATAGATAGATAGATAGATAGATAGATAGATAGATAGATAGATAGATAGATAGATAGATAGATAGATAGATAGATAGATAGATAACTAACCTTTGTCATGGGACCGGTAGCGCCGCTGTCGAAAGCATCTGGGATCTGTGAGTCCATGAGTGGAGGGTCCAAGATGTTCTCGTTCATCTGGTGGGGATGAAAGTTCCCGTCTTCTATTTCGTTAGAAACCAACCCCATGACGGATACGCCTCTGCTCGCCTTCTTGTTCAACGTCTCGACCGGGCTCCTTCTCGTGTCAGGCTCCAGTCGACTCTTGCCAGCCCACCGGAACATTTCTCCCTTGTGGTGTTTCTCCACTGACCCCGTGTCCCATTTTGAATATTCGCTCCCCTTTTCTTCCCGTATTCGGTCCCTTTTTCCGGGGCGAAGCGTCTCATAGAGGTCGGTCGAGCTCAAGTCGAATCGAGCCGATCTGTGCCTGGAAATCTCTGCTTTGTCGAGTCGCTTCTGAGCCGAATCTTGGATTGTTTTGATCTCTTTCTGGATTCCGCATATCGATTGCTTTCTCTCAATTGCCCTCTCTATCTGCGGCTGATCAAACATCTTTTTCTGAAAGATAAAAGAGAGACCTCTGGGATGATTTTGTTGCATAAAACTAATAATAAAGCTGATTAATTCAGAAAGAAATGTTGCCCGTCAAGTGTTGTTGGTAGCAGTTTCTAAGTTAAATAATAAACATATACATACAATATTCGTGGACCGTGTTGACAAGCTAACATGGCAGCTGTATGATTTATGGGCCTACACTCGCATATCTCTCTCTCTCTCTCTCTGAACCTTAAGTGTCCAGGGCACTTGGGGCTTCCGCAAGGGTTTTCCACAAATGCCTGTCCTTCGCCTTTTTTTCTGCTCTTGCCCAGGTGAGCCCTCTATTGACATTCGCATATACCCAACATAAAAAAGGCCAAAAAAAAAAAAATCAAGATAAGGCTCGGTGATTTTTTCGAAAAATGTCTTTATTGCATTCGTGACATATCGTGGCTGCTTCTGTCTTCTAGTTGCAGACACCGCCATAAAACTGGTGTCTCAGCCACCATAGACACTCATCTCGCCTGCGTCCATCTCTGTGGAAGATTTCCTAGAATTTTTCCCACAAACCGTGAGGTTCTAGAACGCCGAGAGGTCAAGGAAGTTAGGGACAATAACACCCATTTTCCCTGTGTGCCTCCGTGCCACAATAGGGCTACTTTGAAATACCTGCTTTGAAGGCAAATATGGCCAACTACTGCACCAGTCCAGAACAAACTGTATGGGGATGTCCACGCCCCCCCCCTCAGGTGACCGCTAACTACTTCAAAAGTATACAAGTCGGGGTACGAAACGGATCGAAGAAGAAGAAGTAGGAGATGCCTGGTTTACCTATCTGCTACACCTTGCCTGTGCCAAGTCCGCTACAGCTTACCTGTGCCGTGTCCATTATAGCTTACCTGTGACGTGTCTGCTACAGCTTACCTGTGCCGTGTCCATTATAGCTTACCTGTGACGTGTCTGCTACGGCTTACCTGTGACGTGTCTGCTACAGCTTACCTGTGACGTGTCAGCTATAGTTTACCTGTGCCGTGTCTGCTATAGCTTACCTGTGCCGTGTCTGCTACAGTTTACCTGTGCCGTGTCTGCTACAGCTTACCTGTGCCGTGTCTGCTACAGCTTACCTGTGCCGTGTCTGCTACAGCTTACCTATGTCGTGTCTACTATAGCTTACCTGTGCCTTGTCTGCTACAGCTTACATTGTGCCGTGTCCATTATAACTTACCTGTGACGTGTCCGCTATAGCTTACCTGTGATGTGTCCGCTACAGCTTACCTGTGCCGTGTCTGCTACAACTTACCTGTGCCGTGTCTGTTACGACTTACCTGTGCCGTGTCTGCTACAACTTACCTGTGCCGTGTCTGTTACGACTTACCTGTGCCGTGTCTGCTACAGCTTACCTATGTCGTGTCTGCTATAGCTTACCTGTGCCGTGTCTGCTACAATTTACCTGTGCTGTGTCTGCTACAGCTTACCTGTGCCGTTTCTGCTACAGCTTACCTGTGCCGTTTCTGCTACAGCTTACCTGTGCCGTTTCTGCTACGACTTACCTGTGCCATGTCTGCTACAGCTTACCTGTGCAGCGTCTGCTAGGACTTACCTGTGATGTATAAAATAGGAAAACGTAGGAGCAGCTTTATTACTTAACGATTACAACGTTGTGACGTTTCGTTACCTGTGATGTGTCCGCTACAAGTTACTTATGCCGAGTGTGCTACGTCTTACCTGTGCCTTGTCTGCTACAGCTTACCTGTTCCGTATTACCGCTTTATAGACAAATACCTGTACACGACAACACTTTATTTTGTTATAACATAATTGCATCGTATCATCTAAAAATTGCTTCTCAAAAAAAAAACCAACTGATAATAGCAACTTATCACTGAATTATCATGTTCGGGTACTGCTAAAAAATCACACTAACATATTACCAAAAACCTCATCATTACACTGACTTACTATCACAAACCTCATCATCATACTAACATATTACAACAAGCCTCACCATCACATTAACATATTAGCACAAGCCTCATCATTACATTAACATAATACCACAAACCTCATCATCACACTGACATACTAGCACAAACCTCATCATCACACTGACATACTAGCATAAACCTCATCATCACACTGACATACTAGCACAAACCTCATCATCACACTGACATACTAGCACAAACCTCATCATCACACTGACATACTAGCACAAACCTCATCATCAAACAAACACGTTACTACTGTTTGCTGCTAGGCTCTGGTATCTGCTCCCTTTCAACTCAGCTCATCCGACTTCAGTATGGCGTATTTTTCGGTCCGGTTTGCCTTCACTTTCTGCCTCTGTTCACTCGACCTGAGTGATGTCCCCTACCAGAGGTATAACCTGGAGATAGAATAGGGTCTTGGCCGGCTATGATTCTCCAACTCTGGTGCAAGGAATCAGCTGCTGATCGCAGACCACTATCTCATTCAGATGTAATACTGCTTCTGTGCCACCCCATCACTGCAGACATAACCATCACTTATCACATTATCCCCCCTTCCCTAAAAAAAAAAATCACCGACACACCTATCATAAAAATATTACCTTCACTATCACAAAAACGTTCTCGAAAAAAAAAAATCAAACGCCACTAAAATATCACATTCACTTATGTCCAAAACATGAGAACCACTGGCTGACATGGAGCATTATCATCCCCATCCATTGTTGAATCGGAGGAAAAAAAAAACAGAGTACAGCACTTGGTAGAACAAGTTTAAAACTATCATTCTACATCAGTGGTTCCAAAAGTTCAGGGATTACCGCCCCTTTATCCTTAGACCATACACATGGCTCCCTTTTTCTCTTTCATTTTGGCTCTAATACCAGTTGCCGATCTTTTTATTTTCTTACGGATCTTCCAAAACAACGCCCCCTCTTCCTCCCCCCCCCCAATCCCGAGAAGGATATGGATGGGGTTATACCGCCCCGCTCTGGGAACCACTGATCTAAAAAAAGAAAACTATTCTTACATAAAACGGATATGATGGAAGCGAGGCAAGACGGAAGGAGGGCAGCAGGATGCCCTGGTTAATCCGCTGTTGTAGAGAGATGAACTTCTGAGAGGTCTGTGCTCGACAAGGCGACTCCGTGGGCGTGAGCGTGGGTTCGGGCTCATCGCTGTCCTCCTCTTCTGAGGACGTGTCTCTATTGAGGCCTAGAGCAGTCAAGACCTTGTCCCTGGTGTCTTCATCTATATATCTGCAGAACATGCACATCCACAACTATCACGGGGATATTTCACGTACGTAAACATACATCTACCGGATACATATATCTATAGTTATCGTTGAGATATTCTCTGTCTGTCTGTCTGTCTGTCTGTCTCTCTCTAAACCTTAAATGCCCAAGGCACATGGGTCTTCCACAAGGGTTTTCCACAAATGCCTGTCCTTTGCCTTTTTCTTCACTCTTGCCCAGGTGAGCCCTCTATTGCTCAGCATCCTCTCTGTTGTTCTTCTCCATGTCTCTTTTGGTCTACCCTTACTTCTGTTCCCCTGTGGTGTCCATCTTAGTGCTATTTTTGGTAGTGACTTGTCAGTCATTCGGAGCACATGTCCCAACCATCGCCAGCGTCTTTCCTCAATAATTGTTGTCAGTGGCTTCATCTGCCAACAAGAAGAATATTTTGTGGTCAAACACCATAAGAAATATGTACGTTAGCTTGTTTAATTTATCTTGCATTTCTTTGTGCCTGTCTAACAGTAGATAAATGTCGTCAGCAAAGTCAAGATCCTCCAGCACTGTGTCAAGGGTCCATTGTAATCCTCTGCGTTTGTCTGATGTTGCCTCCTTCATTAACCAGTCTACTGCCAAGATAAATAATGTTGGTGATAGTACACATCCTTGCTTCACTCCTGTTTGTACCCTAAAGCTGCTGGAGGTATGTTCTCCACAGATCACTTTGCATTGAAAACCCTCATATAGGGCTTTGACTACATTCACTGTTTTATGATGGAGGCCATGCCATGTTAGAATTTTCCACAGCGCATCTCTCTTGACACTGTCAAAGGCTTTCTCAGAATCTATAAACGATGTGTATGTTGTGCTATGCCATTCATTCCCTCTTCTTACATCCTTCCCGTGCCGTTAAACGTCACACAGGGCTTGCATAATAGTTTGCAAAGTTTTCGTATTTTCGGCGAGTTTTTCTACTTCACCAAGGGATGTTATGCTCACTGAACTGGCTTCTCTTAACAATGTCCTCCTTAGAGTATCACGTGGTCGACCTCTTTTTCTTCGGGCTGCTATAATATTTGTCCTAGTAATGGAGATATTTTACGTATTCAAAAATATATCTACATGATACATATATCCACTTATCGTGGGGATATTTTACGTGTGCAAAATTACACTAATGCAAAAAAAAAAATTAAAAAACATACCAATATATGAAAGCGAGTCAAAAAGTAACCACAAATCAAGGGACGTAGCTAATGAAAACGTGTAAACATTCAACGGCGAGTTCTTACTTTCATATGCTTCCACTATATACATACATACATACATACATACATACATACATACATACATACATACATACATACATATACTGTTCAAGAAAGAAACGCTACACTGCTGTAGTCGTAATGGACACCAAATTTCAAACTTGTATCAACATTTTATTTTACGGAATTAATGTTTCAATCTTGGCGTGAAGAAACTTTAAGACTTTAACAATGAAATGATGTTCACTAAATTTGGTTTGGACTTTATTCTTTGCGACTGAGGCCTCCGTTTCAGTAAGGTGTATGGCCTCCCCTGGCCTGTATCAGATAACGACATCTCCTTGACATGGATCCGATTAGCCGTTGGATTTGTTGTTGTGGGATGGCTGCCCACTCTTCCCGCAGTGCAAGAGACAACTGTCAGAGATTGGTTGGCGCCACGTCTCGCATGCGGACTTGTCTGTTGAGTTCATCCCATAAGTATTCTGTTGGGTTCATGTCTGATGAGATGGATGGCCATGGAATGGTCTGGACGTTGTTGTCAGCGAGGAACTAGGTGGTGAGTTGTGCTACGTGAGATCGAGCGTTATCTTGCTGAAAAATCAACCCTGGTGCAGCCGGAAGTGGAAGAACGTGAGGATGAAGAGTTTCAGCGACGTATCGTTGGGCATTCAGGCGTCCTTCAGTTTGTACCAGGTCACTTCTTCCCATGAAGTTGATCGTCCCCCACACCAGTACACCTCTACCACCATGTGGAGGAGCCTCATCCATGCAGTTCTGTGCGTAGCGCTCATGGACTCTGCGGTAAACTCTTCTCTGTCTATCGTGTCGCTGGAGCAGAAAGAATGATTCATCACTAAACCAAACCCTTCTCCAATCATTCGCAGCGGTCCATTGACGATGCTGGTTCGCCCACTGCAGTCGGTTCTGGCGATGCCGTTCCGTAATAACAGGACCTCTGTAGGGTCTTCTAGCCCATAGACCAGCGTCGTGCAGCCGGTTCCAGATCGTTTGATCTGAAATTTGACGAGCTGCTGTCATTGACTGGACTGTTGAGGACGCAGATACAAATCGATTCCCGAGGTGGCGCAGCTGTACGAAGCGGTCTTCGGCAGGAGTTGTGACTATGGTTCTTCCACTGCTTGGCCTGTCTGCAACTGAGCCAGTTTCTTGCAATCGTCCCCAGAGGCGACTAACTGTGCTTCTAACCACATTAAATTGTCTGGCCACTTCACTTTGTGACTGTCCAGTCTGTAAACGTCCAATAATGATGAGTCGTTGTTCTGTAGTGAGATGAACCATACTTGTGCATTGAATTTTCAAATTAATTGATTCGAGGAGCATCAATCTTTTATATGCACTCAATAACATGGTCAGTGAGTTTTGTGTTCAGTAAGTTTCATGGGATTCTCTTGAACCTGTCATGAGTTATTGTCAAAAATGCTGTTTTGACTAGTGTCGCTTTTCTGTGCTCATGAATTATCTGCTGAGTACGATCCATGTCAGCACGTGAAGTTCATGTCCAAGTGAACATTTCAGGTAAATTTGCCCTTGTCTGATCAGCAAACTTGCCCTTGTCTGACCAGCAAACTTGCCCTTGTCTGATCAGCAAACTTGCCCTTATCTGATCAGCAAACTTGCCCTTGTCTGATCAGCAAACTTGCCCTTATCTGATCAGCAAACTTGCCCTTATCTGATCAGCAAACTTGCCCTTATCTGACCAGCAAACTTGCCCTTGTCTGATCAGCAAACTTGCCCTTATCTGATCAGCAAACTTGCCCTTGTCTGATCAGCAAACTTGCCCTTATCTGATCAGCAAACTTCAGTTTAAATCGCAACATCGTATTGTTGCGTTTCTTTTTTGACCAGTATAGATACAAACATACATACGTACATACATACATACATACATACATACATACATACATACATACATACATACATACATACATACATACATACATACATACATACATACATACAAACTTAAATACATACATACATATATACATACAGACATATATACATACATACATACATACAAACATACATACTAGCATACATATATACATACATAGAAACATACAAATATAGATAGAAACATACACTGGCACTGCTTTGGGTGACTGATAGAACTGGCACGGTGACGGGATTCTGAACTTAAGTGGGATATTTCTCTTCCCAAACTTCTCCAACTCTGAGAGCAGTTTCTGCAAAATGTCCTCAAGAGATCTCATCTACATTCTGAAATAATCTTAGACTTATAGATAAGACTACTACTACTACTACTACTTCTTCTTCTTCTTCTTCTTCTTCTTCTTCTACTTATTATTATTATTATTCTACTCTTCCTCCTGTTCTTTCTTCTTCTTCTTCTTCTTCTTCTTCTTCTTCTTTCACTTCTTCTTCTTCTTCTTCTTTTTCTTCTTCTTCTCCTCTTCCTCTTTTTCCTTCTTCTTCTTCTTCTCCTCTTCCTCCTTTTCCTTCTTCTTCTCCTGCTTCTTCTTCGTCTTCTTCTTTTTCTTCTTCTCCTCCTCCTCCGTCTTCTTCTTTTTCTTCTTCTTCTTTCTCATCTTTAGATCTCTATATAATTTCTCCTTTATTTTCAGCAGTCTGTTGCATTGCTTGTTCTTTTCTCACGAAGTTCTTTTACCTTTTTATGAAAATATTTGCTATTATAGAACTGTTTTTCAACCTCATCATATTACTCTAACAGCCATCTCTTTTCCTCTTCCCTGCAACTCCTTCTTATTTCTTTGTTAATCTCCTCATACACTGTTTGGTTATTTTTGTTCTTCCTTCTCTTCTTCGTTAGTTCTAGAATATCATCTGTCATCCATTTTTTATTGGCTTATCTTTGTGCCTGGGTACTGACGCCTCTGATGCTCGGCGGAATGATTCTTTTAAAGTTTTCTACCTATCATTTACATCTTGAAATAATATTTCATAATCTGATACTACATCACACTGCGCTCACTCACATGTGCGTTTAGCTTTACAATAATTCATATGCTCACTTTGTTACTCACTCACTCAACTACTAGCTCACTCACTCATTGGCTGATGCGTTACCGCTATCATCAGCTCTCTCGTTTATCCACTGTGGGATCCCTCTATTCACTCACTTACTCACTTACTCACTCACTCACTCACTCACTAGCTCGCTCACTCACTCACTCACTCACTCACTAGCTCACTCACTCACTCACTCACTCACTAGCTCACTCACTAGCTCACTCACTTACTCACTCACTAGCTCACTCACTCACTCACTCACTTACTAGCTCACTCACTCACTCACTTACTAGCTCACTCACTCACTCACTCACTCACTCACTCACTCACTTATTAGCTCACTCACTCACTCACTTACTAGCTCACTCACTCACTTACTAGCTCACTCACTCACTCACTCACTCACTTACTAGCTCACTCACTCACTCACTTACTAGCTCACTCACTCACTGGCTTATACGTTAATGTTATCATCTTACTTTACCGTATGAAAGCCTCGTTGTTTCCTATTTAAAAAATTTTCCTGAAATTAACTTCATGTAATAAATATTCCTCGGACAAGTGGAACGAATTTAAGAACAATGCAGAGATAAGACAGATGAGTGAACAACAACCAGTCTCATGGGTGATCAGGAAAACGAGATGGACATATGTTGGTCACTTGATGAGAAGAAATGATCAGAGAATCCCAAAACAAGCTATCAAGTGGAACACAACAGGCCAAATAAAAAGAAGCAGACCATGTGAAACTCTGAAGAGGACATTGTTAAGAGAGGCCAAATTAACAGGCATAAAATCCCTTGATGAGGTTGAAAGATTCGCCGAAGACAGGAAAAACTGGCGAACTACTTTGCGAGCCCTATGTGACGTTTAACAGCACATGAAGGATATAAGATATATAAGATAATAAATATTCGTTCATTCGTTGTTGTTGTTGTTGTCCAAGTATGCACCAGACATGGCAGGAGACCGTGTATATGTTTGTCTAAAAGTTGGTACCTGCTAGAGAGACTGAATCTAAGCTACGGAATTTCTGTGTCACGACCTCGTTTCTTTCCGGGTGTCACGATCCCTCGTGTCTACTGAACAGTTACTAAAGACTATGCTTACTAACACCTTTTTTCGGAGATGCTAGTCAGCTCAGTCGGTTAGTACGCTGTTCTCTCGTGGCTAGGCGGCTGCTCGTCCTACCTGAGTCCGTGTTCGAATCCCAGGTAATTCTCTTGTGGTTTTTCTCTCTTATGTATCACTAAAGTCTACGATTTTTTGAGGTCTAATCTTACAAAACTGTCTTCTCTTACTTTACCGTAAGAAAGCCTTGCTGTTTTCTATTTATTTAAAAAAATGTTCCTAATGCTATCATCAGGTCTCTCCGTTATCCACTGTCAGTCCCTCTATTCACTCACTCACTCATTCACTCACCCATCCACCGACCCACTCACTCACCCACCCAACCACTGATCCACTCACTCGTCTGTACACAAAACTGAACTGAATCGTGTACACGTAGTAACACAGTACACAGAAACATACTGACCACGCCCATAGCCCCCATGGGCGTGTCCCGCAGTAGTTGAAGAAAGCTGTCCGTCAAGCTCCGCCCACCTTCATCAGACGTGGCATCCTTCGTGCTCACTGAGTTCTCCTCTGATGACGGCCCTTTCACATCCTCGGCACAGATCTCGACATCAGGCGTCGGGCTCTCTTCACGCGTGGTAGCCTTCGTGCCGGTTATACAAGGTTTCCTTTTGTCATAAAACAATTCTTCATATTCCTTCTCCCATTGTTTGTACTGTTGGTCTCTCTTCTTCGTTCTCTCCGCTTGTTTTGCAAAAATACATTTTGACGGGGATGAAGTTTCGCTCTGACTTTCAACTGTGGGTGAAGGTTGATCGGGAAACATATCATTTGACGGAGATGAAGCTTTGCCCTGACTTTCAACTGTGGCTGAAAGTTGATTGGGAAACATATATTTTGACGGGGATGAAGTTCCAGCTGTATCCGAAAGTTGCTTAGCAACGGCAGCTTGAGATTTCCCTGTGAGCCTCCAGTTTCTTAGTATCTCGTCATCCCCCTGACGAGCCTCGTTCGAGGGGCCTTTTGGAAAGTGTTTTCTCTTGATCTCCGATGGTGGATAGTCTTTCTGAAAGATGGAGAGATTTTTTTCTATTTTTAAATCTTCATTATTTGAAAATTACCTGAAAAGAGAAAAACATTTGTGGCATTTACACTGAGAATAGACATCAGCTAATCCGGTCGCTTTTGCCTAAGGACAGGCCAATGCAGACCACTGAGCCACCTACATCGACTCAAAATGTCTCAAACAGACGAGTGTCCATGGGGCAGTGGAGTCCAGACTCCAGAACATATCTTTCAAGAGGGGACAAACCATGCAGACCTGAGGCATGAGACATGGCCAGAGGACGCGAGCTTGGGCCAAAAGCTTTTGGGGCTCCTCTTAGGATTTGGTGAGGACTGCGGGCTTTGCCGTGTCGACAGGGATCAAGATCTGGTGTGACCAACAGCCTCGAACAGAGAAGACTGAGAATAGAGTGACAAGATGTGTGTATGTGTGTGCATGCGTGCGTGAGTGTTGGTTGATATGGAAAAACTAACAGTAATTACTCTTTCCGTACAATGCTAAATATCCTTACCTATAAGATGTAACCGTCATGTATCAGAAACGTGCAATACAACAAAGAAAGATTAACAACAATTGCAGATCTTTGAGAACAAGATCCTAAGAAGAATCTCTGGGCCCACAAAGGATACCAACAGTGGAGAATGGAGAGCTAGAAAGAACACTGAACTGAGCAGCTTATTTAAATCTCAACGAATTACGAGTATGAATGTCTTGAAGCTGAACATACTACGCTGGCTGGGGCATGTAGAAAGAATGGGAGAGAACAGAAAAACGTATGCACAAGAGATAAGGGAAACAAGATCAAGGGGGTAGACCAAGACAGAGATGGAAAGACAACATAGAAGATGATGTAAAAGAAATTGGTGTCACCAACTGGAGAGAGAATATTAGGAATAGAGAGGAATGGAAGAGAATTTTACCTGCATCAGTGAGACTTAATGGCTCAGAAAACAAAAGAAGAAGAAGAAGAAGAAGAAGGAGAAGAAAAGATGTAGCACAATAATTAAAGAAGGAAAGTTTTGAAGAGCTAAACATAATCCAAAAACAAGCCAATCTTTGAAATGAAAAATCTGTTTTCATGTTGCCGAAGCAAACCTTTGTATTCTTCTGCCACTGAGGTATATGCTGTACATTGTGCTAATGTTCTTATTTTCCAAGACCTTATGTGCTGCTGAAATGTATATGGCATTTATGGTAGATCACATATTTTTCGTGCTCTGTCGGCGGGCTAGAGGACAATGTATCCAACATCAGGTCCGATCGCTTTTCCTTTCCCAGCTGCAAAAGCCAAGCATCAATTTCTACAGCTAGACCTCATCGAAATACAAGTATTGATAAATCTACAAGGCCATATCTTACTGAGACACAAGCTTGATCAATCTACATGGCTAGGCCTTGCCGAGACATACGTGTTGATTAATCTACATGGCTAGAACTAGCAAAACACAGATACTGATCAGCCAGTGTAGCTAGACTTGATCGAGACACAGATACTGATAAGCCAGTGTAGCTAGACTTGATCGAGACACAGATACTGATCAGCCAGTGTAGCTAGACTTGATCGAGACACAGATACTGATCAGCCAGTGTAGCTAGACTTGATCGAGACACAGATACTGATCAGCCAGTGTAGCTAGACTTGATAGAGACACAGATACTGATCAGCCAGTGTAGCTAGACTTGATCGAGACACGCTTGGCAAACGTCCACGTGGCAAGACCCGAGATGATTGCCCGGACTTTTAAGAGGTTCTGAGAATGCGCTGTACTTTTGAATAAACTGTACAATTTATCTCTGCCACGATTCGGCCCAGATTTAGAACCGTCCATAAATGGATTCGAAAATTTGTATGGTTATTACTACACGTTGGATATGTTTGTGAGCGATCTAAACTCCTCAGCCACGTGTCTGTCAATTAAAATAGAGTGTATGATTCCTAATCTCACGTGCAACAGCAAGACTTGGATATATTACCTGATGAGACATCAGCTGATGAGCTGGGATCAAGACAGCATCTCGCTTGATCAGCTCCAAGGTCCTGGCAAAGGCTTCGGTCTTCAGGTAGGAGAGAGGTCGAGCCATTTTCAAATTTCTGGGGAAGGACTCGCTTCTGTCCACTTTTCCTCGTTCTGCATCGCCTTCGTCTGCGTTCTCGGAGCTAGAGTCTTCCGTCTCGCTCTCGTGTGCCCTCGGTTGTCTAATTCCCAGTAGCGTGAGCACTTGAGACAGGTATCTGAAGAGATAATCTGACTATGAAATCCTCTTTAACTCTTGAAGTACTGAACAACAATCTCAACACATAAATATTTTCTTCTTCATTCAGTGCGGCCGCTAAGTTTTGCAGATAAAAAAGCGACGCTTATTTTTATCCTTTCTATCCTTCCATCCATCCATCCATCCATCCATGTCATTTTTCAATGATCGACTAAACACTCGTAGCCCATTACGCCTTGTGGGTCTTGTAAGGCAGCAACAAATTCTCTCCACTTCTCACAGTCTGTGGCCAGCCTTTGTATTGTGCCCCGTCTGTGCTGCATGCTTCTCACTTCTGCTTCTACATTTCTCGGCCAGACAGCCCTACGCCTTAAGGTAGCCTTAAATTACACTTCAGTAGAAAAGAAATATAACTATGCATCTCTACTTTAAGTTCTGCTCTTTTCTCACCTGTAACTTATATTTGAGTATTAAACAGAGAAAACATAAATATTTTGTACACATTAAACGTCATGATAATCTAGAGAAGACTGTCTTGGAAGGGTACATAATGGGAAAAAAGAAAGAGAGGAAGACCAAGTTGAAGATGGCTGCAAAATATCGGTGATAATCTGCAAATGGATGGATCAGCAGCAGGGCATCTTGCTCACAACCGAGAAGCCTACAGGAGTGCTGTTAGGGCGGCAAAGTTCCGCAAAGGACATGCAAATGACTGATTGACTGAACTTTTATTCCAGAATCCTCGCTGTACTAGACTACCAACCCTCTATCTCCAACCATATTCATCTATTCCACCCACCATTTTCTTAGTTTGATTACCATTGTATCCCTCTGTTTCTCTCTCTGTTTCTCTCTCTCTCTCTCTCTCTCTCTCTCTCCTTTCCGCTTTCGCCACCTCCTCTTTACTACCAACCTATCACATCTAACAAGTCTTCATTTAAACATTCACACTACTTCACCACACGAACTCTAGACCGCAGCTTCTTGCAAGTCACAGCTAAGTGCTCCTATGTTTCTGATTTTTTTCCTCCCATTCATCATTCAAGTGAATTCATTTTCTCTTCTTTCCCTATTTCTTTGACCTGTAAGTTTTTGTATGATTAAGGTGTAAACCGAAACATTACAGCTGTGTGCTGGCGAATTAATAAAGCTGTTTCTACTCTTAATTTTAATAGTTTTAATATTTTGTTACAACCAGTACCCGGAGACGAGAAGAAACGGGGTACGGGTGGAGAGGGGGGGGGGTGTGATAGTTTTTAGAATCTTTGAAGTTGAAAGAGCCAAAAAAAAAGGAAGGTCGGGGGTGTGGGGGTGGGGGGTTATACATCTGAAGATTTGAAGAAGGGGTTTTTAATCTTTTCTTGAATGGAAGTTACGTGGAACTTGAGTGGAATTTACATAGAACTTTAGTGGAGGTTACGTGGAACTTGAGTGGAAGTTACATGGAACTTGAGAGGAAATCGAGTGCAAGTTGAGTGGAAAGTGAGTGGTATTTGAGTGAAAACTGAGTGGTAGTTGAAAGAAAATTGAATAGAAGTTGAGTGAAAAATCAGTGGTAATTGAATCAATACTGAGTGGAATTCGGTGAAAATTGAGTGGAAGTTCGGTGAAAATCGATTACTGTTTGAGTGAAAATTGAATGGTATTTGAGTGAAAATTATGTGGCAGCTGGGTGAAAATTGAATAGAAGCTGAGTGAATATTCAGTGGAATTTGACTGAAAATTGAGTGAAAGTTGACTAAAGGTTGAGTGAATGTTGAGAGAAAGTTGAACATTGAAGGTCAGATGGATAGGTCACCAAAAGAGCCAGTCATTCCTGTGAATGTCCCTTACGGAACTTTGCCTCCCTAACAGGTCTCCTGTAGGCCTCTCTGTTGTGAGCAAGATGGCTTGCTGCTGATGCATCCATTTGCAGATCATCAAAGATGTCTTGCAGCCATCTTCGCCTTGGTCTTCCTCTCTTTCTTTTTCCTGTTATGTATCCTTCCATGACTGTCTTCTCTAGATTATCATGCCGTTTAATGTGTCCTAAATATTTAAGTTTTCTTTGTTTAATCCTCTTTACTAGCAAGCCTTCTTCAATATTAAGTTCTTGTAGTATGGATATATTTGTTCTTTTTTTGTGTGTCCATGATATTTGAAGAACTCTTCTGTAGCATTTACATTCAAAGGCATTTATGTGTTTCTCAGCTGTTTTGTTAACTGTCCAGGTCTCACAGGCATATGTTGCGATGGGAAAGATGTATGCCTTCAAAAATTTTATTTTTGTAGTTCTGTTTTATTTTTTGAAGAGCGACAGATGTCCTCCTTTTAATTTCCCTCAATGTATCTCCATTATTAGTCAGTAATAATCCAAGATATTCAAAACTTTCCACTTCTTCCAGTTTTTGCTCATTGATACACATATCAGCGGCTTATTTGTTTTGTCGGTTGTCATCAGTTTAATTTTATTCGCATTAAGATAGAGGTTCTGCTCTTCACTACTCTTATGGACTGACATAATTAGTTTTTCCATTCCTTTTTGTGTTGCAGACAGCAATACTGTGTTATTAGCATATCTAATCTCTGGTATTTCATAACCTCAAATTGTTATGGCATCATAATATTCTTTGTCTACATCTTCTCTAACATTCCTCATTATATTTTCAGTATACAAGTTAAATAAGTAAGGCAACAATATGCACCCCTGACGGACCCTTTGTTTTATGTCAAACCAAGTTGTTGTTTCACCATTTATTCTTACTACTGCTTATTGGTCTAGATACAGCAGTGATGTTAATTGTATCAAATGTGTTGGAAATCCCATTTTTCCATTATTTTCCAAAGTTTCTGGTGTTGTACACAATCAAATGCCTTTGAGTGGTCTAAAAAGTATAAATATAGATTCACATTAAACTCTCTGCATTTCTCTATTATTAATCTTAGATTGAATATATGATGTCTTGATCCTCTTCCTTGTCTAAAATTAGTATGTTCATATTGACTTTTTCTTCTATTTTCTAGCGAATATACCCTTTATGATTTTTATAGAATTATCAAAAATCATCAACTGAGCAGATGAAAAATATGACAAACCAAGGTCTCCGGATAAACATTACCATCAACTCTTCCGACAAGGATGATGATGATGATGACGATGATGTTGATGACAAGGATAATGATAATGATGATGACGACGACGATGACGACTACGATGATGATGATGATGACGATGGTGATGAAGCACAATACAGATATAAACATACACGGGCTGGGCGTGTTCAGGCTGATAGAAGCCACACCCTCTTGGAATCCTGTACCTCAGTGGGCGGTTTCTGTTCCGATATTCCTCCAAGTTTTCCAAGATTTTCTCAAAATAGAAAAAATTCGTTAATTTATAACGAGATAAATATCACAGACTTGTTTCTTTATCTCCAGAAAATTCCTCCACATTTTTGTTCATATCAGATTAAGTTGACAACTTTGTAACAAGTACATACTGTCTCATTCGCCATAGAGGTATGTAAAGGAGTCGACCATTTGTATCACAATAGATATCAATAGGTGGAGTTCAATATTGAACTTTATTACATAGCAACACAGACAGACAGACAGACAGGCAGGCAGGCAGACAGACAGGCAGGCAGACAGACAGACAGATAGATAGATAGATAGATAGATAGATAGATAGATAGATAGATAGATAGATAGATAGATAGATAGATAGATAGATAGATAGATAGATAGATAGATAGATAGACGGACGGACGGACGGACGGACGGACAGACAGACAGACAGACAGACAGACAGACAGACAGATAGATAGATAGATAGATAGATAGATAGATAGATAGATAGATAGATAGATAGATAGATAGATAGATAGATAGATAGATAGATAAATACGAGAGTGATTGATAAGGTATCGGTATAAGTACAACAGATTATTTGTGGACAACTTTTTTGGGTTATTTCTCAACATAGTTCCCCCCTTGCAAGTTTATGCACTTAGTCCAGCGATCCTGGAACATACGGTTCCCTTCTTTGTAAAAGTCAGCATTTTGTGCCAGTAGAAAGTGGTCTACAGCATGAATGACGGCATCATCTGAAGCAAATTTGCGACCATTGAGCTCCATTTTCAGTTTGGTAAACAGGTAATAGTCCGAATGGGCCAAATCTGGGGAATAAGGGAGGATGTCCAAGAAGCTGGAAGCCGCATTCATGAATGGCAGTAATTGCCCACACCGACTTGTGAACTGGAGCATTGTCTCGATGAAAGATGACTCCTCTCGTCGATTTCCCTCGACGCTTTTCTTTCAGTTTGACCCGCAGTTGCTTCACAAGATTAGCGTAATAGGCCCCGGTGACCGTTCTGCCCTTTTGAAGATAGTCTACCAATAGCATACCTTCTGAATCCCAAAAGATGGAAGCCATCACTTTGCCTGCAGACAGAACCACCTTTGCTTTCTTTGGAGGTGGGGATCCATGATGTTTCCACTGCTTTGACTGTTCTTTGGTTTCTGGTTGAAAATGATGAACCGAAGTCTCATCCATAGTCACAAATTGCTGAAGAAACTTTTCAGGATCTGCAGAAAAATGGCCAAGATTGTTTCTTGACATGTTGAGACGCTGTCATTTGTGATAAGCTCCAAGACGTTTCGGGACTCATCGAGCAGAGACCTTTGTCACTTGAAGATCATTGTGAATAATGGAATGAACATATTCCTGGGAGATGTTCAACTCTGTAGCGATGTACCGCTCAGTTAGTCGTGGATCCTCCATTTTCATGTCATGGATTCTGCCGGTGGTTTCATCGGTGGTTACCGTTCTTGGTCTTCCTGGACGGGGATCATCTTCCAGACTCTCCCTTCATTGTTTGAACTGAACTGCCCATTTCTTCACTGCGCTGTAAGAAGGGGCACTTTCCCCTTGGAGTCTCTACCATATCCTCATGGATCTCCCTCGATGATAAGCCCTTGATGCAGAGGTAGCAAATGGTCTATGGGAAATTGTATCCCTTTTCTCAATTTCTGCCACCCCTTACCACTTCAGTAGCCTTTAAAAAAAATTGGTTACAGTTAATTTCTTTAAACTTGGTGTTTAATCTTACATTAACTTGATCTAAACATGCTCCTAATATCAACTGTGTGTTTTAAGTATTTGTACCTTAGGCCGAGAACTTATCAATTACCTCTCGTAACATTTCAAGGGCCTCAATTTTCTTTTCTGCTGTCTTATTCCAGATATTGGCTAATGCGTATATGAGAAGTAAAGGAACAAACACTGTTATATCTAGTACGCTATATTTTTCACTAGCAAAATCTATATGTTGACCATATAAATTATCTTTTTATTCAATGTTTTTTTTTAATAAAAAGCAAACAAGTTTCAGACAGTAAAGTGATCTAACTCATTGTTTGGTGTGCAGGATTGATTGATTGATTGATCTTTATTTCAAAAGGGTTAAGAATTTGGCACGAAGGCCCCTCTGACATTCTGCCCTCTATTATACATCTTACATTCTATTCCAGACACTCTACAAATATGCTGTTTATGTAACAAACATAATTAACATTGAAGCTGAGAGACATAAAATAAAACATTTACGTTTCGCTTTTACCCATTCATTCAATACAGAAGTAACTACATACATATCTAAATGATTATCTACTAAACAAAAATTTCGAGACTATTCAGAATAAACAATTAACTGTATTCGGTGTCTGTAAGAGCAGTTTAAGATAACTTTTAAGTTTTATGATTCATGGAGGCATGTAGTCGACATCAAATAGATATTGAGAATGTTTGTAGTTGTAGGAAGGAGTATAATTTATATATTTTTTAAATATAGAATGGGAGGGTATTCCAAAGATGAGTAGCAAAATAACTAAAGCTTGTCTTGTAAAGATCAAGTCTAGGTTTTGGAAGACATATGTCCAAGCGTTGGCTGCATCATCATCATCATCATGTGCCATGCCGACTGGCGTTGGCTATTACGCTTCTCCAGAGTACGCGATCCTTCATGCAGGCCATCAGTTCAGTTGGTGATCTCCTCTCACACCATCCCGTCAGACTGTCCAGTATCATTTCTCTTGGTCTTCCTCTTGATCTTCTTCCTTCTATTTTTCCTGTTGTTATAATATTTTCAATGCCCCCTCTTCTCATTGCATGTCCTATGAAAGTACATTGTCTCTCTCTTATCTTTTTGACAAGGTTTTTTGTCTCTCCAGCTCTTCTCCTACATTCTTCATTAGTTAGTTTTGCTGTCCAGGGGATTCGCAACATTCTTCTAATAAACCACATTTCTGCTGCTTCCAATGATTTTTTTGCTGACTTGCCTATTGTCCATGATTCACTTCCATATAACAAGATAGGTTCAATATAGCATTTTAGGACTCGTTTTCTAACATTCATTGATAAAGATGTGTTAGCTAATATGTTTCTCATTCTCTGAAATACAGTCTTTCTGTTCGTAATTTCTGTTCTGCATTTCCCATCTGAAGTTATTACTGCTCCAAGGTATTTGAATTTCTGCACCTGCTTTAGAATAGTTCCGTTTAATTTAATACTGCATGCTGGTGGATTCTGTTTCTTAGATATAACCATAGTCTCTGTCTTTTTGATGTTCAAACTAAGGCCTTTCTGTTCACTTTCTTTGGCCACTTTATCCAAGAGATTTTGCAGGTCTTGTTGGTTCTCAGCTATCAGTACTGTGTCGTCAGCTGCACTTTGGGCTAAATTTAAACAGGTTCCATAGATAAGGCGGGGCATGGCGTGAAAGAATTTGATATACTAACTTGGGTTTGTTTAAGAGGAATCTGTTCTTAAGAGGCAGTATTTTGATACGTTAGTTGTTTGTGCTTGATCTTTGTCACTAATAAGCTTTACTGCTCGCTTTTGGAGTGAGCAAAGCCTCTTTGTATTTGACACTGAACAACCACCTCAGACTGTTGAGTAATAGTCTAAATGTGTTTGTATACGTGATATGTAGTATGTCTTCCTTGTGTCTTGATCGAAGAAGTGCTTAATTTTGGCTAACTGGTATACTTTTTGTGCGATGAGTTTTGTTAGACCTTGCACGTGAGAGTTCCAGGTCAGATTTTGGTCAATAATAAGACCTAGTGTTTTGTGCTTGCTAACGTTTTCTATCTGTGATGTTTCGATCCTGAGCCGAAGTGTTGTTTTTGCTGCGTTTTGTAGGAGACCATATGTGTATGTCTGAGCCTCATATATGGTACTTGTGGGAGACTGAGTTCATGCGACGGAATTTCTGTGTCTTGACCTCGTGTCTTTTCCAGGTGCCATGATTTCAACAGCATGAAAGACTCGGCTATTTAAGAACCTTATTTTTTTGTTTGGAGCTCTTCGCTGGCATTGTAGATGGTGGACTGTTTTTGGAGGCTAAGCGGTCAATCGCCCTACCGAAGTCCGCGGTTCAAGTCCCAGGTAATTCGCTTGTCAGTCTCCTCTCTCTCTCTCTTTCTCTCTCTCTCTCTCTCTCTCTCTCTCGCTGACACACACACACATTTAAAGTTCTTTGTCTGCTCTTTTTTTAATGCTGACAGTACAAGGTTGTGATCTATCATTTTCTTTGTGGCCCGTCCGCTGCTTGAACCGCCACAAAAGCCTGTCTATCCAGCGCCAAGCCGACAGGTGTAAGTGTTCATACTATCCCACAGTTCTCTATTCCGGCTGTTAGTTATGAGCTGGGCTGTCGTTCTCTCTCCGTGCCATTTCAACAGCCCATCATCTTCTCTCTTTTTTTCTCCTTCCGTCTTTTTGTCTTCTATCATCCCTGGTGTTATCAAATATTCCAGGTCTACCTGCGCTCACGGCGTGTCCTGTGACTGTGGACTGTCTCTTCCTGAGTTTTGTCTATTCTGTGTCTCTCTTCTTCTGCCTCTTTCAGGACCTCTTCGTTTGATCTCTTCGCCGTCCATGGTATGTCCACAAGATGGCAGCCGGAAATTTGCGACCTTTATCGCGTCTAATTTCTTGAAAACTATACAGGCCGTAGTTCCTGGTTCCGTTGTTCAGTTTAAGGCAACAAATTTGATGTGGTTATAGGGATTTTTTTGTGGTTATATTTCTGCCATGAAAAGAGTTACAAATAAGACGGATGCCTCTATAAACTACATCTTACATCTTTTCCTTGTTAAACATCACATAGGGCTGGCAAAGTAGTTCGCCAAGTTTTCCTGTTTTCGGCGAGCTTTTAAACCTCAGCAGCGGATGTTATGCCAACTAAACTGGTCCCTACAGCGTAAACAACAATGTCAGCTAAACATAGACATGAGGGAGTGTTGAGAGAGGCTGGAAAGATGAGGCAAGCAGTAGCAAAAGTCAGAAAAAGAGGACAATCCAAATTTATAGGACACGGTCTACGGCGATGCTAGCTGCAATACGTTGTGACAAAGGAAAAACAGAGGGCAAAAGAGATCGAGATTGACAGAGAGAGAGAAAATCCTGGACGGCACGGACAGAGAACGCCAGCACACCTTATACTCAGCACCCGGGACAGGGAGTTGTGGGAAAACATGATCGGCAATAGACAGAAAGAAAGACAGACATTAAGTCTGTCCATCCATCCATGCCTTCGTTACCCCTATCTGGGGCATATGCCATCAACAAAGGCTCTCCATTTATTTCTCTCCTGGGCTGCTTCTTCTATCTGCCTCCAGTTGTAGCCAAATCTTTCTGGTCTCCGCTTCAAGATTCATTCACCAGGTGTTTCTAGGTCTTCCTTGTATCCCCTTACCCTGGGGATTCCAGGTGAGAGCCTGTCTGGTAATGTTTGTGGTAGGGTTTCGACGTGTATGTCCTATCCATCTCCATCGCCTTTTCCGGTTAAAAAAATAATTAGCTACGAAAACATCATTAAGTCGTTACTTTAATTTTTAAAATGGCGGATGTGTTTACTGGTGCGTTTTTTTTTGTGTGCGAACCTGGACATTTTTTATCAGGAAGGAAAAGACTTAGCATTCGGAACACACAGAGACTGTTTTATGTCTAGCAGGCAACTGTAATGTCTAGAACTCTAAGCTGGCATCACTACCCCATGGGCATATGTTTTTATAAAGTTAAAACTATTTGTTAATTGGC
Organism: Achatina immaculata; assembly: GCA_009760885.1. Taxonomy (NCBI): domain Eukaryota; kingdom Metazoa; phylum Mollusca; class Gastropoda; order Stylommatophora; family Achatinidae; genus Lissachatina; species Lissachatina immaculata. The sequence continues at coordinate 22,550,630 of CM019712.1, forward strand.
AGCCTTGATGAGTACTTACCAAGCCAAGATATTCCAGGGGCGTATCATGTATTAGCTGAAGTAAACTATCCTCTATGGACGCACTCTTTTCAGTTTTCGTCTCGGCGCTTTCTGCCCCTGCCGCATCCAACTCCGCCTCGTTTAGAAGGCCCTTCCTATGTTCTCTTTCTGAACTTGGGATGCCTTTGTTCTGCTGTTTTGTTTCCGTCCCTGCTCTACGACCTTCAGCTGTGACATCTCCTTTTTGGCGTTGAGGAGGAGTCTGACTCGTTTCGTTGAGATGTTCTCGGAAACGAGGAGATGTCGTGGGCTGTGTTGCGTGTGTCTTGTCTAGTTTTTCTGACACATCCTGGCAATCCTCCTGGCTCATCAGTTCTTCATCGTCTTCTTCTAAAATTTCGGGTTGACGGCAACGCGGGGGCTCCTCGGGACATATTCTACACGGCGAACAAGGTCTAGACTCCCCCGGCGATTCTCCACAAGGTCCTCTTTTCGAAATGTCCGTTTCTTCGTCGTTTTCAGAATCCTGTCCCTCGACTTCAGCCTTTTGTCCCTCGACTTCAGCCTTCAGTCCCTCGACTTCAGCTTTTTGTCCCTGGACTTCAGCCTTCAGTTCCTCAAATTCAGCCTTGTGTCCCTCGACTTCAATTTTTTGCCCCACGACTTCAGCCTTCAGTCCCACGAATTCAGCCCTTTGTCCCTGGACTTCAGCCTTCAGTCCCTCAACTTCAGCCTTTTGTCCCTGGACTTCAGCCTTCAGTACCTCAACTTCAGCCTTTTGTCCCTCGACTTTAGCCTTTTGTTCCTCGACTTCAGCCTTCAGTCCCTGGCGTATAGTACATTCCTCATTGGTTTCGGCAACCGTTTCTTTGATTTCCTTCTGCTGTCCTTTGTTTTCAGCTTTCTCTTCTTCTCTTTCAGCTTTCTCTTCTTCTCTTTCAGCTTTCTGTTCTTCTCTTTCAGCTTTCTGTTCCTCTCTTTCAGCTTTCTGTTCTTCTCTTTCAGCTTTCTGCTCTTCTCTTTCGGCATTCGGCTCCTCGATTTCAGCAGTGTTCCTCTGGCTTTCGGCATTTTGTCCGTCGCTGCCAGCAGTTTTAGTTTCTCTAGAGCTCTTTAAAAATTTCTTTTTTTCCGCAAGTTTTTTCTTTCTCTCCGCAAGTTTAATGAATATATCTGTCCAAGACAACTGGCATTTGACAGATGCATCTTTCCTTTCATTATTCCCTTTCTTATTCCCTTTAATTCTTTCCTTGGCAATATTTCTCAGTATTCTCCATTCCTTTTCTGAATCCGATTTGGAGTATTTTTTGTGGAACACACTGCTGCGCGTGCCCGGAAGTTGCGATCGCTGAGTGGCCCTCTTTTTTACCGGGCATGACTTGGGTGCTCCTACTGGGGCATCTTCTATGGCTTCTGGATTGTCCAGGTGGATGCACTCTGTGCAGGGAACATCAGTGTACCATGACGTATCATCATCCTGATCATAGTAATTGTACTTGTCTAACAAACTGGTGGACAGTGACTTTGGGTTATGTTCCGAACGAAGAACTTCTTTTTCGTCTCCACAGACAATGTGTGATCTCTTGGCAGAATCTTTTCTTGATTTCCGTGATGAGTCGCAGTATGATCTGTGCTTATACGCCTTCTCTTCGTTCTGCTCCTTGACACTATCATGTTGCGTGTCCTCATCATTCTTTTGTGGTTGGTCCTTCAGAATGTTTCCTTGGATGAGTTTGATGAAGTCTTTGTCGTAACCACTCGCTCCTTTTGTTTCGAGTAGTGTATTCCTTCTTCTGTCTCTACCATGGACTGTTTCATCCTCTTCTTTATCAACCCCTGATTTTTTTCTCTTCACTCCCTTCTCTATGTAGCTCTGGAGGTACGAAAAGCTAGGAGAGTCCACACCGAATTTTGCTGGACTTTTTCTTGAGGACTCCATCGCTTGGTCAATATTTCCCCCGGAAATGCTCTGCCTCAGAGTGCTTATAAGGTGGTACAACTTTGATTTAAGTGTGCTCGGAGATTCATCTTCTTCGACGGCAGCGGATTCATCGCTGGAAATATCTAGAACAAGGTCTGATTCGTCTTCAAGCGCTTCCTCAAATGACTCAAAACGATCCTCATTGTCAGCCTCGGCGTTGACTTCCTCCTCTTGCTGCTCGGCGAACGCCCTCCTCTTTTGCAACTTGCGCCAGTTATCATGATAACTATTCCGAAAGCTTTCATCCAGGAATTCATCCTCAGTGGAATAATTTCCATCCGCTTCAGAGCTGTCCCACGTTTTGCGCTTAAGTCTCATCAGCAGATCGTAGAGGATTGTCTTCAGACCTTCAGAGAAAGTTTCTGTTTCGGCACTGGAATCATCTCCCACTTTATCTTCAGAATCATCCCTATCATCAGATCTTTCATATCCCCCCGAGAGATCTACTCTGTTGGATGTGATTTCGGGGCATGAAAGGTTGATGAATGTTGAATCCCTGCTCCTGTTGAGCTTACGATTAAGTTTCTCCTCTGATGGATGCATCCCTCTGGCCCTGTACAAGTTCTTCTTCTTCCTCCCGCGTCGTCGGCACAGACCAGGGCTGATGAGAATCAACTCCTCATGGCTCGTGTAGGGCTGTCTACAGACATCACAGGAGGTCTCCTCGCTCACCTGTACAGGTGAGAAATCTGAGGGTGGAAGGGCAACATCCGTGTAGTTTCCTGGATACGGATTAGGAGTATGGTCGACAGGAATTAGGCTCTGGTTGATATACGGAGGTGTGTACCTGGTGTTGGGGATGACTGAAGGCTCGCTTAGGAGGATGCGTTTCTCGTGGTAGGAAAGGGACTTTAGGGAATCTTCGCCCGAAGAAACGCGGCACCTGTTTATGTATCTCGGCGATGTTGACAAAACAATCGATGTCCTTGACCTGGACATGACGGAGGAGTCCCGGCTTGAAGGCTTGGAAGTGTTGGGGTTTTCCATCGGGTAAGATCTGTTATCTGGGTTCAGGTTAGAAGACTCTGCGCTTCGGGTGTAAGCGTCCTTGATGTATGATCCACCAGAGGCATCTTCTCGCGATTCTTTTGGAGTAGTGGACACACGCTTCGGACTCTCTGTGTTATGGCCCATCGTCTCAGGGGTGAGAACCTTTGAGGGTTCACCTTGTGCCCCTCCATCGACGCTGACGTCATCTTCTTTATGTCCTGGACGAGGTATCGGCCTCTGACTTGGAAAAATAAACCTTAATAGGGTTTCTAGAAACCACCACGCCATGCTTGATCTTAAACCCTGGATGTATTGCGAAATATCATTGGCTGATCTTTGGCCACGGATGTATTGCGAAATATCATTGGCTGATCTTTGACAATGGATGTATTGCGAAATATCATTGGCTGATATTAATCCCTGGATGTATTATGAAATATTACTGACTGACGGCTTCAGTTTTCCCTGATATATTAGACTGATGATATCACGCTATCCACAAACCTGTAGCTATTTTTTATATCACCCCACGTTTCCTGCCGATGTTTCTTCTTCCATGGATGTTGTTCTAAGATGTCTCGTACGTTATTTACTTATTCTTGTATTAGTGAGGCTCGCAAGTTGACCTAGCACTCTCAGTAGTGCACAAGTTACCAGATGACGATGGTGATTATGAAGAAAGTAAAACACGAGTAAGTGATAAAGACATGTGTTGGCACAGAGACTTTGACCGATCCTTGTAGATTCTCCGCAAACAAAGATGTCTGCGTTCATTTGTTGTACAGTTTTCTTTTTATCAGAATCCATGCGCACTTCACGAAATGCAAATGATTATTTCTGACCGTAAAGCAAGAAATGTGTGATGAGCCTAATGCGGCTTTACTGTCCAGGACATACGGGAATACATGGTACTGATATGGCAGACAGACTTGATGGACAGGCTAAAATAAATGGCAGGTTGAGAATGGACAAGGGCGACATTGCTAAACCCGCACACTGGAAAGAGTGTGGGAAAATAAAGAGCGGGGATGGAAGAACAATATTTTTATGAAGCGATTGCTGGAGAACAAATATATCTATACTACAAGAACTTAATATTGAAGAAGCCTGGCTAGTAAAGAGGATTAAAGAGAGAAAATTTAAATATTTTGGACACATTAAACGTCATGATTATCTAGAGAAGACCGTCTTAGAAGGGTACATAATGGGAAAAAGAAAGAGAGGAAGACCAAGGCGATGATGTGCAAATGTATGCATCAGCAGCAGGCCATCTTGCTTACAACCGAGAGGCCTACAGGAGAGCTGTTAGGGAGGCAAAGTTCCACAAGGGACATGCAAATGAATGAATGAATGAATGAATGAATGAATGCTGGAGCTAGGACAAAGTAAGGATGCTAGCAAGAAATCTCTGTGGCAGAAAACGCATCGTAAAGAAGCAACAATTACTGGGAACTATTAAGAAACATTTGATGGGAACTTTTAGGAAACGTTTGATGGGAACTATCAGCAAACATTTGATGGGAACTATCAGCAAACATTTGATGGGAACTATTAGGAAACATTTGATGGGAACTATTAGCAAACATTTGATGGGAACTATTCAGGATATGCAGAAAAATGGCCAAGATTGTCTATTGACATGTTGAGACGCTGTCATTTATGATCAGCTTCAAGAAGTTTGGCTACCCATCGAGCAGAAACCTTTGTCATTTGAAGATCATTCTTAATAATGGCATGAACACGTTCCTGGGAGACGCCCAACTCAGTAGCAATGTACTGCTCAGTTAGTCGTCGATCCTCCATTATCATGTCATGGATTCTGCTGGTGGTTTCATCGGTGGTTACCGTTCTTGGTCTTTTTGGACGGGGATCATCTTCCAGACTCTCCCTTCCATGTTTGAACTGAGCTCCCCATTTCTTCACTGTGCTGTAAGAAGCGGGACTCTCCCCTGGAGTCTCTACCATATCCTCATGGATCTCCTTCGATGATAAGCCCTTGATACAGAGGTAGCGAGTGACTGCTTGATGAGAAATTTGTATCCATTTTCTCAATTTCTCCCACCCCTTACCACTTCAGTAGCCTGTAAAAAATTTAGTTTCAGTTAATTTCTTGAAATTTTATGTTTAATCGTGCATTAACTTGATCTACAAATGTACCTAATATCAGCTGTGTGTTTCACATATTTGCACCTTATGCCGAGAACTTAACAATCAGAGCTCGTATATGGGGCTGTCCTGAATGTAATGACGTCAGAGTCTGATTTTTAACATTTGAACCTTTGCATGAAATGCATGTCGAGTATGTTGCGATGCACCTCTCCGTGCAAGCACAGTTTTTTTTCTCTGATTTAAGAGACAGTTCCATTAGCCAGATAGATTGGTAGTAGAACAGGCAATCAGTTATATAGTTAGTTAGGACAGACAGTAAATCAGATAATCACTCAGTCAAAAGTTCACTTATTTAGTGGGTCAGACAGTCATTCGGTTAGTCAGTGAGACAATCAGTCAGTTAGTCATTAAGTCATTCAGTTATCGTGTCAGACAGTCACTCAGTTTGTCAGTCAATCAGACAATCAGTCATTCATATAATCAGTTATTCAGACACTCACGAGGCCTAAAAACGGATAGAGCTATGTTATCTACCGCAACAGCAAAATGGTTGCCTGTAAAATGGATAGGGCTACGTTTTCTAAACAAGAAAACTTGGCAAACAACTATGCGCGCCCTATATGACGTTTAACGGCACGGGAAGGATGTAAGATGTAAGATGTAAGATGTTATCTACCTCAACGCAAACTAGTTGCCTGTAAATCAGGAGCTTATGTAGCCACCACTTCGAGCATGCCCCGAGTATAATGAGGACGTTCCCCCGTACCAGCTGCGGCTAGATCTTTCCCCAGTTCCAGTTAACCGTGCACAAAACAACAACAACAACAAGAAAAACAACAACAAGAACATTAACGACTTTTTATCTTTCTTCTTAAAGTAAAAAACCATATATGGGTAATTTAGTTTCTAGGTCTCAGAACCATATTTGGGCAATTCAGTTTCAAGGTTACAGAACCACATACGGGCAATTCATTTTCTAGGTCTCAAAACCATTTAGTTTCTAGGTCTCAAAACCATATATGGGCAATTTAATTTCTAGGTCTCAAAACCATATATATGGGCAATTTCTAGGTCTCAAAACCATGTGGGCAATTTAGTTTCTAGGTCTCAAAACCATATATGGGCAATTTAATTTCTAGGTCTCAAAACCATATATATGGGCAATTTCTAGGTCTCAAAACCATGTGGGCAATTTAGTTTCTAGGTCTCAAAACCATATATGGGCAATTTAATTTCTAGGTCTCAAAACCATGTATAGGCAATTTAGTATCTAGGTCTCAAAACCATGTGGACAATTCAGTTTCTAGGTCTCAAAACCATGTGGACAATTCAGTTTCTAGGTCTCAAAACCATGAGGACAATTCAGTTTCTAGGTCTCAAAACCATGTGGACAATTCAGTTTCTAGGTCTCAAAACCATGTGGACAATTCAGTTTCTAGGTCTCAAAACCATGAGGACAATTCAGTTTCTAGGTCTCAAAACCATGTGGACAATTCAGTTTCTAGGTCTCAAAACCATGTGGACAATTCAGTTTCTAGGTCTCAAGTCCATATGGAATATACGCTAAATCCGTTTGGTAATTTTCCATTCCAAAATCATTGAAAAGGGAAAATAAAATTATATTGAACTTGTAAATGAACGGTACAGTTGAAACCACTAATCCTGAACTCCATAGACTTTAAAAAAGCATTTGATAGCATACACAGAGATTCACTGCGTATAATTTTAAGACTATATGGAATAACATCTAAAATTGTCAACACAATTAGAGATCTCTACAACGGATATGTCTGTGTGGTCAAGACAGAAGAATGGATGAGCGAATGTTTTCAGAATGAAACTGGCGTGAAAGAAGGATGTATGTTATCTCCCTTGCTTTTTTGGAATTACCGTAGACTTTATAATGAAAAGATGCTGTACAGGTAAAACTGGCATTGATTGAGTACATGGGATCCAAATAGAAGATCTTGATTTTTGCAGATGACATAACTCTTATCAGTGACAATGTGAAATCGATGCAGGAAAAAGATTCCCTGTCTTCCTTGGCTAGCAAAATAGGTCTTGAAATTAACAAAGACAAAACAAAAATAATAAAACTTCTCATTAATCAAGAAGGAAAAATATACGTAGAAGGAACAGTTATTGATGAAGTAAACTAATTTGCATACCTTGGCAGCTACATAGACCAAGATGGTGACACCAGAAAAGAAGTTAGAATTAGAATTGCAAAACAGCATTGTCTTCCAAAAATCGTGAGAACATATGGCATTCAAAAGTTATAAGCACAAAAACCAAGTTAAGATTATTGAATTTAAATGTGATATCCACCCTCATTTATGGATGCGAAAGCTGGAAAACAACTAAAGAAATAGACAAGAAATTAGACTCTTTTGAAAACAAATGCCTAAGGAAAATACTTGATATAAAGTGGATCGATTTTAAAAACAACGCAAAGATACAATAGATGAGCAAACAATAACCTGTCTCATGAGTGATCAGAAAAAGAAGATGGACATATGTAGGCCATATGATTAGAAGAAACAATCAGAGACTACAAAAACAAGCTATCAAGTGGAGCACAATAGGCCGAAGAAAAAGAGATCGACCACGTGAAACTTTAAAGAGGGCATTGTTAAGAGAAGCCAGTTTAGTAGGCATAACATCCCTTGAGCTCGCCGAGAACAGGAAAACTTAGCAAACAACTATGTGAGCCCTATATGATGTTTAACGGCACGGGAAGGATGTAAGAAGTCAGTTTTATGTTTCTCAATGACTTCTGAAAACAGTTTATATGTTTGGCTAAGTCAAGAAATTGACTGAGGTAGAGGCTGCCGTAAATAATGAGTGATAAGAACAGATATAAATTGATAAGATGTGATGAAAATAACAAGATGTTATAACTGCAAGAACTGGCAGCGTGACAGAGTGTACGTGTGAGACTTGATTCTTGTTGTGGCCGTGTTGACTGAATACGATGGTATCGCAGTAAGAGGTACAAGTTTAATTCCTCTCTACGTGGCCTCCTCAGAGAAGTTATGATGCAGCCTTTCATAAACATCACAGGCATCATCGTCATCATTATTATATTTACAACAACATCATCATCATCATCATCTTGTTTAATCGAGTTGTTATATCTCTTATCGTATAAACGAGGCGCATATCTAGCTCTTGTAAAACGAAGAATCAGTTCAGACTGAAAGGTCCAGCATCAGAGAAATATTTTGGAATATTCTGGAACAACCACGATCCTTCCTGTAACGTGTGTTGTTTAGACACCCAACCTGTAACTCACAGGGAAGACACTTGGCAGGATTCTCCTTCAGTGAGCGCGGTGTTTCGAGTGTCGGTGATGTCCCCCTAAAATCAGAGGACGGAAGTGCAGGCAGCATCAGGAGCAACTTCCTGGTAGGTGGAGCAGGACGACCCACATGGGGTCATTGTAACAGACCCCCGAAGCATGTTACGGAGAATCGAGAGACATTTCTTCTGCAGGGAGTGGGTCCAGCTTCTAGAAGGCTATCGGTTATCCAGGCTGACGTGGATCTACTGTCCAGGCCACACGGGAGTCACAGACAGTGGGAGAGCGGACAAGCTGGCTTATGTGGCGTCAAGTCAGGGCACCCTAAAAATGGACAAGAAGGATATCGCAAGAGCCACCTTTGATAGGATGTGTGTGGAGGACGACATGAGGTTGAATCACTGCATAAAGAGGGTGGTCGAATTCGGGGGGTGAAGAGGGATAGCGGACGTTTTTTTCTGAAAGAAGTGGTTTAAGACGTGTTACCCACAACCTGCGTGTGGCTGGCTCCATCAGCGGGTGCATGGTTCAGTGGGCGTTGGAACGGTAGGCGGGGCACACATGGGAATTCCCGGAGTGTGGGGATGCCAGTCTCTGGTTATAAGTTACAGATTACAGTCAATCAGTCAATTAGTTAGTCAAGTGTCAGTCATCGAAGCAAATACAAAGCAACCTTCTCCAAAGTACGTATCACATATATTTCAATGCATTACAGGTAGCCAAGGGCAGCGGTTCAAATCCTAACTAAATGCTAGATCACGGGACAACACACAGTCAGCGCAGTATTGGATGTCATCTTCCCACAAACACTGAAGGGAGTCCTGATGTCAAAGGCAGAACCAGTGTGGGCAGGCCCCGAGTGTGATGAAGCCGCGCCGCCCAGGACCAGCAACGGAACTAGGCCCATTTTTAACAGTTCCTGTTACAGTTATAGTGTCAGTCAGCCAGTCGGTTAGTTAGTCAGATAATTATTAAGTCGGTCAGCCAGTCGGTTAGTTAGTCAGATAATTAGTAAGTCAGTCAGCCAGTCGGTTAGTTAGTCAGATAATTATTAAGTCGGTCAGCCAGTCGGTTAGTTAGTCAGATAATTAGTACGTCGGTCAGCCAGTTGGTTAGTTAGAAAGATAATTAGTAAGTCGGTCAGCCAGTTGGTTAGTTAGTTAGATAATTATTAAGTCGGTCAGCCAGTCGGTTAGTTAGTCAGATAATTATTAAGTCGGTCAGCCAGTCGGTTAGTTAGTCAGATAATTAGTACGTCGGTCAGGCAGTCGGTTAGTTAGCCAGATAATTAGTAAGTCGGTCAGCCAGTTGGTTAGTTAGTCAGATAATTATTAAGTCGGTCAGCCAGTCGATTAGTTAGTCAGATAATTAGTAAGTCAGTCAGTTAATTAGTCAGATAATTAGTAAGTCGGTCAGCGAGTTGGTTAGTTAGTCAGATAATTAGTAAGTCGGTCAGCCAGTCAGTTAGTTAGTCAGATAATTAGTAAGTCGGTCAGCCAGTTGGTTAGTTAGTCAGATAATTAGTACGTCGGTCAGGCAGTCGATTAGTTAGTCAGATAATTAGTACGTCGGTCAGGCAGTCGGATAGTTAGTCAGATAATTAGTAAGTCGGTCAGCCAGTTGGTTAGTTAGTCAGATAATCAATAAGTCGGTTAGCCAGTTGGTTTGTTAGTCAGATAATTATTAAATCGGTCAGCCAGTTGGTTATTTAGTCAGATAATTAGTAAGTCGGTCAGCAAGTCGGTTAGTTAGTCAGATAATTATTAAGTCGGTCAGGCAGTCGGTTAGTTAGTCAGATAATTAGTACGTCGGTCAGGCAGTCGGTTAGTTAGTCAAATAATTAGTAAGTCGGTCAGCAAGTTGGTTAGTTAGTCAGATAATTATTAAGTCGATCAGCCAGTCGGTTAGATAGATAATTATTAAGTCGGTCAGGCAGTCGGTTAGTTAGTCAGATAATTAATACGTCGGTCAGGCAGTCGGATAGTTAAGCAGATAATTAGTAAGTCGATCAGCCAGTTGGTTAGTTAGTCAGATAATTAGTAAGTCGGTCAGACAGTCAGTTAATTAGTCAGATAATTAGTAAGTCGGTCAGCTAGTTGGTTAGTTAGTCAGATAATTAGTAAGTCCGTCAGCCAGTCAGTTAGTTAGTCAGATAATTAGTAAGTCGATCGGCCAGTTGGTTAGTTAATCAGATAATCTGTAAGTCTGTCAGCCAGTTGGTTAGTTAGTCAGATAGTTAGTAAGTCCGTCAGCCAGTTGGTTAGTTAGTCAAATAATTAGTAAGTCGGTCAGCAAGTCGGTTAGTTAGTCAGATAATTATTAAGTCGGTCAGGCAGTCGGTTAGTTAGTCAGATAATTAGTACGTCGGTCAGGCAGTCGGTTAGTTAGTCAAATAATTAGTAAGTCGGTCAGCAAGTTGGTTAGTTAGTCAGATAATTATTAAGTCGATCAGCCAGTCGGTTAGATAGATAATTATTAAGTCGGTCAGCGAGTTGGTTAGTTAGTCAGATAATTAATACGTCGGTCAGGCAGTCGGATAGTTAAGCAGATAATTAGTAAGTCGATCAGCCAGTTGGTTAGTTAGTCAGATAATTAGTAAGTCGGTCAGACAGTCAGTTAATTAGTCAGATAATTAGTAAGTCGGTCAGCTAGTTGGTTAGTTAGTCAGATAATTAGTAAGTCCGTCAGCCAGTCAGTTAGTTAGTCAGATAATTAGTAAGTCGATCGGCCAGTTGGTTAGTTAATCAGATAATCTGTAAGTCTGTCAGCCAGTTGGTTAGTTAGTCAGATAGTTAGTAAGTCCGTCAGCCAGTTGGTTAGTTAGTCAAATAATTAGTAAGTCGGTCAGCCTGTTGGTTAGTCAGATAATTAGTAAATCGCTTAGCCAGTCGGATAGTTAGTCAGATAATTAGTAAGTCGGTCAGCCAGTCGGATAGTTAGTCAGATAATTAATAAGTCGGTCAGCCAGTTGGTTAGTTAGTCAGATAATTAGTAAGTCGGTCAGCCAGTTGGTTAGTTAGTTAGATAATTAGTAAGTCGGTCAGCCAGTCGGATAGTTAGTCAGATAATTAGTAAGTCGGTCAGCCAGTCGGATAGTTAGTCAGATAATTAGTAAGTCGGTTAGCCAGTTGGTTAGTTAGGTCAGATAATTAGTAAGTCGGTCAGCCAGTCCGAATTGTTAGATTTAAAACATTTCATGATCCAGGACAGCTCAAACACAATCTTCCCACTTTTTGCGCAGTTGTGTCTTCTATCTTCTGTAGAACGATATCATTCCTGTGACGCTAAACACCACACAGGGCTCTCATGCTAGCTTGCCAAGATTTCCTGTTTTCGGTGAGCTTTTTAACCTCATTTAAGGGATGTTATTCCCACTAAATCGGCCTCTCTTAACAATGTCCTCTTTAGAGTTTCACGTGGTCGACCTCTTTTTCTTCGGCCTGTTGTGCTCCACTTGATAGCTTGCTTGTTTTGGTATTCTCTGATTGTTTCTTCTCATCACGTCTCCGATAAATGTCCGTCTTCTTTTTCTGATCACCCATGAGACAGGTTGTTATTTGCTCATCTGTCTTATTTCTGTGTTGTTCTTGATTTCATACTACTTTATACCAAGTAATTTCCTATGGCATAGTTGTTTTCCAGCTTTAAATTGCATTAATGAGGGTGGATATTACATTTTCATTGAATAATATTAACTTGGTTTTTGTGCTTATAACTTTTGAATGCCATATGTTCTCAAGATTCTTGAAAGTCAGTGCTGCTTTTGCAATTCGAATTCTAACTACTTCCTTGTTGGTGTCACCATCCTGGTCCATGTAGCTGCCGAAATATGCGAATTGGTTTACTTCTTCAACAGCTGTTCCTTCTATGAATATTTCGTCTTTCGTGGTTAATGAGAAGTTTCATTATTTTTTTCCTTGTTAATTTCAAGTCCTGTTTTATTAGCCATTGAAGACAGGGTATCTGTTTTTACTTGCATTGACTTCACATTGTCACTGATAAGAGTTATGTCATCTGTAAAATAAAGATCTTCCAGTTGGGTCTCATGTACCCAATCAATACCCGTTTTACCTGAGCAGCATTTTTTCATTATGAAGTCTATGGCTATTCAAGAAAGCAAGGGAGGTAGTATACATTCTTGTTTCACGCCTGTTTAAATATATAGAACCATTCACTCATATCTTCTTCTGTGTTGACTACACAGAGATATCCATGGTAGAGGTCCCTAATGATGTTGATAATCTTCTGAAGAACGGGATTTCAAGTCTGATGGGATTTCCCAGAAGGACATCCTGCACAAAACTGCACCATCATGACCAGAGATATTGTCGCGTCTTGGAAACAAACATGTGAAGGAATATTGAATGGAACAACATCACATTAATTTTTTTGTAATTGATAAACTTCTAGCGTTACAGGTGTATGTGAGTAAAAAGAAGAGCTAATTTATGGTAAAGATTTATGTTATTGGTAACATGTAACCCATGTTTTTTACATGGGAGACACACACACACACACAAAGAAAAAAAGACGTGAAAAATGTGGCTATACCATCGGCCATTGGCTCAAATGTTCCAAATATCCCTCGTGAGTTTTCATATTTTGGATCTTAAGAAACTTTTCTGAAAAATGTCCATGTCCAAATCAGAAAACGGCCAAGACAGCAAGGAGTTGTCCCCGGCTGCTGAAGGACAGCTCTCAGGTGGGAACATCACAGGTAATCTCTCAGATGTGTGCCTTATGGGGAGAGGTCCATATTGGCGGCAAAACATGTCCACTTGGCCGTATATCTCAGCTGCATATAGACCGCTGCCACGTGTCCGTAGGAAGCAGGCAGACACGCCGCAGGGTCATATTGCTGATTGCGAGGGTCTGGCCGGACCTGACCACAGCCTGCCGGACATCAGCTCAGAATATCCTCAGACTACCTTAAATTCCCCGTCCAGAGCTTCGGTGCAGGTCAACGCTTCTCAGGCAACATGTCAACCCGAGGGTCAGCCTCCGGCGACAAGATTTCGAAAAGTTCAAACCCGGTTAGCCCAGAATAGCCACCAGCCAGCTTCAAGCGGCGACGCCTCTGATGCCACGGGAAAGGTCAGAAGCGAAGGTCCAGCGGATACGATAGGCTCTGTAACCAGTAGCGACAGCTCTTCCACGGCACCGAAAAGTTGCGAAGGCTCACAGGAAAGAGCCCAGCCAAACAAGGAGAAAGAAGCGCAGGGCTTCGATCTTCCGCAGTGTTACCTGGCCACCTTATCCTGTGGCCGTCGGGGCTACAGCTTGGACAGATCATGCACGCACTCAGCTTCCTGGCACTGCGGCTACACTCGCAGGAATATAACCTTCACCTTTGGAAACTATCGGCGACGGAAACTGCTGCAGAATGAAAGTGTTTCTGGGATTTTTTCAAACGAGTCCTGCTCGTATCTGAGAAAGAATTACTCCGATTTTAAGACCGTCTCTGCCCTCCTTGACAAATCTAAAGAAGAGAAGAGCTCAGAGCACCTGGGTTTGAACCTGACAGGAAATAGAAGCCCTAGTTTCGTGAATAAGTTGATTGACCTAGTTATGAGACTCATGCCGCAGCAGAGAGTGGAGAACCCGCTATCTTACGAGAAGACTTCCTCTCAAATACATTTTAATAACTCATTGGAGGAAGGAGTATTCTCCCTTTTCTCGCCAAACCTTGGAGACATTTTTTATGGGAAAGGTGTTAGACAGAGTGTGATGACTGACGGCTGTGTATTTCAGGTACCCAATCAGGAGGCGCGTCTTCAAGAGAACCAGGAGAGCAAGAGTGAAGAAACTCTCCCGGAAGTGAAAGAAAAATACGAGGACGTAGAAGACGACAGCGAAGTCAGAGAAACATTCGAGGAAAATGAGAGAGGCAGGGAAGGGAAAGCGAAAGCACGGAAGTCCAAGGTGGAAACTGAAACAGGCAAGAGCCGAAAGAGAGCCGCTTCCAAAGAAAAGACGGGAAACAGTGGTCCCGTGCAACAGCCCACGAGATCTGGAGCTACAGTAGTTAAGAGAAAGAAAAGAGAGGTAAAGGTGACCGAAACAAGAGCACAAAAGAAAGACATAGAACAACAATCAAGCCAACAGATGGAGCCCATAAAGCAACGATCAGTCCAACGGGTGGGAGATAAAGAACATCTGAGACAAACGGAGAAAGACATCGAACAACAGAAAGAAGTAGCGCTGCAACATGGCGGTCATGGAGAACAAACTGAAGACGAAGTCCAACAAGAAGCAGGAATTATTTCACATCAAGAAAGTTTCGAAGGCAGAAAAAGTCCAAGAACAAAACAGCAATATCTCTTCACAGAAAATGGAAGAGAAAGTCGAAACAACAATAACGATGAAGAAACGATAGAACGGGCAGATTTCTCCGTACAGAAACAGAAAAAAGAAAGAACCAGGGAACCGGAAAAATGCAGAAACAGAGAGAAAGAAACGTCCCCAGGAAGAAAACAACAAAGTATCCTTAACAATAATGCACAAAACGAATCAGACAAAAATGAAAGTAAACAGGAAGAAAAAGAAAAGAAAAATGAAGAAATGTTTATTAAGAAGGACACAGAAACAAAGAAAAATGAGGAGAAAGGAAAGAGAAAGGAGGAAGAAAATATCAAACAGGGCGATATGCAGTATTTATACAAATGGAAAGAAACAGATATGAACAAAGTTATGGAAGAAACATTGGACAGGATGGGCAGAAAACAGCATAAACATAATAAACAGGAAACTCATGATAGTTCGGAACAGACTTCTTCAAGAGGTAGAAACCTACCGGAAGAAGACGATGAAACTGCGCACAAAGAGTTAACACAGAAGAAAGTAAAGTCCAAAGCACGAGCAGCGCATGAGGAAATACGGCTCACACGAGTGATACCTTTCTGCGAGGGAAAAGATACGAAGCTGGAAATGAAACAAAAGAGGCGCCGGACGAGCTCCTTGGTGGAGAAAACACGCCAGGAAAAGAAGAGAATCCGCTCCTTCTTAAGGGCAAGTGGCGAAGGTTTCAGTTTGGACAAGCACAGATCTGGAGCTACGCAGAAGGAGCATGGGCACATAGCTAGAAAAAGCTTGTTTACGGCCTTCCAGACGGGAGACAACAGAAAAGGCTTAGATAAAGACAACAAAGACGTGTGTACGCTCCCAATAACCTACTCATCAAGCTCCGAATCCGACGCTTCTCTAAATCTAGAAGACGTAAGGCAAAATTTCAGCGAAGAAGGTCGTGACTCCCGCGTGACGAAGGGACAAAGAAACGCCATTGATTCCTCAGAAAGGCTGAGCAGGATGAATATAAAATTGCTGGAAAATAACAAGAAAGAACTAACTGGAACGAGAAATATAGAGAACAGAGAAACAGACGCCATAGGAAATGAAACTGCCAACAAGGAAGAATGCAAAATTATGCCCAAATTGAACATACACCTTGAAGCTGTTCAGGAAACAGAGGAAATTGTCTCTATCGGTAAGGAAAATGTTCGAGTCCGTTCTAGTTCTAGACGTGATGAAGGTGGACACAGCGCCAAGGACATGAGGAAAATTAGGTCAGAAACTGATGGTTCTGGTCCAGAATATGATGTCCGGTCAGCGAGACACGAGAACGGAGACGTTCCACGGGTGCCGGAAGAAGTGACGAAGGGAAGCCAGTTACGAGGAGTGGCTATGGAAACTCACCTGCTTCAGGTACAAAGTGACACAGAAACGTGGCTGGAGAACTATAACGAGAGGGATTCAGGTGAGAGGATATCTTCCACAGAGATAAAACAAACGATTAAGAAGAAAATAGATAAAAGTGGGAAGGGAAAGCTTGACGGGGAAAGTGTGCTTGTTTACCAGTGTTTAGCCAAGGAAAAAGATGTGGCAACAGAAAGAAAAATAGAGAATACAGGCCCTCAACAGACGATGAAAACTAAAAGAAAATCCGAAAAGGTGCTAAAGACAGAGGCCGGAAGAGAAGGCGAAGGTGCGTCTATGATGGTGAAAGACGAAAGGAGCTTTCAAGACAAATTAGAGAAGGAAGAAATACCTGAGAAATATTTAAGTGAACATGAACACGTGGCACAACAACATCCTCGGCGCCCGAGTGGCACAGAAACAAATCACGAGCAAACACTGCAAGTTTCAGATGCTGAAAGCGAGTTTTCTGTGTGCGAAAACTGTGGGAACTACAAACAAAGAAACAGAGAAAAAGTGAAGAAAGTGAATGCTTGCCCAGATCCCAAGCTGGACACAAGCGGTGAGGAAGACGGAGCTAAGCAAGGCTCGGAAACAGGCAAGCTGGACTACGAGAGAGAACACACGGGTAAGGATTCTACGAAATATCTTACAGGGTCTTTGGAGACTCTACAGCCTGCTTCCGAGACAAAGGCCGGCGAGGCTGTCTTCATGTTGACGCAGACGATGAACGTTGACGACGGAGACGTTGAAAAGGTTAGCCCGCCTCAGAATGGCTCTAAACTTGAAGAAGGCAGGGCTGAAGACCCTGGTCAGAAGGAGACGGACATTGGGGCCCAAGGTGATTCCGTGGAGTGCTCAGAGTCGGAAGGATGCGGCCGGTATGTGGGGGAGAAACCGTCGCAGATTGGACGAGAAGAGGTAGAAGAAGAAGACCACACGGACGAGATATATGAAAATGGAGAGGATTGTGGGAGTGATAACTTAGAGGAGTCGAATGCTCAAAAAGGAGAGTACGAAGGAGGACGGATTGGCAGTAGCTTTCTGCCACTTAGCCAGGATTTCAAGAGGGCCGAGTTAGAAAGTTACCACAATCAGGTAAGATCATGTATATAAATACGTCAAGGTGCAGCCAGTCACACAAGCTAATAACTTTCATGGTCCTCTATCTATCTATCTATCTATCTATCTATCTATCTATCTATCTATCTATCTATCTATCTATCTATCTATCTATCTATCTATCTATCTATCTATCTATCTATCTGTCTGTCTGTCTGTCTGTCTGTCTGTCTATCTATCTATCTGTCTGTCTATCTATCTATCTATCTATCTATCTATCTATCTATCTATCTATCTATCTATTATCTATCTATATATCTATCTATCTATCTATCTATCTATCTATCTGTCTGTCTGTCTGTCTGTCTGTCTGTCTGTCTGTCTGTCTATCTATCTATCTATCTCCCTCTCTTTTCAGCAATCTAGGTCCTTAAGTCTCTAGTGTTGTACTTACTAGCCATTGAAGTATAATCTGAAACTGTCAAACTGTACTCAGTGCCTATTAAACTAGCATTTGGAACTGTTGAATTGTATCTACTACTTCCGAACCGTAATCTTCAATGACTGAGGTGTACTCTTTGATCTTCCCTTAGTTTCATCATTCATACATTCATTAGCATGTTTCTTGCAGAACTTTGCTTCCCTAACAGCTCTCTTGAAGGTCTCTCGGCTGTAAGCAAGATGCCCTGCTGCTGATGCATCCATTCCCAAATCATCAACAATGTCTTGCAGCCATCTTCGCCTTGGTCTTCCTCTCTTTCTTTTTCCAATTATGTACCCTTCCAAGACAGGTCTTCTCTAAACTGTTATGTACGAGCTGCCTCAGTTTTCTCCAGTGACTTTAAGTACACCGTGGGATTGCAAACAGGGTGGGTGTAGCTGTTGTGAAGGTGTTGGAATACAAGAGTCGTGTCGTTTGAAGACCCTTGGTGAATCCAACAAAAGAAAGTCTTCTTGGTAGGCTCCACTGCCGTGATGATTAAGGCAAGCCGTGGCCCGTAAGCCAGGCTGAGGCTGTTAGTTTGACCACAAAAGGTCGTGATGCCGACGGTGTCTTGTCCCCGTCTGTTTAGCTGTTAATGTTAGCAGTAGTCCTCCAGTGTCACAGCTATCTTTTCAGCTGTTACTGTTAACAGTAGTCCCCCACTGTCACAGCTATCTTTTCAGCTGTTACTGTTAACAGTAGTCCCCCACTGTCACAGCTATCTTTTCAGCTGTTACTGTTAACAGTAGTCCCCCACTGTCACAGCTATCTTTTCAGCTGTTACTGTTAACAGTAGTCCCCCACTGTCACAGCTATCTTTTCAGCTGTTACTGTTAACAGTAGTCCCCCACTGTCACAGCTATCTTTTCAGCTGTTAAGTCTGTTAAGACGAAAACATGCGAGCAGAAAATTAAACCCCGCAAGGAGACGGGACTACTTTTCAAGCTCCACCAATGGCGAGAACGCCTGAGAAAAGTGTTATCTGGTATCTTGTTCTGAAAGATTATAAGTGGGATTCAAATGCCTAACAACAAATGCTTAAGGAAAATACTCGGCATCAAGTGGAACGAATTCAAGAACAATGCAGAGATAAGACAGATGACTGAACAACAACCAGTCTCACGGGTGATCAGGAAAAGGAGATGGACATATGTTGGTCACTTGATGAGAAGAAATGAGCAGAGAATCCCAAAACAAGCTATCAAGTGGAACAGAACAGGCCAAAGAAAAAGAGGCAGACCACATGAAACTCTAAAGAGGACATTGTTAAGAGAGGCCAAATTAACAGGCATAAAATCCCTTGATGAGGTTGAAAGACTCGCCGAAGACAGGAAAAATTGGCTAACTACCTTGCGAGGTTTATGTGACGTTTAACGGCCCGGGAAGGGTATAAGATATAAGATAAGTGGGATTAAGCATAGCCATGTCATGATTTACTGGCACCTACGTAAGATGTGCTATGATGTTAGTTTCCATATTTTCCTAGGCCATTAGACAAAAGGTCAGCATCACGTCTCCCTCTCTTCTCTAGCTCTACGGTAACCCACCTGGATGACCTGGGAGCTGTTAAGCTGATCGAGCTACCTGCCTGGCCATCAGAAACAATCAGCATTCGGGCGCCTACTGTATCAATATACCTCGCCTCCCAAAAAATAAAAAAAACCCAATAGTCTTCTTCTTCTTCAATCTCTCAGGAACTGCGAACTGGCGTTCTGTGCAGCCGATGGGATGAAGATGTTGAGGCACAGCATCGTGTCGGATTGGGAGATGGTTATGGAGGTTAATTTTTTTCAGTCCGTGGGTGGAGCTGAAAAGCAAGGGGCGTGCAATGCTTCTTTAACAGACTCCACCACCATGGGGACTACGGCTGCCCCTGCCCCCTTAGCCAGGCTAGGCCTGTTACTACTGGTACCAGGGAAGAGGTGGGACAGGGTCTTGGGTCAGCTGTGGGTCGCTGAATGCCAAATGGGACAGTGCCTTAGTTGATATTAAAGTTGGTCTTATGTTGGATGTTTGTTTTCCAGGCGTTTGTACAGAAGGAGATCACCCAAGTGCTCCAGAATGCTCCCTCCAAGTTCATTGTCCCGGAGAGGCGGTCTTTTTACGAACCTCCTGAGGTTAAACCTATGTAGGTTCTATGTAGGTTCTATATAGGTTCTTGCATGTAATTTTTTAGCTTACATACCTACGTGTAATTGTTACTCCATTTATGTATTTTTTTGTTGAGATGGATGGAAGGAATCTAATCTAAGTGCCGTGCCTCTTGGCGTATGCGATCACTTCTCTCCACAATTCCCTGTCTTTAGACTTGATTATGAGATCCGCCGGTGACTTTCTTCCTAGCCACACTGACAGCCCATCCAGTAACGTCTCTCTCTGTCTTCCTTTGTCTCTTCTTCCTTCAATTTTTTTCAGTTGCCACAAAGTGTTCCAACTTTCCTCTTCTCGGGAAATGTCCTACAAATCTCATTTGCCTGACTCTGATCTTTGCTATAATTTGCTTTTTAACTCCAGCCTCTCTCTTAAGACTTCTTCTTGGCTGTCCATAGTACCTTCAACATCCTTCTTATGAACCACATTTCCATGGCCTCCATTTCTCGCTATACTCTCTTACTCATAGACCATGCTTCACACCCATAAAACAAAATTGGCTTGATGTAACATTTAAGTACTCGGAATCCTGTTTCCACTGACATGGATCTGTTGCACAAGATGTTTCTCATTGTCTGGAATGCTGACTTGGCCTGAGCACGTCTGCTTTTTATTTCTTTGTGACATTTCCCATTAGTTATTATAATTGTTCCTTAGTACTTAAATCTATCAACTTGTTTCAGATTTGTATGGATGGAATAGAGAAAAAGCCAAAAAACTTGATTATCTTCTTGCACAAACGAAACCGCCAGATTTAGAGAGGAAATATGCAGTCATGTTTCGACTTACGGCCGAATTAGTTACGGCCTTTCGTACTTACGGCCGACTAAGTTACGGCCTTTCGTACAAACGGCCGAGGTCCCGTAGCACTGTTTAATGTAGGGTTTCACAACCTGGGCTCCGTAACGTATCTGAGGAGGCTCCACTAGAGATCATGACAGAGAAAACAAAAATTAGTCCAGGCACATCTCGTGAACGCCTTGACCTAGCTAAATGCCTTTGATTTTTTGTCTAAGGCAGGTTGGTTTTTTTTAAATCAGTTTTATTTCTATAAAAGGGACTGAAAACTAATTTTGTACCGTCATATGTCGTAGAAGAATGTTGGGAATTTCCTGGACAGAAAGGATTACTAAAGAAGAATATATGAGAAGAGCTGGAGAGACCCAAAAAAAAAATCGTGTTAAAAAAAGTACAAGAGAGACAATGGACTTTCATAGGACATGCAATGAGAAGAGGAAGCATAGAAAATATTGTAAGAACAGGAAAAGTAGAGGGAAGAAGAGCCAGGGGAGGGCCTAGAGAAGTGATACAGGATAGTTTGATGGGATGGTGTGAGAGAAGATCAACTGAACTGATTGCCTGCATGAAGGATCAGGTACTGTGGAGAAACATAATAGCCAACGCCAGTCAACACGGCACCTGATGATGATGATACACAGCAAGCCACACCTGACTAACATTTTATATACTATACATTTATTCTCTCTCTCAGTCTCTCTCCCTCCCTCTCTCTCTCTCTCTCTCTTTCTCTCTCTGGTTCATGCTAATCAGGCATTGGTCGACACTGATGTCCTCAAAACCATCTACCCTTTTATCTTTCTATAAGATGAGTGTTGGATGGCGCTCCAGCCCGTCTAGTATCTTGCTTCTTTGTCTTCCTCTGTCCCCTTTTCTCTCCATTTGGATATATATTGGTCACTTGATGAGAAGAAACAAAGAATCCCCAAAAACAAACTATCAAGTGTAACACAACAAGCCGAAGAAAAAGAGGTCGACCACGTGAAACTCTAAAGAGGACATTGTTAAGAGAGGCCGAATTAGTAGGCATAAAATCCCTTGATGAGGTTGAAAAGCTCGCCGAAGACAAGGAAGAATTGACGAACTACCGTACAAGCCCTATGTGACTTTTAGCGGCACGGGAAGGATGTAAGATGTAAGAAGATTCATATTTTGTGATTAATTTCCACACAGTTGATGTGTTAGTCTGCTTTCTGTTAGTATTTTAGAGTGGTGGTGAACACAGTTTAGTCATCCTGTAGTCTGCTGTAGTAGTGAACTGTACTTCGTGTCCCACCTCCTATAATGACCGACATACGGCGCAGGGTGAACTTATTATAGCAATCTTCTTTGATGACGGCGACAGCAAAAATATGAAACAGAAACTGGAGAAACTAGAGACATTGTTTTTTTTGGAGACAGATGAAACATACTGTCAGACTTTAATAAAAAAAATGTTAAGAAACAATTTCAGAGCAACGAAAGCTTATCGTAACCATAGCCATGTTTAATGTATTCTTTGGGTACATCATGGGAAGACAGAAGTTAGAAAACCCGTTAGTTATACGAAGACAAAAGTTAGAAAATCTGTTGGTTATAGGAAGACAGAAATTAGAAAACCTGTTAGTTATATAGGAAAACAGAAGTTAGAAAACCTGTTATTTATGAGAAGTTAGAAAACCTGTTAGTTATAGGAAGACAGAAGTTAGAAACTCTGTTATTTATGAGAAGTTAGAAAACCTGTTAGTTATAGGAAGACAGAAGTTAGAAACCCTGTTATTTATGAGAAGTTAGAAAATCTGTTAGTTTTAAGAGGACAGAAGTTAGAAAACCTGACAGTCATGAGAAGACAGAAGTTAGAAAACCTGTTAGCTATGAGATCGCAAAATTTAGATAATTTTTGATCATTACGAAAATACCAAAATTAGAAATCCTAATGGCCATGAAAAGACAGAAAGTAGAGAACGTGACAGTCATGAGGCGACAAAAGTTAAGAGAAAATGATAAACAATGGAAAACGTATAAGACAAAGGAGAGATAGGGACGCAGTGAACACGCTGAAAAGTTGTAAAATCAGATCCGATTAGAAATGTCAAGAATGCACAGGGTGGAGAAACATGACTCCACATACCTGCTGACGTGGAACATGATAGTGATGAAGAAATTTTATGAATTCAGTTTGGAGCGTAAGTCCATATATATTGGCACCATTGTTTCCCACAGATACATGTCTCTTAAGACGCTGAAGAGAATCGAAACTTTCCTTGGGCTGAAGATCCCAGCCTGGCTTCTGAACACAGAAAAATCCCCCAGCGACGAGGCGAGCTTTGTGTTAGAACCAGAAGTCCAGGTGCAGTACGGAGAGCAGCCGTCGCCAGTGACGGAGATCGTGGAAAAGTCTGATGAATCTGCGGATGTCGCTTTGGAAAGTGAAATACTTAACCAAGAAAGCCAGCCCCCGATGGTCGTGGAGAACGATAGGGAGCTCAACTTTGCTTGCCCGTTGGTGCCAATGAGCACCTACTCCAGCTTCCGGTGCAAATGTTCCAGCTGCATTCGTAACCCTGACAACATAAACAACGTCCGCCGTCGAAGGTCTAGAAAAACACTTTTATGCCCGCAGCCAAAATTTGTTTGTGGACATGGTTTTCACAGGCGGCTTCTTTCACAGCACCAGCAGCAGGATGTCTGGGCCAACAGCGAGCTGGCCACATTCCCGAGCATCTGCAGCATCGGGCGGCTGAACGACTCCTTCTTTTTAAATAACAAAATAACCTTGAAAACCGTCCTTGCTCAGTGTAAGGCATGCCAGGAGTGGAGCCTGAAAAATGTGGAGAATAAAACACATGAAGAGAAATCTGTAGAAGGTGGTGATGATGCTCTAGGAACTGAGCAGGTTAAAAATAGCGAAGAAGCCCGTTCGCGGTCAGAACAACCACCAGATCTCTCAGATAGGAGGACGGGTTCTGCCCTCGAGAAGGTATCGATGTATCCTTATAACTTTTCCAGCTCGGACGACTCCAAATTCACGAAACTGCCTGAAGTTCTGGGGAAAATGTCTGAGCATTCATATTGCTCTGTTGCCACGGACGCTGCTTCAGACTGGAGCAAGAAAAGTCTAATCGTTGCCTCAGAAAACCCTAACAAACGCTTGTCTAACGTTGGACAAGAGCGACAGCTGATGGAAGCCTTTCTGCAAGCTAAATCTCAGCCAGAAAAGCATGTGCAGAGAGCCCCCACGAGACCACCGTGTTCCAACCATTATTACAATCCTCAGTATCTCTGCGGCAACTATATAACAAATCAGTTCTGCAGCAGATGCCACACCTATCACTTTGGTTATCATCCAGGGCAACATTCCTGGTACTCGGAACCCCCTTATATAAATTTTTATGGTGGCTACAGCGATAGCAAGCTGCGGCAAATACGATTCTATTGTAACATAACGGCCGCCTCGCAATATGCGACGGCCGCACTCTCCTGGCGGCCGGGATTTGCCTCTCAGTGTTCAGCGCATAGAAATGTACAGTCTTATTTTCCTGTGACGCGCTGCTTGGGTCGGGGCGCGTTTGCGGAGCGCCACTACAACGACCTGTCCTTACACCGCGCCAGTATTCCAAGCTGCTATACATCCCCATACTCCAATACGTGTAACTCCAGTACCAGCTATCGCTTGCACAGTAAAGTGCCACAGGACCTGCCATCCAGGCGGTACTTGAGCGGGTTGTCCCACTTCTACACCCATTGCTCTACCAGCCACTACGACATTGTCCCAAGCTATAGCTCTTCCAGGCACAGCATTAGCTTCACGCCATCTGCTCACTGGTGACCTGGTGTCTAGCGTCTGAACTTTAATAAATATTTATATTTCATTCAGTTTGCCTGCCTGCAGCATACGTATCTATCTATCTATCTATCTATCTATCTTTCCATTTTTCTGTCTGTCTTTTCACTAATCTGTCTGGTTAATCTGTCTATCCAGTTCAAGCAGCTATCTACACTGCAGAAGATCTCTTCATTCCAAACTTTCAGTTGTTTTCTCCGCCTCCTTCTATGTGTACAGAAAAAAAAACTGTGTGACCTCCTTTAGAAGAAAGTACCTACTATGTTTCGTGCACATATCAATAGAGATTGTCTGACCCGGTGACGCAACATACACCTGAGAACTGCTCACCTGTACGTCCTGTTTCTCACCTGCTAACTAAGCTCTTTCTTACCTCAGTCACGCGCAGCATGTCGTTTTTTTTTTACTTGGAAGAAGAAGAAGAAGAAGAAGATCCCTGAAAAGGAATGTATGTTTTTTTTTTGCTTACATTAACCATAAAACCATTTCATGGTCGGATCGGTCGTTGTACTGGGTTAGTTCTTCTCGTCCACAAAATGTTCTTCATTATCTAATCTGTAATTTAGTCTCTTCTGAAGTATAGTCTCTTGTGTAATATAAACTTTTCTGTAATATATTCTCTTCTGTAATATAGTCTCTTAGTCTCTTCTGTAATATAGTCTCTTAGTCTCTTTTGTAATATAGTCTCTTCTGTAGTACAGTCTCTTCTGTAATATAATCTCTTCTGTAACATACGAATAATTAGTGTATAAGTATATAAAACTAAGTATAAAAGTATATAACACTAGCTATATAACTATAATTTATAAAACAAAGTATATAAATATTAGTATATAAAAGTAAGTACATAACTATACACGAATCTCTTCGTAAATCTTAAGGATATTCTCATCCACCTGATGCGGAACTTTGGATATGTTGGCATCAGAAAATGTAACCGCCCTCGCTGTGTTACCTCCCCTGTAGTCTTCGAAACTAAAGCGATCACCTTTCCCAAAACTATCCTCACTCTCCATGAGGGATTCATATGCCAGTCCGGTAATGTGATATATGCCATCGTATGCAAAAGATGCAGGATAACTTACATTGGTGAAAGTGGTCTCAGATTAGGGGACCGCATGCAGAAACATCTGTATGATATCACCCAGCATGCTTGGAAACCAGTCCATAATCATTTCAGTGACACCAACCACAGAGGGAAGTCTGATTTTCTGGTAACAGCCATTAAAAAAATATCACACTGATGGCAGAAGCCGCATAGCACTTGATAACCACTACATTCAGGAATATGGGACACTGGAACCACATGGTTTGAACTCGCTATTCAGCTGCACCTAACATTCCACCGTCCGACAGTCACATTTCTTCTGCACTAAATTCCACTCTTTTCTCACTTGTAATACACAGTTCATAAACCTCCTCACAGCATCGGATTACAACCCCTCTACCCCAACTACATTCACCTATTCCACCCTCTCCCAGCTGGATTATCATTGCATTACTCTCTCCCCTCTTCGCGTCCTCCCTCCCTCTTTACGACCCACATTTCACACATCACATGTCTCCATTTAAACATTCTCTAAACTCCACCATGCGCATTTCTGGACACAACTTCTTACAAGCCACAGCTTCGTAAAAGCCACAGCTGAAAGCACCATTTATTTTATTTTATTTTATTTTTTTCCATTCCTACTTCTTACATAGCATTCATATGAATTTATACTTTATCTCCTATTTCTTCATCCTGTGTGTTTTTTTGTGATTAAAGCTCACGCCGAAATGTCACCACTGTGTACTCGTTAAGTAATAATCCTGTTTCTACTTTTTTTCCTACTTACGTAATATAGTCTCTTCAGTAATATTCTGTAGTTATGTTCTGTAATATAGTTTCCTCTCTAATATAATGTTTTTTGTAATTTAATCTCTTTTGTAATATATTTCTTTAGTATAATCTCTTCTGTAATATAATCTCTTCTGTAATAGTCTTTTCTGTAATATAGTCTCTTTTGTAATATAGTCTCCTCTGTAATATAATCTCTTCTATAATATAAACGTTTCTGTAATATAATCCTATCTGTAGTATAATCTCTTCTGCATATAATCCCATCTGTAATGTAATGTCTCATGTAATATACTCTCCTCTGTAATATGACCTCCTCTGCAATATAATCTCATATGTAATATAATGGCACCTGCGATATAATCTCTTCTGTAATATAACTGCGTCGCTGAGTAAAAGAAAGCCTGTGGTTATAAAAACCTTAAAGTTGTTCATGTAGCAGAGTCCTTGTCGCTCCTTTCACTGGCCTGGCCACATCCTCCGCGTCCGTGAATGTTAACCGCAGATGGTTCGGAGGTCAGCCCCTCCAGACCTTTTTCACCTTCCTATCGCTCACAAGGGTCTTATGGTCCAGTGTGGGAAACACTGACGTAGGGGATCGTTCGTTGTTCCCACATTAGACATCCTGAAAGCTTTTCATTTGGTCCGGATATCTAGTTCAGTGAGAGAGAGAGAGAGAGAGAGAGAGAGAGAGAGACAGACAGAGAGAGAGAGAGAGAGAGAAGCAGATGTAGGCAGGGAATGAGAGAAATGAGAGGGACAGATATGGAGAAGGAATGAGAGGGACCGATTTGGAGAGGGAATGAGCGAAATGAGAGGGACGGATGTAGGCAGAGAATTAATGAAATGAGAGAGACGGATGTAGGCAGAGAATTAATGAAATGAGAAGACTGGATGTAGGCAGAGAATTAATGAAATGAAAGGGATGATGTAAGCATGGAATTATGAAATGAGAGGGATGATGTAAGCAAGGAATTATGAAATAAGAGGGATGATGTAAGCAGGGAATTATGAAATGAGAGGGATGGATGTAAGCAGGGAATTAGAGAAATGAGAGGGATGTATGTAGATTTCAACAGCTGGCACACAAGCATTATTCAAGTAAAAGTAAATGAAAAAATATACATGCCAAAGAAGCCACTTTAAACCACAAACCACGCTGTGATCTGCTTGAAAATCTTTTGAAACCTGCAATTAGGTCAAAACCACCATAGTTTGCTCATTTCTGATGCACTCTTATATAAGCTCAATAAATTACAAATCTGCGTTTTGGAGCGTCTTCCATATCCAGCATATTCTTCCGACCTCGCACCATGTATTCCCCTCCCCTCCCCTCCTCCATCAAGGAAGCACTAGGTGCGAGTAAGTTCAGTGCAGAGGAGAAGATTAAGGACACCATGAAAAGTTGGCTACAGGGACGTGAATACTGTCCTTTCCTCCTTGAATCCAGGTATCAACGAACCTGTGGCTGATCTGCACTGAGCGTAGTGGGCGCTATGTTGAAACGTGATAAAGAGTTTTTATTCACATTTGTACATTTTATTCAAAGAAAGAGCAACAAAATGAGGGTTATCTTTTTTTTTTTTTTACTTACCCTCGTATAAATATACACACGACAGCAAGCAGTTCTGAACGGCATTATGAGCCACACCAAATGGCATGATCTGGAAGCCAAAGGTGGATATAAAAAAGTACTAGATCTAGATGTAGTAGGGGATTACGATCTGGGAATGAGAAATGAGTGAGGAGATGAATGTATAGAATGGGCAAAAATGAACACATGATTGTTGGAAACACAAGGTTTAAGAACCGTACGAGAAGACTGGCTACATGTCCAGACACAAAAAACTTTTAATAAAAGCATCTAACTTCTTGCTTATAGCGAGAGATGATGATGATGATGATGATGATGATGGTGATGATGAATGTGCTGGTGATGATGATGATGATGATGGTGATGAATGTGCTGGTGATGATGATGATGATGATGATGATGATGATGATGATGATGGTGATGATGAATGTGCTGGTGATGATGATGATGATGATGATGATGATGATGATGATGATGATGATGATGATGATGATGATGATGATGATCCATATAAACAAACCGGCTTATTTTTATCACAAAACACAGAAACTAACCTATGCTAACTTTTCTTACCAAAATCACAAATAACCCATTAACCCAGACAACTGTAGAGAAAAATAAAAACACCCCCCACTTTGTTAACCCCTTTACAGTCATGGCTCCAGTTGTCCTCTGTATTTTAAGATTTGTTCTTCATCAAATCTAGGGCCGTCAGTATCGGAGCTACGAGCTACCTACATCCCCCTCCCCATGTTCCTGTTACTGTTAACTTAGCAATTATATTCGTAAGAATCGATGAAAATAAAAAAAAGGGAAGAAGGAAAGAGAAGTAAACAGAAAAAGCCCACAGTATATAAGGGACGTGTTTTGTGCATCCATAACACTGGAGCAGACAATGGCGTAAGTACTCACGATAACCTACTTTCTCCGTAACATACCTGGTCTAACAAACAGCTCGTTGATGCCTTGAGTTTTCACATTATCATTATTATGATTATTATTACTATTATTACAACTAAAGAAATAGAAAAGAAATTAGACTCTTTTGAAAACAAATGCCTAAGGAAAATACTCGGCATCAAGTGGAATGAATTCAAGAACAATGCAGAGATAAGACAGATGACTGAACAACAACCAGTCTCACGGGTGATCAGGAAAAGGAGATGGACATATGTTGGTCACTTGATGAGAAGAAATGATCAGAGAATCCCAAAACAAGCTATCAAGTGGAACACAACAGGCCGAAGAAAAAGGGGCAGACCGCGTGAAACTCTAAAGAGGACATTATTAAGAGAGGCCAAGTTAACAGGCATAACATCCTTTGATGAGGTTGAAAGACTCGCCGAAGACAGGAAAAATTGGCGAACTACTTTGCGAGCCCTATGTGACGTCTAACGGCACGGGAAGGATATAAGATATAAGATAAGATTACTATTATTATTGCAAGAAAATTGGTTTAAATTAAACGGATTACATCAGCGTTCAAGTTAAATTTATCTTTCACCTTTTGTGTCGAAGATTTCTTCAACAGCTCAAGTTTATGAAAACCAAGTTTCTGAGAAGCCAAGTTTCTGAAATATTCCAAGAATAAATGTGTTAAAATGTTAGATTCGTGAACTTTTTCAATTTCTTTCATCGTTTCTAAAAGTTCACACTGAAATCAGATTTTAAGAAATGCGAAAGAAAAAAAAAGGTGTCCAGAGTAGATAATTTTGCTAAAGAAAACCATGTGGATAAGTTCTACTTTTTAAAAAACCAGTTCCTCATCTTTTTAAAAGTAGTACGTCTATCTGTCACGTGACATTTGCTGGAGGTAGGGTTGTGAAGTGTCAATGCTTTCACTTTTCTAGATCACCACCACATTTGAGGTGGGGATGTCAGCACCTGTCCTCGCCGTCTTTGCTTACCTGGTAGTGAAAGTAGGTGGAGGTGAATGGTTCGGTTTGAACAAGAAAGATGGAAAAGAGTGAGGAAAGTGGACAGAAACAAGAATGGAAGAAAGCAAGATGAGCACACAGAACAATCCAATATTTCGGCAAAAAGCCTTTCTTTTGTTTTCCAGTGATCACATACATAAACAACACAACATATAAAAACACGAATTAGCTTGTTGGTCTTCTCCTAGTAAGAAAGATGGGCATTTTCCTCACTCTTTCTGTCTTTTTCTAAAACTGAACCACACACCTCCATCTACTTTCATTACTATAAGAAGTTTTGCCGAAGTCGTCGTTTCTCTTATCTTCGTTTTTCAAGAACAGCCCATTACCTGTTGGTCCCAAAACACTTCGTCTCCCTGCGAAGTAGAACCAAGCGCTTTATAATTGGCAGGCGTGTGTGTGCTCTAGCCACTACCCCACCACGGCTGCCAACAAAAAATCATGTAAAAGGGTTAATTTATGTTTGAATTTATCACTGTATAAACCTGTCGACTTTGACAATCAACTAACCATACATGAAATGTTAGCGTCCAGGTCAGTGAACCGTAGCTGATCAAGATGATGATAGAACAATCACTCTGTCGGTAACTTCAGTAATAGGCTTATCATGGCTAACGGGACAGGGATCGTCATAGTTTTCATGGTGGTGGAGTCTGCTAAAGAAGTACTGCACACACTGCCCCCCCCCCCCCCTGCTTTTCAGTTCCTCTCAGGGGCTGAAAGAATATTCGACATAACCCACTCCCATTCCGACACGATGCTGTGTCTCAACATCTTTATCGCATCGGCTGCAAATAACACCAGCTCGCATTTCCTGGGAGATAGAAGAAGAAGAAGAAGACGAAGAAGACTGCCAGGGACAACTAAGGTATTAAGCACAGAATGCTGACGAAAAGTCCGTGAAATAATAATAATAATAATAATGAAAAGAAAAAAGAAAAGGAACATGTTCTGAATAAACAGAAGAGGAAGACTTACACACATAACAACAGGAGAAATAAACAGGAAAAGAAGGCAGAGGGATGTCATGATATGCTGATACTATGGATAATATTAAAATCATCAGCGATTTGTTATGGGATATATTTTTTTTAAAAAACATCAAAATCTTCTTAGAAGGAAGATCCCCAGCGCCTAATCTGCCAAGTATACACTGATGATGATGATGATGATGATGATGATGATGATGATGGTTTCCCCTGTATATCTTCCATGACAGTTCCCTCACCCTGGTCATCTTTCTGGCTGTGGTAGCCCTGGTAGCCAGTATCTGTGATGACCCACAGCTGGGTTTGTCCTTGCGGTCATGTATGCCATGTGGTAGCCCTGGACTGGATGGTAAGTTGACAGACCTCACTCCGGGTTTTGAGATGGGCTGTGTTAAAGAAAGTATTGCTATTAGATTCAGTGAAAGAAAGTTGGCTAGTTAGTTAGTTAGTTAGTCAGTCAGTCAGTCAGTCAGTCAGTCAGTTAGTTAGTTAGTTAGTTAGTTAGTTAGTTAGTTAGTTAGTTAGTTAGTTAGTTAGTTAGTTAGTTAGTTAGTTAGTTAGTTAGGTGATTAGTTAGTTAGTTAGTTAGTTAGTTAGGTGATTAGTTAGTTAGTTAGTTAGTTGATTAGTCGATGGATCATCCTCATTGCACATCGGACGATTAATCCATAAGTGCTCCGATCCCATCTTCAGTATCTCCACCAGTGTTTGGCGGCTGGCCATGCCAGTTCTGTGTTGATTAACCGTCTTCTTTGCTTCCCAATGTAGCGCTCTTTTCTAGTCACTCCACGTTTGAAAGAAGAACATACAGAGCCACATGGTACCTCCACATAATGACGGTAGCTAAGATTTAAGCCCCTGGATTTCTATTCAGTGGAAATAGTTTTATCTCCTTCCATCCACTCATCCATCCATGCCTTTTTTACTCCTATCTAGGGCATAGACCATCAACAAAGGCTCTCCATTTACGAGGGGAAGTCACTAAGTAACTCGCAAATTTAAATATTTTATCAGTGGCAGTTATCAGGTAGTATTTAAATATATCCTTAGATAGTACCATCATCCAACTTTATAACAGCTGTATGTAGGGGGCGCTGGGAGTTACGTGCGCATGTGCAAAGCAATAACAAAATGGCTGCCCAACTGTTAGTGTGTACCAAAGAAGAACAGAGAAGTGTAATGCGATTTTTGTGGGCTAAAGGACATTCGTAAGGAAATTATTATAGTTTATGCTGAAAAGTGTTTATCACGTAAAGCGGTCTATAACTGGGTAAAAGAATTTTCTCAGGAACGAACCGAAATTGTTGACAAAGTCCGACTTGGCCGTCCTGTTCAGACTGCAACAGAAGCGACTGTGCAACATGTGAATGAGATTATCAGAGCTGATAGACGAGTAACATCCACCCTATAGTCCTGATTTAGCTCCAAGTGATTTTTTTCACCTGTTTGGTCCATTGAAAAACCACCTTGGCGGGAGAAGATTCTCGAGTGACGAAGAGGTGGAAACAGAAGTAAAAAAATGGTTCAGAAATCGGACTCCCGACTTTTACGCCATGGGTATTGCATCACTAATTACACGATGGGACAAATGTATCAATGTTGGTGGCGATTACGTTGAGAAATAGGGGAATATTCTAGGTTCGAAAATTAAAAGTTTTCAAATTACTGTCGCATTTAGTTTTTTTGTAACAGGCATTTGCGAGTTGCTTAGTGACTTCCCCTCGTATATCAAAACTAGGAAAAAAGTAGGAGCAGCTTTATTACTTAACAACTACAAAGTTGTGACTTTTCGGCGTGAGCTTTAATCGTACAAAAACATACAGGATGAAGAAATAGAGAGAGGAGATAAAGTATAGATTCACATGAATGCTATTAACAAAAATTAATTGATAATGAATAGAGCACTGAGCTGTAACTGTAAGATGTGGCTTGTCCAACGCTGTGTGTCAGAAATGGGCATGGTGGGGCGTAGAAACTGTTTAAATGGAGACCTGTGATGTGTGGTCGGCGGGTCGTAACTGGGGGTGGTGGGTGGGGAAACCGTTGGGGGGGGGGTGTGGTACAATGTTAGCCTAACCAGGAGAAGGTGAAATAGATTATTATAGTTAAGGTAGAGGGGCTGTAATATGATGCTGTGAGGAGGTTCTGAACTATGTGTAACAAGTGAGAAGGGAGTGGAACTTAGTAGAGATGGGTTATAATTGTTGAAGTGGAGGATGTTGAGTGCAGATGAATAGAGAGTTTAACCCGTGTTGTTCCAGCGTCCATTTATGTCTGACCTGGGCTGACGCTTTTATCCACCGCCATGTGCAGTCTGTCTTTATGATCTGTGCTTCAAGACTCCTTTACCAGGTACTTATAGATCTTTCTTGTTTTTCTCTTACCCCGGGGATTCCAGGTGAGAGCCCGTCTGGTTATATTAGTGGTGGGCTTTTCAAGAGTGTGTTCTATCCATCTTCAACGTCTTTTTCATTATTATTTCTTCCATTGTGGGTTCCAGAAGACTATAGTTGTTCATGCCACTGGAGTTTGTTACCTGTGTCTAGACATGGACACAAAAAAAAAGAACAAATATATCCATAATACAAGAACTTAATATTGAAGAAGGCTGGCTAGTAAATAGGGTTAAACAGAGAAAACTTAAATATTTTGGACACATTAAATGTCATGATAATCTAAAGAAGGCCTCTTGGAAGGGTACATATTGGGAAAAAGAAAGAGAGGAAGGCTAAGGCGAAGATGGCTGCAAGACATCGTTGATGATCTGCAAACGGATGCATCAGCAGCAGGCCATCTTGCTCA
Organism: Achatina immaculata; assembly: GCA_009760885.1. Taxonomy (NCBI): domain Eukaryota; kingdom Metazoa; phylum Mollusca; class Gastropoda; order Stylommatophora; family Achatinidae; genus Lissachatina; species Lissachatina immaculata. Next base: position 22,584,183 of record CM019712.1, read on the forward strand.
CAACCGAGAGGCCTACAGGAGTGCTGTTAGGGAGGCAAAGTTCCACAAGGGACATGCAAAAGAATGAATGAATGTCTAGCCAACAATATTTTGACATGTAACTTGATATATCATCATTTATAATGTGGACATCATCATCATCCTGAGCCGTCATTAAACTGACCCGATGTTATCCCTGATCGGTGACGCTGGTACCAAGCCGTAGTCAACTCTTCAATGGTCTACGTGGGTGTTTTGCCTGGGTCTCTGTCAAGTGTCAGTCTTACAGGAGATATGTCGGCTGTGATTTTGTGTCGAGTGTTGGAAAGCGTCTGACTTAGTGGCAGCTCCTTGAGAACCAATAGGGAGCCGTGAAAGAAATCGCCTTAGAAGAATTAGCCGAGTTCATGCATGAGCTTCTCATGCAAGAAGTTTTAAATAAATAGCGACAAACCTTGATAATATATTGCAGTTTTTTTTCTTTAATCGTCATTGTTTGAGGAAACAGGAGCCAAAAAAAAAGTAAATAAAAGACGACAGAGAAAAGCAGACTGACCCATGCAACACAAACATTGTTTGTTGCTAGTACTCACCAAAACGATGCTTGGAAAGTTCCACACACAGCTAAATTGTCTTTTAAAACGAAAAATATCAAAGATTGACTCTTTTTTTCTGCAGTCTCTATCGTTTCTTTTGTCCCCATCCACATGCCCCTAACCTTCCAGATTTGTGCATAAAGCGACAAGGAAGATGTGGAACGTACAGCATCTCCTCAGGTTACACAGCTTATGGCGATCTGGGCGGTCCAAACGGCCTGCCTCCATTCGGGTAAGTTGTTGCTCTTCTCCGCCTTTTATCCTTTTTTTTTCTTCTTTCAAAAAAAGCGCTAGATCAGTGGTTCTCATTTTTATGATCATTAAGGAATGCTGAATGACTGTGACTGAGTGAAAGCTGTATGACGAAGAGCAGAATGTTAGACGGGCCTGCCTGCCCAATTCTTAATCCTTTGAAAATAAAGTATGTTCGTTGGCTCATTCCTTCTCAACTTTTTTTTTAGCTCTGCCCTTAAAAACAACAATAGTACGTGACCCACAAATAATGTTCCCTCTAAGCTGCGCTGGAGTGCTGCCATGCACACGAGAAGATCATGCCACGCTGGAAATTGTACAGGCTGCGGAAAAAAATAATAACATTGCTACTTTTAGTTGTCAGTTTCTTAGTGTGACTCTGTGCTGTGGTATGGTTGAATAAAAGCATGAGTTTGTTTTAAAGATTTCTTCGAATTTGAATATTTATTCTTCTTGTGACTTGGCTTTATTGCTCACATTTTCACCCCGATTCAAAATCTTGCTCACGAACCGCAGAATCTTAGAGGGCACACTGCCCATGGAACATAAGAAGGATTGTTTAAAATACTCGTATTTCAATTCAACAAAAGCTAACCAAAACTAATTAAATGCCTTCAAAATGATTTAGCTTTCCTCCTAATCACAAAAAAATTATGTATGTCACCTTCTAAATAATGGAACATATTAAAAGATATCATGAAATACTCGGAACAGTAAGAGAAACAAGATATTTAATTTTCAATTTCATATCCTCTAGCAACATTACCTTAGACCCACTGCTACCCCAGTCTGGTTGTGATAAGAGGTTGGGAACCCACTGAAGTGTAGAAATGTAGGAACCCGAAGGTGTAAATTTGTATCGTAAACTTGGTATCTGGGAGAGAATGAATTCAAAATAGTCTAGTTTCAACTGTCATGGTCCAGTTTCTGTTCAGAGTGTCATGAGTTCAGGCTAGGTATCATCACACTAACATAACCATATATCCTCATACTAACATAACCATGTATCATCACACTAACATAATCATATATCCTCAAACTAACATAACCATGTATCATCACATTAACATAACTATGTATCCTCATACTAACATAACCATGTATTCTCTTACTAACATAACCATGTATCTTCATACTAACATAACCATGTATCTTATCTTATATCTTATATCCTTCCCGTGCTGTTAAACGTCACATAGGGCTCGCAAAGTAGTTCGCCAATTTTTCCTGTCTTCGGCGAGTCTTTCAACCTCATCAAAGGATTTTATGCCTGTTCATTTGGCCTCTCTTAATAATGTCCTCTTCAGAGTTTCACGCGGTCTGCCTCTTTTTCTTTGGCCTGTTGTGTTCCACTTGATAGCTTGTTTGGGGATTCTCTGATCATTTCTTCTCATCAAGTGACCAACATATGTCCATCTTCTTTTCCTGATCACCCATGAGACTGGTTGTTGTTCAGTCATCTGTCTTATCTCTACATTGTTCTTGAATTCGTTCCACTTGATGCCGAGTATTTTCCTTAGGCATTTGTTTTCAAAAGAGTCTAATTTCTTTTCTATTTCTTTAGTTGTTTTCCAGCTTTCGCATGCATAAATGAGGGTGGATATTACCGTGTATCCTCATACTAAAATAACCATGTATCATCACATTAACATAACCATGTATCCTCATAGTTACCTCAACAACTCTGCACTGCCTCCGTCGTGTCAGACTATTAACAACACTGCGGCCAGAATACCCAACAGGGCGGGGCGCACTGGAACAATAACTGTCTATCTCCAGGCCGCAGACTGGGGAAGCAGTTTGCCCAAGGTAAGATCTATAATATCTATTGATCTGTCTGCACATAGAACAATTGTTTATTCATTATTGACCGATTCGGTCTATATATATATATTCAAGCACTTCAGTATTAATGTGCATGTAAAGAATTGAGGATTTCGACATGTAAGCGACTGGGGATTAAAGGGCAAGGAAGGTCAAGGGCATTGAAAAGCCCTTCAGAAACAGCAGAAAAGGCCCTCTTGCAGGCTGTGGAACATGTGAAATAAAAGTACTGAGAACCATAAATAATCTCAGTTGTCACATCTAATATCGCTCCACCCCCTCCCCCGTGGCAGAACGGCTTAGACGCACTCCGAGGATGCAGTGACGCTTGGAAGGCCGTGGTGCAGTGACGCTTGGAAGGCCGTGGTGCAGTGACGCTTGGAAGGCCGTGGTGCAGTGACGCTTGGAAGGCCGTGGTGCAGTGACGCTTGGAAGGCCGTGGTGCAGTGGGGCTGGACAAAATGAAAATAAAAAAAAAAAAACTCGGGGGCTGTGCCATGACTGTACAACACCTGGGATATGTGCTACTGCAGGTCTTAAAAATCCAGAATTCAATCTTTGCAGGTTTGCGTCAACCCGAATATTCTGGCTTTCTTGACCATCAACTACCCCCTGCACCAGTGATTGCAGAACAGCTGCCCGTTTCCTAACAGAAACTGGAACTGGAAAAAAAACAAACTATATGACGGGGTGGGGGGGGGGGAGCACCTCTCTTAAGATTGTCAGAAGTTTATTAGAACCGAAACACTTGTCTGTAGGGAAAAGGGGGTGGGGGTGCTTCCTCTGAAGATCTCGGGAGTTGTGTTGTTATTCCGCTCTCTAGAGAATTGCCTGGGCGACTTTTGTTAATTTCCGTCACAGACTTCCCCTTTCTTCTCTTGTCATGTGTCTCAAATATTTGTATTTTTGCTGCCACTGGTTTTATTCTACCTCAGTCTAGTTTGTTATGTTTACATCTTGTTCCTGTTCTCTTCTGCTGAATGTCAAGGACCTTTGTCTTTTCTTGTCCTGATTTCCAGACCATATTCATGGCTTTTATTCCTGTTTGTCAAATGCACGTTCCGTAGATAATTGAAAAAAGAAAAGGATTCCTAACTGGAAAGAATAGAACAACTTGAGCTGAGAATCTTCAAGTGTTATGTACACTCTACACATGTTGTAGAAAAATGGATATTGAATGAGGAAATGGAACAGAAATATGACATTAGTGAACTGTGCGTATATAGAGGAACAGAACAAATTTCATGGGACTGAAAAGAAAACAATCAGGGAAGTTCCAAGTCAACTAGAACTGAAAAGAGAAATAATGAAAAACATTACAACCATGCAGTGAGAATAATCCGGTTATATCAAGAGGTATAGTACAATAATGAACATAGCATACTGAAAGGAAAAGGTAAGAAAAGAAGCAATATATTCGACGATGATTTAGACTGATCAACAAAGTAAAAATCGACTGGATACAGCGGTTGTCTATTTACACCGGCAAAACACAGGACAGAACGAAAGAACTTTGTTTTCAAAGGGTTAAGAATTGGACACGCAGGACCGTCTGACATTCTGCCCTTCATCATACAGCTTTCACTCAGTCACAGTCATTCAGCTTTTGTTAATGAGCATAATAATCATGAAGAAGAAAAAAATAACTGCATAATTAAATAAATAAATCATTTCTTGTTCATGCACTCTGATTTACGTAACTACATGAAATAAACTTACATTCTCACAATCATTCTAAACTAACAAATTTATAAAACAGCAGTGTAAGAAATACAACAATCAAGCCATACGTTAAACTAATCTAACCTTTGACAGAACAAATACCTATACTTTTCATATACGCAAGTACATGCAGACACATATGCTCATACGCACATATACATACATACACACATATCAGAGCGAGTTGGAGAACCACTGTAACCAAACTTATCTGGGGAGAGGGCACATGATGATGATGATGATGATGATGACGATGATGACGATGATGATTGTAAGGCATTTTAACGAACAGTTAGGAATGAGAAGAACTTTAACATATGACTAGACTATATGGACTTCTAACATTAAAATGTAGAAATTAACCTTTTGACATTTTGCTATACTTCTTCCTCACACCCACCCCCCGGGCTCCCTCGACACCTCCCTCCGACCCATCGACCCCCATCCCCCTTTCCTTTCCCTGGTTCACAGTTTGAACAAAAGTTCTGCTACGTGGAATTAATATTCACTTTTCTTTTTTTTTTAATGCGCTGACAGCCTTAAGCACCTCGCCTTTGCAGACAGCTACTCTCCGTTTTCAAAACCCATTTTCCCTTGCACAAGTGTGTCAGGTAACTGTATCGAAGCTAGCCTTTCTTGTATGCGAGCCAGCTATGACCATCTGGCATGGCGATTAACGTTTTCTATCACTATGACAACCAGCACACCTTAGAGGCACGCAGGACTGACCCTAGGAAAAAAAAAGCAAGAAATGAGCAAGTATGAGGAGGGCGGGTGAAACCCTAGCATTGCTCTGGCTTGAGAATGCAGTAATCTATGACTGTACTACCCCCTGGGGTATATGGTGCTTCAGTTCTTAAAAATCCAGAATTCTATCTTTGCAGGTTTGCCTCAACCCGAATATTGTACCTTTCTTGAACGTCAAGTACCCCCTGCACCAGTGCTTGGAGAATAACTGCCCGTTTCCTAACGGGAGGTGGAACTGGAGAAACCCATATGACTCAAGACAGGTGGGTCGCTTTCTGTGCCTGGGTCGTGCGTCCATTGATATCCACCAGTGGGTGTGTTACTTTTTAATTTATCCGCGACCAACTGGGTCAGGTTCTGCGCATGATTTTTTGGATTCATGTCCACAACCAGATGTGTTATATTTTGTAATATCCACAGAGCAGATGTGATTTATTTTGTAATATCCACAAACCAGATGTTTTCTGTTTTGTAATATCCACAACCAGATGTGTTCTATTTTGTAATATCCACAACCAGATGTGTTCTATTTTGTAATATCCACAACCAGATATGTTCTATTTTGTAATATCCACAAACCAGATGTTTTCTATTTTGTGATATCCACAACGAGATGTGTTATATTTTGTAATATCCACAAACCGGATGATTTCTATTTTGTAATATCCACAACGAGATGTGTTATATTTTGTAATATCCACAGAGCAGATGTGATTTACTTTGTAATATCCACAAACTAGATGTTTTCTATTTTGTAATATCCACAACCAGATGTGTTCTATTTTGTAATATCCACAAACCAGATATGTCCTATTTTGTAATATCCACAACCTGATGTGTTCTATTTTGTAATAACCGCGACCATGTGGATTATGTTTGTAATATCCACGGCCAGGTGTTATGTTTTTGTTATATCCACGACTAGATGAGTTATGTTTTGTTGTCTCCATGACCAGGTTGGTTACGTTTTGTAATATCCACGACTAGGTGGATTATCTTTTATTATATCTGCGACCTGATTGGATATATTTTGTAATATCCACGACCTGATGAGTTATACTTTGTAATACCACGACCAAGCGAGTTATATTTTGTTATATTCACGACCAGGTGAATTATATTTTGTTATATCCGCGTCCATTGGGATTATGATTTGTTATATCCACTACCAGATGAGTCAGGTTCTGCGCATGCGTCAAGCGACCAGACATCGGCGACTTTTAACTTCCAGATATATTTTTCTCATAACGGAAATGACCTTTTACTTGGAAGGGAGATTTAATCGAGACCTTTGATGTAAACGATGATGCTGTTGATGATAAATTGTTCTTCTGCTGGTCCTGGAGCTGAGGATTCCTGTTCTTTGCGGACCTATCCTGAACTTAACATGACATATGCGATCGTCCTGGCTGTCCCGTAAAGTGTGTATCATTGCAAGGAGTGTTTCATCGTGTTCTGTCTGTACATCAGTAACTGTAGCCAGCATTACAGACAAACAGCAGCATGCAAGCAGGAGCAATCTAAGTCAACTAGAAGATTCCACAAGTCGTTTATTTATTTGGGCTCTGTTACAAAGAGAATCCGCCTTCATCTTTCTGGGGTGTGAGATCCTGGAGAACATTTCGAGGCTGCCGGCTGCTGAGCCAGACATCGTGCACATGCTGAACTTTGGTGCCTTGAGCTGGGCGCAGCTTGGCTGACAAGAGCCGAGTGCTGGTATTGGAAGTGTCTTCAGCATCTTGGCCCAGGGCTTCATCATTGATGGTTTGAGGGTCATCCCGACCTTGGCTCGTCTTTGATATCAGTGTCCCCAGACCTGAACTTTTGGAACTACCTCCTTGCAGTGCTGTCATCAACTGTTCCTATCCCTTCCACACTGTAAACTTCATGGGCAGATGCCGGGGCATTCAACCCTTTCTTCCAATAGTGCCTCAGGAGGACATGAACGACAACCTTGCTGTTCGCCATATTTCCTTCTGATGATCACTTATCTGATGTCATGAATGACAACCTTGCTGTCCGCCATATTTCCTTCTGCATATCACTTATCTGATGACATGAAAGACAACCTTGCTGTCCGCCATATTTCCTTCTGCATATCACTTATCTGATGACATGAACGACAACCTTGCTGTCCGCCATATTTCCTTCTGCATATCATTTATCTGATGACATGAACGACAACCTTGCTGTCCGCCATATTTCCTTCTGATGATCACTTATCTGATGTAATGAACGACAACCTTGCTGTCCGCCATATTTCCTTCTCCACATCACTTATCTGATGACATGAACGATAACCTTGCTGTCCGCCATATTTACTTCTGCTAATCACTTATCTCGCGATTCATTGCCTAGAAATGGGCATCCACGTGGTCAGCAACCTGTTGCACATGACGTCATCCTGGCGTTACAAATGCCAGTTCAACGTATAGGACTGGAACCTTGACCGAAATTAGGATGTCGGAAAATGTGACGAATTATTGACTCACCGTAATAGCGCTAGTGTTTATTTTTTGCTTGAGCTGTTAATATGCTAAAGCATAGTACATGAGTTTTACATGAATTTTACATGAGTTTTACATGAGTTTTACTTGAGTTTTACATGAGTTTTACATGAGTTTTACTTGAGTTTTACATGAATTTTACGTGATACAAGATTGACGAAATATAAAAAAACTATTAACCTTAATGTTCCATCTGTATTTACTGGGCTTTCCCTTTTCTTCTCCGCAGGGTGTTCGAGTCGACAGTTTCTTCTACGATGATAACGGCAACAGCACCTGGTCTTACCAGTGCTATTGCGACTTCTGCAACCAGTGCCAGAACTGTACAAACGGCTAGTACCAGGGACGCAGTGACACGAAGCATCGGATAACCTGACATCTGGGCATTTAATCTAAAAGGAAGATAAAATAACAGGCATCAGATTTAGGATGACGGACATCAGATTTAGGATGACAGACATAGTTACTAAGGCTAGATGATACAAAGATATCAAGAACGGGGCGAGATTTTGAAAAATAAACAGATCTTCCATATTTTAAGACTACAGTCAGTCAGTCATTTGCATGTCCCTTGCGGAACTTTGCCTCCCTAACAGCACTCCTGTAGGCCTCTCGGTTGTGAGCAAGATACCCTGCTGCTGATGCATCCATTTTCTGATCATCAACGATGTCTTGCAGCCATCTTCGCCTTGGTCTTCCTCTCTTTCTTTTTCCCATTATGTACCCTTCCAAGACAGTCTTCTCTAGATTCTCGTGACTTTTTATGTGTCCAAACTATTTTAAGTTTTCTCTATTTAATCCTCTTTACTGGCCAGCATTCTTCAATATTAAGTTCTTGTACAGTCAGTATACAGTATTGTTTAATGTGTGAATTATACTTTTAACCCTTTCCTATCATTTGTTAAATATTTATTAAACAGGCGTCGGGCCATCATAACTGTTGTTACTGATTAAATACAAAAGGCATAATTTATTCACCTGAACTGCATGTTTAAGAACAAATTCTCTTCGTAAATTGACGTTCACGTCAGGAAGTGGGACGCTTACGTCAGATTAAAACACTTTTGAACAAAGTTGTACTGTGGTGACCCCTGTCTCGTTAGCCAGATTTGGTCTGTTACTGGGGGTCCCACTGAGAGGTGGGAACAGGGTCTTAGTCGGCTACGGTTCGCTAACCCTGAGTCTAACATATCGGCTATGGGTCTCTAACCCTGAGGCTAACATATCGGCTATGGGTCTCTAACCCTGAGGCTAACATATCGGCTATGGGTCGCTAACCCTGAGGCTAACATATCGGCTACGGGTCGCTAACCCTGAGGCTAACATATCGGCTACGGGTCGCTAACCCTGAGGCTAACATATCGGCTATGGGTCGCTAACCCTGAGGCTAACATATCGGCTACGGGTCGCTAACCCTGAGGCTAACATATCGGCTACGGGTCGCTAACCCTGAGGCTAACATATCGACTATGGGTCTCTAACCCTGAGGCTAACATATCGGCTATGGGTCGCTAACTCTGAGGCTAACATATCGGCTATGGGTCACTAACCGTAAGGCTAACATATTGGCTATGGGTGACTAAACCCGAGGCTAACATATCGGCTATTGGTCACTAAACCCGAGACTAACATATCAGCTATGGGTCGCTAAACCTGGGGCTAACATATCGACTATGGGTCGCTAACATTGAAGGTAACATATTAGCTATGGGTCGCTAGCCCTGAGGCTAATATATCAGCTATATATCGCTAACCCTGATGCTAACATATCAGCTATGGGTAATTGACCCTGAGGGTAACATATCAGCTATGGGTCGCTAACCCTGAGGCTAACATATCGGCTATGGGTAGCTAACCCTGAGGCTAACATATCGGCTATGGGTAGCTAACCCTGAGGCTAACATATCGACTATGGGTCGCTAACCCTGAGGCTAACATATCGACTATGGGTCGCTAACCCTGAGGCTAACATATCGACTATGAGTCGCTGATTTCCACATCTGACAGTGCCTTCAGCCCCATTACTAGGTAAAGAAAGGGGAAATAATATACGCGGAGAATCGCTTAAAAACTTATCTAATATTTATCTTGTGGCTATTTTTATCACTATTTCTTAACCAGGGCCAACTAGCCTCATGGGGAACTAAAGATAATGGAAGGGAGTCACATGTGAAAAGCTTATATCAAAAGGGGGGGGGGGGCACGGAACCTGTTTAGGGGGCCACAGAAAATCAGAAAGTATTATCTTCTAAATACTGTCTTGTTGATATCAGAGCACGGACTCGTTCCCCTCTTCCTGTCCGTATCCGAGACAGGGAAACTTTACATCGTCCGCAGTCTACTCCGTGATGTCTTCTATTGTCCGAGTGTCTGTGGGCCTTTTATTCTGGTCAGCATCCTTTCTCTCTCTCTCTCTCTCTCTTTAAAAAGGCATTTGATATGACTGACCATGATACTCTTGTAAGAAAAATAAAGACTTATAAATTGCACCCTAACCTAATAAAATTAATTGCATCGTTTCTTTCAGACAGACAACAGGTAGTATTCTTCAACAATTCTCTATAAAATTCTGCTAAAGTTGACACTGGTGTTCCGCAAGGTTCTATTCTAGGCCCGTTGCTCTTTGCTATCTATATCAATGATCTTCCACTTCATCTTAAACACTCTTCTTGTGACCTTTTTGCCGAAGATTGCACAGTCTACACCAGTGACTACGATTGTGTTAATCTAGAATCAACTCTTCAGGTCGAGTTATACAATTTAATTAGATGGAGCAAAAATAATGGCATGATTATAAACACCGATAAAACAAAATCAGTGCTCATAACAACAAGACAGAAACTACAAAACGCAACAAAAACAACACTTCGGCTCTGTACAGAAACATCACAGATAGAAAACTTTAGCGAGCACAAAACAGTAGGTCTTATTATTGACCAACATCTGACCTGGAACTCTCATGTGCAATGTCTAACAAAACTCATCGCAGCAAAAGTATACCAATTAGCTAAAATTAAGCAATTCATCGATCAAGACACTAGGAAGACATACTACATATCTCATATACAAACACATTTAGACTATTGCTCAAAAGTGTGGGATGGTTGCTCAGTGCCAAATACAAAGAGGCTTTGCTCACTCCAAAAGCGAGCAGTAAAGCTTATTAGTGACAAAGATCAAGCACAAACAACTAACCATCACAAACGTATCAAAATACTACCTCTTAAGAACAGGTTCCTCTTCAACAAAGCCAAGTTAGTACATCAAATTCTTTCACGACATGCCCCGCCTTATCTATGGAACCTGTTTAAATTTAGCCCAAAGTGCAGCCAACGCTTGAACAACATATGTCTTACAAAACCTAGACTTGATCTTTACAAGACAAGCTTTAGTTATTCTGTTACTCATCTTTGGACAACCCCCCCATCTTATATAAAAAATATAAATTATACTCCTTCCTACAACTACAAGCTTTCCCAATATCTATTTGATGTCGACTACATGCCTCCATGAATTATAAAACTTAAAAGTTATCTTAAACTGCTCTTACAGACACCAAATACAATTAATTGTTTTCTGAATAGTCCCGAAAATTTTGTTTAGTAGATAGTCATTTATATATGTATGTAGTTACTTCTGTACTGAGTGAATGTTTAAGAGCGGAACGTAAATGTTATATTTTATTTTATGTCTCTCAGCTTCAATGTTAGTTATGTTTGTTATATGAACAGCATATTTGTAGAATGTCTGGAATAGGGTGAAAGATGTATGATAAAGGGCAGAATGTCAGACGGGCCTTCGTGCCCAATTCTTAACCCTTTTGAAATAAAGATCAATCAATCAATCAATCAATCAATCAATCAATCTCTCTCTCTCTCTCTCTCTCTCTTCTTTTCGTCCTTTTCCAGTGTTGGGACTTTTGTGGAGACCGTTTCAGTTCCTCTTCCCGTGTCTGACCACGAGTAACTTAACTATTTGGGTCGGGCTTACCGCTCATCCCAGCAGACCACACAATCAAGTCTTGCGCACCGGGTCCACTCGCTGTGGTCGTTATCCAGACAAAAACATTTTAAGTTGAACCACGTTTACTCAGTCATTGAGATTAACTTGGTTTCAGAAGGATAAAGTGGATTATTGCCAAGAAGCTGGTCAATATCAAATATCATCATCATCATCATCATCATCGCTTTTCACTCCCTTGAGAACATCATCATCATCATCATGTGCCGTGCCGACTGGCGTTGGCTATTATGCTTCTCCAGAGTATGCGATCCTTCATGCAGGCCATCAGCTCAGTTGGTGATCTCCTCTCACACCATCCCGTCAGACTGTCCGGTATCATTTCTCTCGGTCTTCCTCTTGATCTTCTTCCTTCTATTTTTCCTGTTGTTATAATATTTTCAATGCCCCCTCTTCTCATTGCATGTCCTATGAAAGTACATTGTCTCTCTCTTATCTTTTTGACAAGGTTTTTTGTCTCTCCAGCTCTTCTCATACATTCTTCATTAGTTATTTTTGCTGTCCAGGGGATTCGCAACATTCTTCTAATAAACCACATTTCTGCTGCTTCCAATGATTTTTGTACAGACTTGCCTATTGTCCATGATTCACTTCCATATAACAAGATAGGTTCAATACAGCATTTTAGGACTCGTTTTCTAACATTCATTGATAAAGATGTGTTAGGTAATATGTTTCTCATTCTCTGAAATGCAGTCTTTGCTTGGCCTATTCTGTTCCTAATTTCTGTTCTGCATTTCCCATCTGAAGTTATTACTGCTCCAAGGTATTTGAATTTCTGCACCTGCTTTAGAACAGTTCCGTTTAATTTAATACTGCATGCTGGTGGATTCTGTTTCTAAGATATAACCATAGTCTCTGTCTTTTTTATGTTCAAAGTAAGGCCTTTCTGTTCACTTTCTTTGGCGACTCTATCCAAGAGATTTTGCAGGTCTTGTTGGTTCTCAGCAATCAGTACTGTGTCGTCAGCATACCGAAGGTTGTTAATATTGTATCCTCCAATTTTTATGCCTGGTTCTGTGATGAGAACATAGGCCACGGATAAACCCTCTCCAGTCATCCCTGTTCTTGGAATTATTCTCTGCTTCCTTCCATGTGTTTCCCTTGTCTCTGAGAACTGTCATAATTAAAGCAGAATAACTGTTATGTGACTGTCACAGCTGAATAAAAGACTGGAATGAAGACTGAATCTTTTATAGGGCGTGTCTCTGCTTAAACTATTATTTTCTTGTTAATCTCTCCTCTTGTTGCTATTTCACAAATGCTTCGATGTTGAGCCAAGTTTGCAAAATCTGTTGCTTAACTATTCGCACCGCAACGCAACAAGAACACCAGGTTCTCCACAATACTACAACAGAACCCAGGCTCTTCGCAGTATTACAACAGAACTGATTCTACCAACACCTGTTACTACTGAAAAACTCTATCCAAAACAAGACATTCTCCTAATCAAAACATAGTAATGCTCTCCAAAACAAGTAAGGCTTTCTTTTCCAAAACATAGTAAGGTTCTCTCTTTTACAAAACAAGTAAGGTTCTCTCTTTTACAAAACATAGTAAGGTTCTCTCTTTTACAAAACATAGTAAGGTTCTCTCTTTTACAAAACATAGTAAGGTTCTCTCTTTTCCAAAACATAGTAAGGTTCTCTCTTTTCCAAAACATAGTAAGGTTCTCTCTTTTCCAAAACATAGTAAGGTTCTCTCTTTTCCAAAACAAAGTAAGGTTCTCTCTTTTCCAAAACAAAGTAAGGTTCTTTCTGTTACAAAACAAGTAAGGCTCTTTCTTTTACAAAACAAGTGAGGCTCTCTTTTGTAAAACATGGTAAGGTTCTCTCTTTTGCAAAACATGGTAAGGTTCTCTCTTTTACAAATCAAGTAAGGTTCTCTCTTTTATAAATCAAGTAAGATTCTCTCTTTTACAAAACAAATAAGGTTCTCTCTTTTACACATCAAGTAAGGTTCTCTCTTTTACAAAACAAGTAAGGTTCTCTCTTTTATAAATCAAGTAAGGTTCTCTCTTTTATAAATCAAGTAAGGTTCTCTCTTTTACAAAACAAATAAGGTTCTCTCTTTTACACATCAAGTAAGGTTCTCTCTTTTACAAAACACGTAAGGTTCTCTCTTTTATAAATCAAGTAAGGTTCTCTCTTTTATAAAACAAATAAGGTTCTCTCTTTTACAAAACAAATAAGGTTCTCTCTGAATCCAAAACACATTAAGGCTCCCTCTCTACCTAATCTTGCCTGGTATTTATTCCATACCTTTACCCACTCAGTTTTAACGCCGTGCGCTTACCTCAAGACTCTACGCCCTTAACTAAGATACCTTTCAACCAAGGGAATTCACTCTATTAATTGTTTCCAGAGTATCAATAGTGCCTTTTTCCCATCAATTAGAAGAATACTATCATATAATTTCCCTTATATCACTTCTATCATGCGAAGAGATTTTTATAACATGTCTAACAAAAACTGAACCTGGACATTGGGACTTTGCCCAGTTTTTTTTCTCTTTGGCGGCAATAAGTACTGAATGAAAGGATGATAACATGCCTCTGTAGGTGGATCAAGTGAAGAAGATAAATTATGATATGAAAGTTCGTTTCACGTGTCTGCTGGATATAGATATTCCGGCGTGGACAGTGGATATATTTGTGCTGAATGCTGCTGATGCTGGAGTAACGTCGTCCAATTACAAAACGATGTGAGAAGCCCAAACAGTTTTTAAGCGAGAAAAACTTTGATTGTTGTGTAAACACTGCAGTTTTCAGTGAAGGAAATTAAAAGGAGGACATCTATCGCCCTTCAAATAAAATAAGACAAGTAAAGAAGCTGTGGAGAGGACCTGATGTAACAGAGTTCTTTAATTATGTTCTTTATTCTATATAAGGGATATAATCCATGATAACTACCTTGCGAGCCCTATGTGACGCCTAGTCTCTATCTGTCTATCTGTCTATTTATTTGTCGGTCTATCCGTCTGTGTTCATCTATCTATCTATCTATCTATCTATCTATCTATCTATCTATCTATGTCTGTCTGTCTGTCTGTCTCTCTATCAATCTCTATATCTATCTAGTCTCTTTCTCTCTCTGTCTACCCTCTATCTCTATGGTCAAGGGAAACAACAAATAAAATACTTCTTCATCCTTATGTTCACTAACACATGCTGGATATTGATAGGATTAGGTGTAGCAGAAAACTGGCTCGTTAACACCATAAACATTAGAAAGCTGAGATACTTCGACCACATCAAGAGACACAACAGCTTGGAGAGGTTGGTGTTAGAAGGCATAGTGCCAGGCAAAAGAGAAAAGGGACGACCTCGTCTCATGTGGACTCAGGACATCACGGAAAGTCTGAACGTGTCATCACTAGACGCTGGTCAACTTGCGCAAGACCACATTGCATTCAGGGAGGTTGTTAGACGGACAACGTTCTGGAAAGGACATGTCATATGAATTAATGAATGAGTGAATGTGACAGAGTGAAAAGGTTCTCTCTTTTACAAATCAAGTAAGGTTCTCTCTTTTACAAATCAAGTAAGGTTCTCTCTTTTACAAAACAAGTAAGGTTCTCTCTTTTACAAAACAAATAAGGTTCTCTCTTTTACAAATCAAGTAAGGTTCTCTCTTTTACAAATCAAATAAAGTCCTCTCTTTTACAAATCAAGTAAGGTTCTCTCTTTTACAAATCAAATAAAGTCCTCTCTTTTACAAATCAAGTAAGGTTCTCTCTTTTACAAAACAAGTAAGGTTCTCTCTTTTACAAAACAAATAAGGTTCTCTCTTTTACAAATCAAGTAAGGTTCTCTCTTTTACAAAACAAATAAGGTTCTCTCTTTTACAAAACAAATAAGGTTCTCTCTTTTACAAAACAAATAAAGTTCTCTCTGCATCCAAAACACATTAAGGCTCCCTCTCTACCTAATCTTGCCTGGTATTTATTCCATACCTTTACCCACTCAGTTTTCACGCCGTGCGCTTACCTCAAGACTCTACGCCCTTAACTAAGATACCTTTCAACCAAGGGAATTCACTCTATTAATTGTTTCCAGAGTATCAATAGTGCCTTTTTCCCATCAATTAGAAGAATACTATCATATAATTTTCCTTATATCACTTCTATCATGCGAAGAGATTTTTATAACATGTCTAACAAAAACTGAACCTGGACATTGGGACTTTGCCTAGTTTTTTTCTCTTTGGCGGCAATAAGTACTGAATGAAAGGATGATAACATGCCTCTGTAGGTGGATCAAGTGAAGAAGATAAATTATGATATGAAAGTTCGTTTCACGTGTCTGCTGGATATAGATATTCCGGCGTGGATAGTGGATATATTTGTGCTGAATGCTGCTGATGCTAGAGTAACGTCGTCCAATTACAAAACGATGTGAGAAGCCCAAACAGTTTTTAAGCGAGAAAAACTTTGATTGTTGTGTAAACACTGCAGTTTTCAGTGAAGGAAATTAAAAGGAGGACATCTATCGCCCTTCAAATAAAATAAGACAAGTAAAGAAGCTGTGGAGAGGACCTGATGTAACAGAGTTCTTTAATTATGTTCTTTATTCTATATAAGGGATATAATCCATGATAACTACCTTGCGAGCCCTATGTGACGCCTAGTCTCTATCTGTCTATCTGTCTATTTATTTGTCGGTCTATCCGTCTGTGTTCATCTATCTATCTATCTATCTATCTATCTATCTATCTATCTGTCTATCTATCTATCTATGTCTGTCTGTCTATCTGTCTCTCTATCAATCTCTATATCTATCTAGTCTCTTTCTCTCTCTGTCTACCCTCTATCTCTATGGTCAAGGGAAACAACAAATAAAATACTTCTTCATCCTTATGTTCACTAACACATGCTGGATATTGATAGGATTAGGTGTCGCAGTAAACTGGCTCGTTAACACCATAAACATTAGAAATTGAGATACTTCGACCACATCAAGAGACACAACAGCTTGGAGAGGTTGGTAGTAGAAGGCATAGTGCCAGGCAAAAGAGAAAAGGGACGACCTCGTCTCATGTGGACTCAGGACATCACGGAAAGTCTGAACGTGTCATCACTAGACCCTGGTCAACTTGCGCAAGACCACATTGCATTCAGGAAGGTTGTTAAACGGACAACGTTCTAGAAAGGACATGTCATATGAATTAATGAATGAGTGAATGTGACAGAGTGAAAAGTGTTTGATGAAAGATAGAATGTTAGACGGGCCTGCGTGCCCAATTCTTAACCATTTGAAAATGAAGTTCGTTTGTTGGTTCTTTCTATTCCTCTTTCTCATAAATCCCTATCTCTCCATATCTCCGCCTCTTTTCACTTTTCTCTATCTCTCTACTTCTCCCTGTACTCCTCATATATATATATATATATATATATATATATTACTATATATTACTATCTATTTCTATTTCTCTCTATATCTCTCTCTCAAAAATATCTATATCTCTGTCTCTACTTTTCTCTATCTCTGTCTACCCCCCTCCCCCCTCATCTCTCTTTCTCTATCTCTCTCTCTAAATCTTTCAGTATTTCTCTCCACCTCTCTCTCTCTATATCTCAACCTACTCTGTGTCTCTCATATTGGAGAGTTCAGCATGTAAGTAATATACCCCATATCAACATGATAAGGCTATCATTGCAAACTACACCACAGATTTTCACGTAAAGGAAATAAGATAATAAGAGACAGTAAATCAAAAATTTATCATCATCATCATCATCATCACAACCACCACCAGCAACACTACCTTGTGCAATCTCTACGAGACATCTCGGCTACAGCGGGCCACCCAGCATTGCTCTTTCCTTGCTCTCACACACTGCGCCCAGCTAAGCTTACCCCTGTCCATCTCTTGATACCGTCCACCCATCTTTACCACTGTCTTCCCCTAAATTCTTTTTCCCTTTATCTTTTCCCCCCTCAAGAATGGATTTTTCTATTGTGCTTCTACAAAATCTTCCGACAGGAATTACTGCAGGAGGGGAAGTAAGTCATCCAGTCTAGGTATTTTATTTGTTGCTTCCCTTACATTAACCTGAAAGTTATGATACAATACGTATATAAGGATGCACCTATTGAAAGGATAAGAATCACAGATAGAGAGAAAATCAGAGGAAAGAAAGAGAGAAAGAAATAAAGCGAATAGAGGGGCAGGGGATGGGGATTCAGATATCTGCAATAGAAAGAACGAACCAGAAAACTTTATTTTCACAAAGTGAATAATTGGTCACGCAGGCCCGCCAAAGAATCTGGCCCTCAGAAAGAGAGAGAGAGAAAGAGAGAGAAAGAGAAAAAGAGAGAGAGAAAGAGAGAGAGAAGGAGAGAAAGAGAGAGAAAGAGAGAGAGGAGGAAGAGCGAGAGAGGTGAAGAGAGAATTAGAAAATCAGAGGGAGAAAGAGAGAGAGAGAAAGAGAAAGAGAGAAAGAGAAAGAGAGAGAGAAAGAGAGAGAGAGACGGAGAGAAAGAGAGAGAGAAAGAGAGAAAGAGGGAGAGAGAGGGGTGTATAAAATAACAGACAGACTAACATGTCAAGGTCTAGCTTATCTGTTGTGTGAGGTCTGATAGTCTAGAAAACTACAATTAGCGGAAGAGGGGTGGGGGTATGGGGGGGGGTGGGGATCCTTAAAGAAAAGGAGTAGGAAAACACCAGGAAAACACCGATGAAAACCATCAAATGGCACAGGAAAAAAAGAAGAAGAAGAAGAAAGAAAAAAAGACATTCTTAGAAACTAACACGGCTTTACTCTACCGGGCAAATGTTATTGGTTAAAATAGCACACTTCTGAGCATGCGCACTGTTGACGATTGTTTCTGGCACAAAGATGACGGGAAAAGGAATGAAAATATTATAGTTTTGTTTTTCCTTACATACGCCAATTATTTACCTTTTCTAAAACGTTTCACAATGACCAATAGAAACATCAGCGACTTCATCAATTCTCCCCCTTAGCATTGCTATTTCCAAATATCCCATGACAAGTTTTTGAGCCCTGCTCATCACAACAGTCTGTAAACTTGAGGTCTGAATGGGTCATAAATGGAAAAAATATACTAGCGTACAGAGATCTCCTCCATTTCTCCTGTTCTCTTGCCTAACGGGTGCTAAACTAGCCCAACGACTGATTTAGAAATTAGATATAGTTTATACTAGCAATGAAGACCATGATGATGATGATGATGATGATGATGACACCGCTCTAAAATAATCAGATTATCAGAGCATCGACCTAGTTTCTTTTCCTTGGAGTCGCTTGAAACATACCACTCTTATTTTGACGGCACGAATGATTGTCCAAATTATTTGTGGATGTCTAGTTTAGATAACCCTGGATTTTCTGTCCATCCGAGGGATTTGGTAGCGGGTTGTACAGAATTACTTGTGATGACAAGTTTACACAGTGTCAGCAACAAGTCCTGGTGTGTCTGTTTGTCTTTCATTATCTGGATTGGTGGCTGGAAAACATCGTGGAGAAAGAGGCAGAAATGTTTTGCTTAAACTCATTTGATTGTGGAGGGGATTGCTTCAGAAAATATGAAATAGCACATGTATGTATGTGTGTATGTATGTATGTATGTATGTATGAGTGTATTAATGTATGTATGTACGTATGTATGTATGTAATGTATGTATTAATGTATGTATGTATATATGTATTATGTATGTATGTATGTAATGCATATGTGTAATGTATATATGTATGTAATGTATGTAGTATATATGTAATGTATGTATGTATGTATGTATGTATGGTATGTATGTATATATGTATGTATGTATGTATGTATGTATTTCTGTATGTATGTATGTATTTATATATGTATATATGTATGTATGTATGTATGTATTTCTGCATGTATGTATGTATATATATATATATGTATGTATGTATGTATGTATGTATGTATGTATGTATGTATCTATCTATCTATCTATCTATATATCTTCAAACCTAGACGTTCATAAAGGACGAACACACGTATTAAGGAGACAGAAGAACTCTCTTCTAATTCTAAACATAATTCTAAACATAACTCTAAACATAATTCTAAACATAACTCTAAACATAATTCTAAACATAACTCTAAACATAATTCTAAACATAATTCTAAACATAACTCTAAACATAATTCTAAACATAACTCTAAACATAATTCTAAATATAACTCTAAACATAATTCTAAACATAACTCTAAACCAGCATTTCAATTGTGCCTTTTTTTTTTTGAGACACTCTGGGCCTCCACAAACTTCTAGAACTTTCCTCTGTTCTTCCTTTGTTCTTCTCCAAATACAGTTCAATATATTGCTTGTCTTTGTCGTCTGATTCTGTTATGCTGAGAACATAACTAATCCGTCTCCATTTTGTTTTTTCCTTGCTTGTCGTGTTCTAAGAATGTAGCCAAAATAGTAAGTATTAGGAATAGTAGTAATAGTAGTACTAGTAATAATACGAGTAGTAGTAGTTATAGTATCGGTGGTGAGGGGATTACACTGGCAGCAGATTCAGGAATACTAATAATAGTATGCGTATTAGTGGTAGTGATAGTAATTGTAGTAGCTGTAGATGAAGTGTGTGTGATAGTAGTGGTAATGGTAATAGTGTTAGTGATTGTGGATGTAGTAATGATTGTGGCGGTATTAATAGTAATGGTAATTGTAGTAGTAGCAGCAGTAGTAGCAGTACTATTAGTAACAGTAGCAGTAATAGTAGTAGCATTAGGATAGTAGTAGTAGTAGTAGTAGTAGTAGTAGTAGTAGTAGTAGTAGTAGTAGTAGTAGTAGTAGTAGTAGTAGCAATAGTAGTAGTAGTAGTATTGACAGTAGCAGTAGTAATAATGGTACAGTAGTAATAGAAGTATTAGTAAAAGTAGTGGTAATAGTATAGTAGCAGCAGTAGAGGTAGTAATAACAATATAGTAGTACCAACTGTACCAGTAGTAATAGTAGTAGTAATAGTATAGTAGGAATAGTAGTAATAATAGTATTGTAGAATAGTAAAATCTGTTACAGTACAAATGATGTAGACAGTAGCTGTAGTGACAGTTGTAGTGGTGGTAGAAGCTGTAGTGATTTTAGTGGTGGTAGAAGCTGTGAGACATGGAGAAGAACAACAGAAAGGATGTTGAGCAATAGAGGGCTCACCTGGGCAAGAGCAGGAAAAAAGGCGAAGGACAGTCATTTGTGGAAAACCCTTGCGGAAGCCCCATGTGCCCTGAGCACTTAAGGTTCAGAGAGAGAGAGAGAGAGAGAGAGAGAGAGAGAGAGAAGCTTTAGTGATTTTAGTGGTGGTAGAAGCTGTAGTGATTTTAGTGGTGGTAGAAGCTGTAGTGATTTTAGTGGTGGTATAAGCTGTAGTGATTTTAGTGGTGGTAGAAGCTGTAGTGATTTTAGTGGTGGTAGAAGCTGTAGTGGTTTTAGTGGTGGTAGAAGCTGTAGTGATTTTAGTGGTGGTAGAAGCTGTAGTGATTTTAGTGGTGGTAGAAGCTGTAGTGGTTTTAGTGGTGGTAGAAGCTGTAGTGATTTTAGTGGTGGTAGAAGATGTAATGAAATTTATAGCGGTGATGGAAGCTGTAGTGGTGGTACAAGCTGTAGTGACAGTTATAGTGGTGGTACAAGCTATAGTGACAGTTATAGTGGTGGTAGAAGCTGTAGTGACAATTATAGTGGTGACAGAAGCTGTAGTGACAATTATAGTGGTTGTAGAAGCTGTATTGACAGTTATAGTGGTGGTAGAAGCTGTATTGACAGTTGTAGTGGTGGTAGAAGCTGTATTGACAGTTGTAGTGGTGGTAGAAGCTGTAGTGACAGTTATAGTGGTGGTAGAAGCTTTAGTGACAGTTATAGTGATGGTAGAAGCTTTAGTGACAGTTATAGTGGTGGTAGAAGCTGTAGTGACAGCTATAGTGGTGATAGAAGTTGTAGTGACAGTTATAGTGGTGGTAGAAGCTGTAGTGACAGTTATAGTGGTAGTAGAAGCTGTAGTGACAGTTGTGGTGGTGGCACTAGCTGTAATGATTGGTATTAACCACAGCAGTGATCATTTACCAGATATCACAACTGGGTACTGCAGTTGCAAAAGAGATTATGGCTATTATAAAGTGGTTTTTCCATTCATTTTCCACCATTCCTTTTAGTAAAACGTGTTTAAACATCTGATTATTATTCCTATTTTCTAGCACAGTGTTCCCCATAGTGTGTTAAATGTAACCCCTCTGGCAAATGAATAGGGCACTGCTACAGTGTGCAAGGAAGATAGAAGAGATCAAGATGGCCTTCTTTTCTGTCTTCTGCGCCCCTGGCGCCCCGGGCGGTATTAATGTGGACGAGGGGGCGTGTTTGCTCAGTTCATGCACAAGTTACTATCTCCACCATCGCGTCTCACCCCAAGTCTTTCACTCACTCGCCCCCGCCGCGCTGCCCCTACGCCCTCCATTAAGTCCTCGGTGTTTAGAGTTCTCTAGATCAGAGAGATGTTCCAACTCGAGACGGGCCCTCTGAGTGTAGGGACCAGATGAAATATAAACACTTAATGGTAAATAGACAATCGATCAGCCTCGATCAGCAAGCAGGCATGTGCAAACACTTTCAGGGACGAGAAGAACTGAAGAAAAGGTTTTGGGGGGAAGGGGGTGCCAAGCGAAAGATTTGGGGATCTTTTCCTTGTTTATGTGTTTTTTTTTCCTTTTACCTAAACGCTCGGTTTCTTTCTTTCTAATACTGGTATCATCATCATCATCATCATCATCATCATCATCATCATCGTGTTTCATGTTGCTGATATACAGCCACTTCATCATTGCTACTAGTATTAATATCACTACTACTACAACTATTACTAATGTTACTACTACTACTACTGCTAATGCTAGTACTACTGCTATTGCTGCTGCTGCTACTACTACTACTACTACTACTGTTGTTGCTACTACTACTAATATTACTACTACTACTACTATTACTATTACTACTACTGCTACTGCTGCTGCTGCTACTACTACTACTGCTGCTGTTGTTGCTACTACTACTACTACTATTACTACTACCATTACTACTACTACTACTGCTGCTGTTGTTGCTACTACTACTACTACTATTACTACTACCATTACTACTACTGCTACTGCTGCTGTTGTTGCTACTACTACTACTACTATTACTACTACCATTACTACTACTGCTACTGCTGCTGTTGTTGCTACTACTACTACTACTATTACTACTACCATTACTACTACTGCTACTGCTGCTGTTGTTGCTACTACTACTACTACTATTACTACTACCATTACTACTACTACTACTGCTGCTGTTGTTGCTACTACTACTACTATTACTACTACCATTACTACTACTACTACTGCTGCTGTTGTTGCTACTACTACTACTACTATTACTACTACCATTACTACTACTGCTACTGCT